>JAABNX020000119.1:3800625-3814160 GCA_015163995.2 Mormyrus lacerda | reverse complement strand
GAGGGGCAGAGAAAGAGGAGGGAAGGTGTTTTTTTTGGGGGGGGGGGGCAGGGTGGGGGTGAGAGGAATCACAGGAGCAATGTGGACCATTTCAGCCAATCAAATGAAAGAGGCATTTCCCCCCCCCCCCAACTTAAACTTTAGGAGTAGTTGCTTCAGGGAACATTTTATTACCAAGGATATGAATCATCTCCCTGCTCCACTTGACAAAACTGTCCATGTCTCTCACATCTAATTTCATATGCAATCTGCTATTAAAACGAAGCTCGAGAAACAAGGCATGGGGCGCGAGAGGCAGCGCCAACATCGTCAGCGACGCCACGGCTGAGAAACTCCATCATCCTCTCACATGGATGCCGGTGCCATAAATCCACCCTCAGAAGCATCTCTGCCATGCCCCGCTGCCTCAGCAGATCTCAATCTATCCTTCGGTTTATTACAAACAGGCACGAGTGGGGCCTCCCACTATTTTTCCCGAGGGCCAAATTCCATAAGCAACATAAAGCTAAGGTCCACTGCACCTGGGAGGGGAGAGAGGGCACAAGACTGGAATCAGCCAGTTGGTGACCACTGGTCTTTGAGCAGTGCTGTCTGTGCCCACCTTTAATCAGAAACATGAGCAAATTATAGCTAATTATTTCTATCCATTTTCAGTAACTGTTAGCACAGTTCTGGTGTAGAGCTCATCCCAAGAGGCGACGGGGTTAAGATGGTAAAACGCTGAATATGATACTCGCACACATACACGTTAAGGGCAAAGCTGAGATCAAAAGCCGGTCTTTGGATTGTGTGAAGACACCTGCATTAAACAGAGCATCTTAGCTACAGACAAGAAGGTGCAACATTTCAATCCGGCGGCCTGATTTGAACCAACTGCTCTGGAGGTGTGAGATTTGAAGTCGGCATCATCGCAGTTCACTACCTACTTTCTCAAAGTTTCATAAATGCATTTATGCATCTCTTTTCACCCGGAGCACAGAAGGCCGTCATGCCGTCTGATCTCTTAGCTAACGAGCCACTAGAGTGGAAATTATGAAAGCCCACCCAGTCTCAGTGTTACTTCACACTGAATCCCAGTGATTATACCTTCAGCTTCTGTATTAGCAATTCTAAATCCAATATGGCCACTAGCACACCCTGAGGAAAAATGTGTGGAGAAAATGTGAAAAACATCTAATAACTTGTAGATGACAGACTTCCTGTATAAAAAAGATACCATCAGTGCGTACCAATTGAATGTACAGGAAGTAGTGTATACTCATATACTCAAGGGAGGGTATACTCATATCTCTATACTCTCCCTTGTATATACTACTGCCTGTAAATTCAATTCCATAAATTCCATATATCATTGCACCTTACTGTCTATTGCACTTTAACATACTATTTGCACTTTCTGCTTAGATGCTAAATCGCATTTCGTTGTTCCTGTACAATGACAATAAAGCCCAGTTTTATCTAATCTAATCTAATCTAATCTAATCTAATCTAATCTAATCTAATCTAATCTAATCTAAAATAGCAACATCCGGGAGATGTGGCTAAATTTTATAGTGTCCAGTCACTTCCAGTCACATAAACTGTGAAAAAACAAAGAGGGTGTGAGGGTCAGAAGAGGAGGATAAGGAATAAAAATTGAGGAACTGTCCAGAACGACGTTTGACGTGTCTGATCAATGGAAAGGCCTAATTAACCAAGCTGATACTGCACTCATCCTGATCCCCCTTTCTCTCATTTACTTAGTGGCCTCATGGGGAAAAATAGACGACAGTGTACGACTGATGCCTTTCACAAAAACAACATGACGCACATTTAGCACAATGTTCCACCAACAGTTGGACGATGCACAGTGCAGAACATCATAAAGACACTGATACTTTTAAACAGAGACAAAATCAATGAGGATAAATACACTGAGATCCTTTGAATATCTAATACTATTAGCTTATAAAATTCAAGTAGCTTGTTGTGTTCAGCAGGTGACATGTCGTTAATGAGCTCAACAAAACATCACCCGGAAAGGCTGTGACAGGATTTGAACACGATGGCTATTTCTAACATCATTGTCCCCACTGGGGATGTTCATTGACAGCACAGCGCAGGATGACTAATAGAATGGCTAAACAATAGATTGTATTCAACCTCAATTCACAAAGACTCATCTCTGGCTGATACTTCTTGGAAATAAATCATCCTACAGCCCTGCATCCCAATAGCAGACGTATTGAGCTGAAAAGACAAAGTTTGGGTCCCAGTTGATGTTTGCCTGGCGTATAGTGGTCAAAGCTCACTGCAGACAAAAGACAACCATCAGGGTTGAAACGTGGCCTTCATGTTTTGTGCAATGCGTATTATATGAGCTGCTGAATACATTTCGCTAAGAGTCTCTTGTGCAATTATTATATGCAGTTTATTATCTGACACATCCAATTGTTGCCCATTTCCATGGCATTAGAACAATTCAAATGAAATATCTTGCTGAAGGACCTATCCTGCTGTCTATAGACCCAGCTCCCCTGGTTCCTTCCTTTCTGATGTAGGGTATTGACAGGCTTGAGACAGACTGTCAAGCCTGATCTATGGGTCATTGTCATTCTGAACACAGCTCCATAGATATATTCTCCCCTGGCACTCCTATTTACAAGTGAGTAATAGTGGGAAACCAATTTCTCAACTTCTCCCTGTCTGCATTCACAATACTGAGACCTGGAAGGCTTACAAAGAAACCAAGCCTCAAACCAAAAGCCTTAATAAAACAGTGAGCAGTAAAATTCATGAGCATCAAACCGCCGACACCATAGCTGTGGACATCTGTTGGACGGGGGAGCCGTAAGCCGCTCCTGAAAGATGGACAGCAGGTTACGCATCTGAGGAGTTGAGCTGTCTATTGCTGTAAAGTTTGTTGCAGCATGCACACAGATCAGCTTGCTTGCATCACTTTGTAATGAATCACTGCTGTTAGATCACAAAACCATACACCCCTCTGTCAGATAAGATGTGACAATTGATTATTTGACATTATACCTTCAGGCTAAAGCAAGACATATGAAAGCTATGCACTGGGCTCTCAGCCTATATTCCATTAGGTGACGGCCAAATTGGCTGGCATCTCCAAACTATTAGGTCCTACTAGTACAAAGATAAGTGATTTGGCTCTCAGAGGAAGCAGAGTCAGCCTGGCAGGGAACTCATGGCTGAAAGCAGAACTACGGTTACTTGGAAATGGATAAAAGCTTATGAAGTCTACAAAAATGGCAGGACAATAGGGTGCATCTATCCTGCCATCTTCTTACCACTTATTCTGTGCAGCAGTTACTCTGAGAGAGTACAGGGCACGGGGTATGGGTACATCCTGAATGGGATACCGTGCAGAATCGCACATGTTGGGTACCAGTTAGAGACACCAGGGAGAACCCTGTGTGACATTTGGAGGGCACAACCTCTCAACCCCGCTCTGAGGAACATTCCAGAAAAACTTCTTTTCTCTAGAGAGCAGCAGTTGTGCCTGTTGTTTGATGGAAATTTCCCATTTCCAAAACCGTTTCAGCCATTCATCTGCCAAATGGAAATATGAAACACATGTTGCTTCAGATAGCTGTTTAAACTAAACACATGGGCAGGTTTAAATGTCAACAGGACTGAAATCACAAATAATAAATCCAAAGGATGCTAGTTGATAGATGAACGGTTGCAAAGTGTGAAAAGTTGTGAAACTCAAAGAAAGCTCTGAGTCTCACTTCTGGATGACAGATGTGTTCACATGCCCCTTTATCAAAAATATATTTACGTTTGTAGCATCTCAGCTCAGACAATTATAAAATAAAGAGAGAAGCTTCATTTTGCGGAATTGATTCATAGAGCTATATTGTTCAGTTTCAGTAGGTATCACTCAGCAGATTTACCTATATTTTCATCATCCTATGAATAATGTGAAAGTTCTCCCAACTTCATGAGGCAAAAAATAATAAGCTCTGGAGAATCTCTCCTGTATGAGCGTCACAATCAAAGGTGCAATCGGTTAATTATAAAGCAAGCATGCTTGTTTACTTAATTTAAATGAGATTAATTGGTTGCCTAGCAGCAGAATAGTGGATTCACAGACCTCCCACCTCTGTTTGTTTTCACATTCTTCCTGTCCCATGCTTACGTTTTTTCTTAGTATAAAACTGGCTAATGCGAATGCTGTAGATTGGCATCAGTGTGCAGCAGTTCCGTCTCTGGCTGGTACGACTACTCTGCTATGGGGTGCCCTTGGTAAAAATACCAAGGTACCTTCAAGGTAATGCATCTCTGCCGTCAGCGACTGATTGACTGAGTTTGAAATCAGCTGTTGACTTTGGCCTTTTCTGGGACTCGAGAGTGCCATCCCAGGGGGCTCTCTGCCTTTTAAGAATCTGGAACAGCCTGTGGATACAGCATTAAGAGTAACAGAAGTGGAACAGCAGAAGCGAACCAGGAGTCACATAAATAAAATGATTGATCAGACTGGGCTGGAACATGGACAAACAGCCACGACAGAGTTTAAGACAGTTTGTTTCAGCTTGTTACGAAATGAAGTTGCGCCAAAGTACATGGACCATGAATTATGAAGAAGCATCTACAGTCTCTGGCTGGCCTGGTGAGAATATTTTCCTCCTTTGTTGTTATGGTTACAAAGCAGAAAACAGAGGCGCTTTCTCTGCTAACAGCATGTCGCCTAATAGTTTTCTTTATACATTCAATCAATTCGCAGACAATGGCAGAGAGATCCAGCACTATTTGAAATGCTCCTCCTGGGTTATTTCCATAGAACCAGCCCCTCTAGACCTTTCCGGTGGTTAAGTGGAGACTGCTGTGAACAGGTACATGTGTGATTAATGGAACATGGAAGAGAGAGAGGATTTCTGTTCGAGGCAGGTTTTTGGCCTAGGTACCGATCCATCTGGGCCACTTGAATGAGCCAGAACACTGCCACCACTTCACATCGCCAACTGTGAGATGCCCCCTGTTTCAGGAAGAGCACCATCTAGGAAACTGGTCCCTGATCTGCCAGACTGGATGGATAATGAACCCTGGAACGCTTGGCTTTGCTTACAGCGATGACGTCTCGCAGCTCTAAAGTTAGCACCTGACAAAAATACTAAAGGGCACATCAAAGTGGGACTGTAGAGAAGGAAGATCTTCTGCTTAAACCAAACCCCTGTTCATTACATCTAACATAGAAAAGGTCAAGCATTTACACAAAGCAAGTCTTTTTAGAGTGGTCATGTGGTACATAATCCAAATGCAAGAAATCTTAAAGACAACAGATAAAGTTGGTATTTGCCACAGCCATTAGTGCCGTTTCAAGGACACAAGGCCACGAGGGTGGAACGGCTGGAAACAGCTGAGGGCCAGTGTAGATAAAACTACGTAATCACCCTACGTAATGAAGGGTTGCTATGAGTATTACGAGTGTCATCAGCGGTAGAATAGGTGTCATCCGCAGAAGCAGCAGTGACCTTCACTAGTTTGGACCAATTAATATGTTCTGATGGTTTGTCAAAAAGATTTGAGCTTGTGACTGGATTCAAATCGAACAGCTATTTCCATAATTCCAACGTGATGTTTGTATCACATTTACAATATATCGGTATCCCCATTAAATCTATGTCATTGCTGAATGCATCACATTAACTTTGGTGACCCATCCTGACAGCAACACGTAATTCAATTTTTCCATTGGTCATGCTCGTCCAATCAATGGAAACACAAGTGATTGAAATGAACCCTATCTCAGAACAGTTCAGTGGTCTGAAGGCAGTTCAGTGGTCTGAAGGCAGTGTTTCCCAACCCGGTCCTCGAGGACCCCCAGACACTCTCTCCCAGCTCCCTGCCAGACAGTCCACATTACTGTGAGCTGGGAGGGAGCAAAAACCTGGACTGTCTGTGGGTCCCTGAGGACTGGGTTGGGAAGCACTGGTCTAAGGACAAGGCAGGGCTTTTTAAAGGTGTAGGACGGATTTGAGTTTCTGAAGCACTAATGTGAAAAGCCCAAGAAAGGCTCTGAACTTAACTTGTGTAAAAATACATGCCCTACACATGAAAAAGATAAGGATGTAGCATAATGGAACCTGAAGAAGTGGATGTTAGCTGCAGATCCAGGCGAATCCAGTAGTGTTATTCATTGTGAAAGTGTCTGGGGTCCGTCAACTTGAAGCAAGGCTGGATTCAAAATGACACATTTGACTTTCTTTTAAAAAAATATGTACACACAACTTTTAACCCAGTGATGGCATCTTTTTTTTAACTTTTTTTTTTTTTTTACTTCTTTGCATTCAGAAAAATAAATTGATACGATAACAAGATGAAGATCTTGACTTTGACAAAACCATGTTTTTCTGGGTTAAAAGTCAGAGGTGAGGGGTCTGGGGTGTCACACAGAGAGTATTAGGAATTTCAGGCCACAAAACAATGTTATAGATGCTGTGTGGTCACACGGATGCCTGGCAGTCACGTCTGTACACCAGTAGTTAGGAACAAAAAAAACCGTGACAACAAACAACGGGGAAAAGAAGAAGGCCACATGGAAATTCAGTATTATTTATTTTAAAATAAGTTTTTATTTGGATCTTTACCGTATTTGTTTCCATGCCATTAAAACCGGTTCCCTTCTCTCTATTTCCAAACAGCTAAAAACAGTGATTTTCCTTCACTGTCCTGATTTTCTGTTATTGAAGCTCATTTCTTCTTAAATAAATCTCTTTAATAGTAGATATCAGCATTATTTTCTAATTTACAAAAAATAAAATCAATGAAATGACAGCAAATCTGTTTACAAAATAAAACTACAAAAATAATGGTTTTTTTATATATGGAATGCCAACAGGAAAGGAGAAGCGCAGACTTCCCTTTCCGCAGTTACAGGTGACCCCTGTTGCAAAGCAGCATGGGATATTGAGTTCTCCTTTACATTCCCGTGACTTCCCATTCAACCACGTTAGATGAACAGGTAGCTAGCAGTGTTTTAGTAACTGAATGACAAGACAAAAGCTATCCTTAAAGGCAAGGCAGACATCTCGGCAAGCTCACTCAGTGCAGATTAAAGCAATTAATATGCTGTTTTTGAAAAGGCTATTAATCTTTGCCACCTACTTAATTGCTTTTCAGGCAACTTGAGCCTGGTTTATTTTTTTTATTTTCTTTGCCAGTATGAGAGGAGCTAATTTAGTTGTAATTCATATGCAGGACTCAAATCTAGTTTTGAGACATTGCTCATTATATAGATATTGCATGTATATTATATTATGTTATATTACATTATATTATATTCCCACAATGCCAAAGATAAAGCGAGCTCAGAAAACCCAAACTGAACACATGACTCCAAGCTGTCTGTATAAGATGGGGGGGGGCCACAACACAGTGCTGCCTGTTGGCATACTGCAGTGTCGGCCATGTCAGAGGCTGCCCCCCCACACACACCTCAGCGCTGCCTAGTCATGTGACCTGGCCGGCCTCTCAATGTCACAGGCCAGCTGAGGTGATGCACCATGTCCCCAGGAACGGTCACACACCTCCCAGGCCGTAACTTCTGCTGCTAAACATCCTTACCCATGAAATGGAGAAAGAATGGAAAATGTACAGCCTGCTGAGTGAAGGCTCTCAGGCTAAGCCCGATTGCAAAGGACTCGATTTATTAAAATTTTGATGAAGTTTCTCCGTAATACAAGTGTAATCAATCGAGTGCTCCGAAATCCCTAATAAGCTGTCGTGGGAACTCCACATTTTCATTTATCTTTCACACACCAAACTGAACTGCGCAGTGAGAGGCGGTGAAGTTATTTGAGCTGAATTTCACAGTGGCATGGGCTTCCTTCGGTCAGCCCAAGGGGATGGGGCTTCAAGGGATGGGTGCAACTGGCAGGAGCCCCAGTGTAAGCTGGGCTCAGGCAAATGGGTGGCAGGGGGGTCATGGTGCTCTCTGGAGGGAAAGCTAAGGGAGCAGGAGCCAGTGCCAGGCAGGTAGACTGCTACCTCTTCTGCTGTAGCCATGGGGACTGCTGTCTGAAGAGCGGCACCGCACGTCCAAGCTGTGAGGGTGGATTTAAAAAAAAATATAATACAAAAAACAGCAAATTATCTGAGCCTCTTTTGATACACGCACTTGGGAGTGAGCGGTCTGTCCCCGTGGCGACCAGCAATCGCTGCAAACTGCCGCCAAGAGACCCTCCCGGAGTGACTGTTCCGACGGCGGATTCTTTACGGCCGCCTCTAAGGTCAAAGGCGCCCAATGAGCACCATTGCTTTAAAATCTCCGAGCTCAAGATGTGCAGCCGCTCTCGCTGTGGAAATAAGCAGAATGAATTTGGGATCCCAAGTCTCCCCCAGCCATGTTTGCTGTATCTAAGATACAGATTAAAACGTAGGTCTATTCAGGGCGCCATAAGTGCAATTCAAAAGTGCTTAGTTTTGAGAAATAACACGCTTGAAATGTCCCTCATCAGTGCCGCTAGATTTCCGCCAGTTTGCCCAGGGGCGCGGGGGTAGATGGTTCTCGTATTTCCGTCCCAGTCCAAAAGCCAGGGCATCCTCGCTCACTATCATCGACTCTTCTGAAGTTGATGATGAGGGCAACTGAACCTGAGGTTGCCATGCGTTTCACACAAACCTAGAGAGTCAACATGCTGGGCTGCACATGCTTTGTGACAATAGCACAACGCTGGTCAATCTGCTTATTGGTTTTCCGCCCGTGGGGGGGAGGGGGCAGCAGTAATTTTTCCCACAAAGCCACTGAATTTAACAAAATGATCACATTTCGCCCCTAATAAGGGGATGTGGCTCTGTAATCCTTACAAAAGGCTGCCCAAATAGTATCTTGTGGAAGTATTCACGCTATTTTGGGGCAGTTTCAAGTTAAATTACCGATCCCATTAATTCAAATCAGCCTGGCACCAAAATGGAAGCCGCGCATTGTTTTCTGTGGAGGGCCCAGATGGCAGGGAACAGGTCATCTTTGCACCTACGGGAGTAACAGCCCTGTAACCTCAGGGAGTGAACACACTTGCAGTGGACAAACGCACAATTTAACAAACGATGCGTCAGTTGTTACAGTGGTGGATTTCACACTGTCTGAGATGCACCTCGAGGGGTGACTACTCTTCCCTTATCAAGACACGAAGTGCTCACTGGCCAGTGGCTATAGCTTAAGCTCTTGTCCTTTTGCTCTTATCTGAGTCTGTCTGCCCCCCCCAGCTCACAAAGCTCTGCTCTCAGCTTCTACACGCGCACAGCTGATCACATACAGGACGTTTACACTTTCACACAAGGGATTGACGCCGTCAGGTCGGTTTTGTCGTGATGGCCCCGAACACACACCTCAAGATCTTTATTCATTTACCGCTTGTGGCTTTGAGAATATATATCCTAATTTTGGGAAACATGCCCAGAGAGTCTGCATATTGCCGAAAGGAAGCTTTTCTTGATTACTGGCCAAATACAGGAAATGGACCAAGCAATGACAACACACGAGAAAAAAAAATGGAATGAAATTAAAAAGCTGGGGTCAAAAATAACAACAAAATAATAACAAAAAATGCATTCAGGACATTGGACATTTACAAGCACAAAGTGCAGAATGACGGTTATTTACAAATACACAGCAGTCCTTCAAGTCAAGTTACTGAACAAAAAAGAAATTCATAATATAAAGACAGGTAAAAGACGGAAACTGGGCCACGTTGCTCCAAAGATGACAGTTAACATATCCACGCTTCCCAAATCCGAAATGTGCATGTGGGAGTGTGTCAGTGTGTGGGCCTGGTTTTTTTCTTTTTTTTTTACACACATAAAGGTATTTTACTACTAATATTTTTACACTAATACTGGTGGAGGGCAGGGCCTTCCCTCTGGAACCCTCAGCCAGACCCTTCGCAGGCAGGGTGACAGGCAGCCGCACACATGCTTGCTCTCTCTCCTTTGTAGGAGGTCTGGGATGCAACGGGTGGGGGCTTGGGGAGTAGGGAGAGCAGGGTTTTGGGGGTTGGGGGTGTGCCATCACCAGTCTGCATCCTCCTCTATGTAATAGTCAGGAGTGGAAGTACCATCGAACAGGCCCGGGTCCAGGGACTTGCGCTGTTTTCCTCGGGCGAAGACTCGTGACAGAGAACCCAAGCCCATCTTCTCCTTCTTTTTCTTACGCTTCTGGTCCTCCAGGTCCTCTAGAGACTGTGGCCAGGTCAGGAAAGAGGGAAACGGGAGAGAGAGAGAGAGAGAGAGAGAAAATACCAACAGAGAGGGGGGAAGACACGAAAGAGAGAATGAAAAGACAAGGTGTCACTGGTGGGCAGACTCACTCGGTAGCCGAAGATTAAAGAGGATTTCAGTGGTTATTAAAGGAAAAGCTTGAATGGAGGCAGTGTCACACTTACAGGAAGCATGGCAAGAGAAAGAGAAACACATACTGGCCAGCAGGATGAACATTTAACCGGGTCAAAGTTCATCCAAAACTCCCTTAAGCGAGTCGATGCAAAGAAAGCAACACGCTTCCTTGCTGCGTTGCAACACTGTAAAGTCTGGGGCAGAAACCCATTCGACGCCTGGTGTAAAAGGCGCTGGAGCGCGAGGTAACGGTCCTTGGCACAGTCGTAAACACCACACTACAGATTTCCCAGCGTGTAGAGTGGGGATATGCACACAACAGCACTCAACATGAAAAGCAAAGCATCCTGCTAAGATTAGCCAATGGGCATGGACGTCAACAGGCCAACAAAATGAAAGCAAAAGAACGGGGAGCAGAAGGCAACTGTGGAGGAACGGCATCTCTGGAGGATCTTACATTGCAGAGCGAGTGCGTCCGGTGCCGTGGGGAGTTGATGTCGCTGGGCGTGGAGGAGCGGTCGCCCTCGGCTGCCGAGGCGTCCGAGATGATGGAGGGTTGGCGTGAGTGACAGGGGCTCACCCTCACTGCCGCTGGGGGGGGGGGGGGGAAACACACACCACCACACTGTCATTTATGGGGCTAACGCTAGGTGATATGCTAGCAAGGCTAACTACAGCTATTGATACATGCGTTTATTTCACCTAGCTGATGACATTTCCACATGCTAATGCTGTTAACTGAACTATCTGTGCCAGCAGTGTAGCTACATTTAACAGTCATTGACTTGGCTGACGGTATTCTGCTGTGTAAGGCATAGTGTGATGACATCAGCAAACACCTACACAGCTGAAAAAGACAAAAAATTACCTGGATGGAAGTTGACAGAAGGATTAGTTAACAAGAGTGGACCAGACTACATTACATATTCAGATAAGCAGTTATAATGTCTGAACACAACGTTTATGAGTGATAGGATAGCTATTTTCATGCTTTTGAATTGAAGAAGCCAGTGCACTTTTTTCTGCAAAATACAATTTGTCATACAGCTTAATACTTTGTTGGTGTTCCTACCGTTTGCTGACCGAAGGGCAGATTTCTGTCTTTCCACTCAGTCATACAAAAAATTGTTCCGATTAAAATACTGTGGTATAAAACATCTGACTCCTGCTGAGAACACTGCTGTGTAAAACACCTGGTTCCCACTGAGGACAGTGATTTAAACACCCAGTTACCATGGAGAACACAGTGGTATAAAACACCCAGTTACCATGGAGAACATAGTGGTATAAAACATCCTGTAACCATGGAAAACACAGTGGTATAAGACACCAGATTACCATAGAGAACATAGTGGTGTAAAACACCTGGTTTCTTCTGAGAATGCAGTGATGTAAGATGGCCAGTTTCCATTGAAAGCGCTGATGCAAAACGCCCGGTTCCCATTGAGAACACAGCTGCAAAACCCTCAGCTCCCAAAAGAGATTGGGGGGTCCCACCTTGCCTGTCGGCGGGATGGGGAGTGTGCCCGTGGTACAGCGTCTGCTGGCTCTGCCGGATGGCGGCTGTGAGGGGCAGGTCCGCCTGCACCACCCATTCCTGGTTGCCATTGACGACAGCCTCAGTGGGCATGGCCAGGGAGTGCCGTTTGGGCACGTCCTTAGTGAGCGTTGCCAGGGACTGCTTGGCCTGTGGGAGGTGGTGGGGGGGGGGGATGTGGAATAAACATACACAGGATTGTCAGCCTGGGGACCCTAAGAGAATGAAAGCTCAGAAGATGCTATTTGGAAAGTCTTTTGTAAGGATTAACCCCTGGAAGAGGGATATGAATGAGCCTCATTCCCTTTCAGGCATCCAAGAGCTTATCAGTCATATGACATTTTGTTGTTGTTGTTCTGAACAATCTGTGTCACACTCACACACTGACAGTTGCCGGCTGACAGTCGGGGAGGTGTGTAGAATGCCTGCCGGCTGTGTTTACTGACAGTGTGTGCAGAGAGAGAGAGAGCGGGCAGTGATGAAGCTATTGCATAACCCTCAACAGCTATAACTGTTATCTGGGCCATCACTGAAGCCTGCGGCTGCCTTCTGGGGTGCGGCGGGATGGGTCTGCATGTGAACCACAGCTGAACTTTATAACACCCAAGGAAGGCCCCGATTAAGCACGAGCGTGCAGGACCACTAGGTTTTAACCTGAAGTCTCAGTCAGAAAGTTACATGGTTAAACCCTTAAACAACGGTCAGATGTGCCTGATGATCTTTGTTTGTTTTTTCAAATAATTGTCCAGTAAAATGACTGCTTGACCGATTGATTGATAGACAGAGAGACACATTGACACCATAGATAGATAGATAGATATGGCAGGGGAGGAGACAGTGTCTGTGAGTGGAAGGTCTCAGGTTCAAATCCCAGAGGTGGCAGAGTCACTTGGCTTTCACAAAGAATAATGTATGTTTCTGTGGGTAAAATGATCTGCTAAATGATCCAATTTTGCCCATTTGTAGCTAAATAATTTACTGAAATGACTCCCATTAAATACCTCGGTCAAGAGACTCTTTCTGGGACTTGAAGTGGCCTTGGAGCTAAAAACAAAGCTACCGATCTCCACTAATCCTATGAACGACAACAACGTATGATGCAATAAATAGAACAGCAGTAGACACACAGGCATTACGAGCCTGGGAGCACGACAACACACTATCACAGTGCATGGAGGTGAGCCAGTGCAACCAGAACCAGTGAAGAACCCATGTCCATTACATCAAAACCAAAATCGGTCCCCCAGGACAGCCCCGGATAACAGGACCCTACACAACCATAATTACACATGCAGGGAAATCACTCTCTATAGGCACTCCAAACAGTCACCACATCACTCTGCTTGCGTCAGATTGGTTACACCCTGATCACGCCTTCTGATGGAATCCCAAAAATGCAATTAAAATTGATGATGAATCAGTTTTGCTGTCTCGTTCGACCTTGCAGGGCCACGAAGGGAGAGAACCGGTGCTTCTTTTATCATGCCCAAGATCCGGCCCAGAAATAAACAAAGTGCAAGATCAACCACAAATGGGTTAGGATGACCGGCAGACAGCCACCTGTTAGTGGACAGACGTGCAAATTGAATTCCCAGACTCTCCAGCTGATCACCATACACTGGGAGGTGGGGGCAGGGGTGTTCAGAGCAAGCCCAATCCC
>JAABNX020000119.1:3785187-3799980 GCA_015163995.2 Mormyrus lacerda | reverse complement strand
CAGCCCCCTGCCCCCCTGCTACGACCCCCCCCCCCCCGCCCCGCTCCTTCCTCCTGCAGCAGCAGGACAGGCAGCCGGCCACTGCTGGCACCGTGCCCGCCGCAGCTGGTACTGGGAGTAATTGGGTGATTTATGGCTATGAAAGGCCTCCATATTATAAGTTAATTTATACAAGGTACCGCATAACACTGAAGCTCACACACACGCCGCCCCCCTTCGCGGGGCTCTGCTGTACAACATCGTCCGGCACATTAATCAGAGGGGCCGTGAGATGCCTCACACCACCCACCACAAGGTCCAGGTACCTGAAGATCTAAATCCCTCTGAGAGGCTTGCCCCTCCCAAACTCTCCATCCTACCCAGGTCAGGCCTCTCCACAGGTCTGTGTTGGGTTCTGGGCAGCAGTATAAAACAATGTTGACAGGTAAAGCTTAAAAATCAATCGTTCTGAATGCATTTTTAACACCGGCATTGATTGTGCTCAGCTGGGCCCCTCTCGAGCCACTCCGTTTTATTAGCGGGTCACCCAGGGGGAGAGGAACGGTGGAGGAACCTAGGCACTCATAAACGCCAATGACTCACCCATTTCCAGAAGCTTCCGCCAGAGCCAAAGCCTCATCACGGCCATACCTAGAGGCAGTCCCCACCCGGATCCCTGGCGGTCCCCCCACCCCACCATGACCCCCAACAAAGCCCCACAGATTCACAGCCTTTTATTTTCTTCACCACGTTCCTCAGAGTAGAGAGTCACACCCTGAGATGACACTACGCTGACCCCTCATCATCATAATCAGTCATCATAATTACTGCCATCATCATCATCATCATTAAAGAAGAAGAGGACACAGATCTCGAAGTCATCTTAAAAACACATCGGCTATGATGAAAATGCTGGAGACATCACGGTCGACTCTGAGGGGGGCGCCCATCCTCCAGGGGACTGAGGGTTAACTCCATGCGGCCCCCAGCCGAATGTCTTCAGTCCACCTCCCCCGGTGATTTCCTCCTTCCCACTGGGGCGAGCCCCCCCCCCCGTCCAGCTAACAGGACGCGACAGAGGGCCCGGCGGTCCTAAGCGGGGAAGAACCGTTTGATCAAATCCTTCTTGTTGACCTTTCCCATCTGGTTCCTGGGCATCTCGTCCACCAAGAGCAGGCCAGTGGGGATAGTGTAGGCGGCCATCTTCTCTCTGGAAAGGGAGCATGCACAGTCACTGATCCCCGTTGCGGCTCCATGCCGGCTGCCCATGTGAGATAAATAAATGCCTCATGGCGACCATGCAAACCATCTACATTTAAAAAAAAATAAAATCCCCCGGGGGCCATTTCCTCTTATCAGCGCCGAACGCACAAACAGTAACACAAGCGGTTAATAACGGGGGCTTAAAACGGGGAGTGACGAGCTGTCATTAAACGCTTGCTCTTCTTTTTAAATGTATTATTACAAACACAAGTCAGGTTTCTGTGTCTGACTGTCTGGCTGTCTCGCTCGCTCACCCTCCCGCCTCTCTCTCCCCCCTCCCTCCCTCTCCTCAGTCAGCTATGTGGGTCTGAACGTAAACAAGGCAGCTCCGTTTGATTCCCTTCTCGTCAGAGAGGCGTGGGGCTGTCTGACAGATATGCAGACTGACAGTTATCTCTCCGGTCCTCACCGATGAGTGAGCATCGAGGAGTTAAACACCCCCCCACCCCCCAACTCCCGCCCTGCTAATCCCAGGGAGGCAAGTCGCTGGCACGGATGCCTCATCGACCACTGTCAATGGCCATGATTCATATTGAGGGGCCGGCCTTAACAGCCAATGATATGCTTCAAATCAGTGACTGACAGAGGAGGGGCAGATTAGTGGTCAATCAGCTGGGGCCAGTGCCCCTGTGGGCCCGCCTCTGTACACGCCACCTGGCACAGACACCCAAACAAGATGGAGGCGCACAGCGCATCCCCAAATACATCTGTAGGTATGTGTAACAGCACACGCAGCTACATGCTTGGCCGGCCATTGGGCTCTGGAGGTGCACAAGCCAATGCTTTCGCCAGGGATGATATCAGGGATAGCCTGAGGAGAGGTGTGCTCCCTGACATCTGCATGTGGTACAGCATGGACACAGCAAATGTGAGTGACGTGTCCACATGGACAGAGGTCTGAGCGATGCCTCCTGGTTACCCAGTAACCCCCCCCCACCACACACTCGCTCCCCCTCTTCAACCCCCCTATGCTGCTCCACTCATCCTTCAAACAATTTCCCTTAAGTCTTGCGGAGCTTCATATGAAAAATAATGAACCCACAAATCGCCAGACATTATGACATGACTAGGAAATTATGACATGCCGGTGTAAACAACGTCGCTGGTTCCGGTTATTTGGACTCCCACCACCAGGGGTCAGCAGCACATACAACAGTTACCTGCAACTACAATCATACCTGGCCCAGGCCTTAAGCTCCTCCAGAGTGAGGTTCTTCCCTTGCTTCAACTGCACCACAGCTGTCACTCTTTGGCCCCAGGTGGCATCTCGCACCCCAATAACAGCCACATCTGAGGGAAACCAATGCATGTGAAGCACATTTGCAGTTCTGGTTTTGCCAGTGATCCGTTGCAGAACTCACTGTACTGCAGATTCAGAGGCACAGTTCTCCTAGACTCCATACCTGTAATATCAGGGTGAGCCAGCAAGTGGCGCTCCACTTCAAGGGCACTGATCTTGTACCCGCCACTCTTGATGATGTCCACGGATGTTCGCCCCATAATCCAGTACACCCCATCCCTGTAAACCGCTGTGTCCCCTGCAGAAAGACAAAGGAAAGGACGGCTTGGGCCTGGAATTTACACTGACATAACAATGTTTCCATTAACAAGCCGCATTTGAAGCATCAAAGCAGAATTAAAGAAGTGGTTGCATGACAACCACCAGGCAACAGCCCCACTTTGACAGCTAACAGACAACATCAGGGGTGATTGACATTTTTAAGGTGGGGGGGAGCATAAGAGAGGCTATGATTCATACAGAGGGGCCAACCCTTTCATTAGCCAATGCTATGTTCCGAGTTGGTGAGTGACAGGAGAGGGGTACTCCGACGGCCAATCAACTTACAGTTAGGGCCAAAACCCAATGTGGTCCTGCCCCTTGACAGCATCAAATCAGATGTCACATCAGACAGTTTGCTGATGGGGGCCACATCGGCAAGCCAATGCTGACGGGAGGAGGCTGTGTTCCCGCAGCAGTGTCCAGGGCCACCTGGCACTCCGCTTCCCACAATCCCAGCTGCCAAGGGGGTTGCTCAGCTGGAGCTCGAAGGATACTAGGACCGGTGTGTTTCTCGCAGGTGGGGGGGCCGACACTGCAGAGAGTGTTTGGTAAACTGAGGCATCCTCTCAGGCTGATGGGGAGCAGAGGGCCTAGCAGAGAGGTGGGGGTGTCGTTAAAGAAACCTGGCCTGAGAGAATCATCACCCACGAAACATCTGTGGTGAGTCTGTGGGGGGCGCTGCTGCCCACAAAGGGGGAGGCACATTCCTGAAGGCTGCCTTCCAGCGGGGGTGTCGTGGTGTGAGCGCTGTCTCTGTATGGTTGCTTTTCTGTGTTGGTGTGTGTAGCTTGTGCATATATGCATGTGAATAAACAGGTTTATATGCAGGAGTGATTCTAGGATTTTTTTAAGCTGGGGTTGTAATAGAGGATATGTTTTGAATTGATGAGTGACAGGGGATGGAGCACACTAGGGGCTAATAAGCTTTCAGATGGGGCCAGAGGCTCCGTGGCCCCGCCCCTGTATACACCCCCGTTCAGTTTGCGTTTGTGTGTGGACGTTCTCACCATTGCCAGCTCAGCCTCTAGCTCCTTGATCCGGTTCTCCTTCAGGTCCAGCTGGCTGCGGAGCGCCCCTGCATGCTCCGTGGCCTCTTTGGTCTGCCTCCGCAGGTCCCACTTCTCCCTCTCCAGAAGATCCTTCTCCTTGGCCAGGGCCTTCACCGCGTCCTCGCTCTCCTGCAGGATGCATCTCCGGCTCCATCAAAGGGAATCGAGTCGTAACCTCAAAAGCCGCTGCCTCTTAAAAGGCCCACCAAGGTCAGCAGGCGCCACTGCTCATGGCAGTGAGTCACATCCCAGAACGCCACTGCTCATGGCAGTGAGTCACATCCCAGAACGCCACTGCTCATGACAGTGAGTGACATCCCAGAAAATTTGCGCTATCCATTCGCTACATTAACAAAAATTAGATCACCTCATCTTCTTAAACTGAACTTCACTTTAACTAAGATTCTGTTAAAGCCTTTTAGATTTACAGTGAGTTAATGAATACTAAATTAAATTTGCTAACAGTTAATTATAGAAGTCTTGGTCACAGGGAGGACTATGATATGAGCTGCTTGTGCGCTTTCTTTGTTTTCTGGCAGACTTGGCACTAGGGGGCGCTATGAGGGCGAATCCCATTCACCCGCACTGTGGATTGATGTCGGGTTCGAGGCCTACTTTTCTGTGCTGCTCATAGTTGCGGATGAAGTCCCTCAGCTGCTCCTCGCGGCTCTCCAGCGTGGTGTACAGCTGCTGCATCTGGTTCACCAGGTCAGCTTTCTCCACTTTCAGCCGTTTGCGATCCGCCTTCATCGCTGCGAGCAGAGAGGACCGGGTACTGTCAGCCAAACCACCTCGGGACACCCCTTCTGTGTCCCTCGTGTCGCCAGCTTCATCCTGCCTCAAACCTAATTCCGTCCCATGTGTCTCCTGGCAGCATTCAAATTCAGAGGGATCTGGGATGTTCAGTGACCCCCTCCCCTTTGGAGAGAAAAGAGGCACCTGGGGTGGGGTCCTCTTAAAATGACCAAGATTCAGTGTCACCCCCCCTCCCCTCAGAAGTGTCAACTATATTGAATTAAGCTGGGAGACCTTGGACCAGGTCCACAAAGCGGGGTTTCTTGCTTAGCTGGACAACTTGTTGGATTTAAGGTAGTCTGGGGTAAATATAAGGCTACGTTCACATGGCCAGCCACATCGTTCATTCCGATTTTTTGCTCAGATCGGATTTGTCTATCTTGACGGTTCACATAACTACATGTGACCTGTATCTGACTGTAATGTGAACGCATGGGTCACGCATGCACACATTGATACGTTTTTACATGGGTCAACTGCGTCACCAACAACAAAATATGTCATATCTGTGGGACGACTCATGCACTTTGCTCTGGATGACGACAAACAGTGAATCAGCGGTACATGAGCAGGTCAAAAAGGAGAAAAAAAGTCAGGCGGCTAGCTGAAGCTCTCCTCCATTTTTACATTTCCTGCGCTGCCGGTGCAGGCTGATGATGTCAGCGCATGCGTACTGTATAAGCAAAAAGCCACATGAATTCCGATCTGAGCGTTCACATTCAGGTCGCATGGTCGCAAATTGGATACGTATCAGATTTAGTACCACATATGAAAGTGTCACAAATCTGATTTGAAAAGATCAGATCTGTGTCACACTAAGGCAAAAAATCCGAGTCACTTCAGCATGGCAGTGTGAATGAAGATAAGTCCATTTAGCCCAGACTACCTTAAATCTGACAACTTATCCGGCTAAGCAAGAAATCCTGTTTCCTGAAACAGGTCCCTTGATTCTACCTTTATGGACACTTGTTATTTGATGGCATGGCTGGACTGCCGACTAGGGAACCCCAGGGTAATTCCACCCTGTCCCACACCTTGCATGAACTTCCCTGCCATTTTCCCTTGTGATTCCCATGTCATGCAGAGACTGAACACCGAATATCAATGCTCCCCAATTCAATTTGATTCCATTAAAAACATTTCACTCCTCAACATGGTTGAAGACTTCATAGCATTACAAGTAGACCCACCACAGGTAAATTTACGAGGAATACGATCTCAAGGATTTTACCTTCCGAAGAACATATACTCTGTTTGCTTGCAAACTTCATCCAAATTCACAAAGTACAATTGTGTAGATGTGTGGGCTAGTAGGACATAGTGTGCAAGCAAATTGTTCTGACAGCAATATCATATTACGAGCAGGGAACACGTGTTGCAAAATGGAAATGACAAGAATGGGTGTGTGCAAGCGGGGTGCAAACACAAAACTGAGCCAACATGCTTTTTAACGAATGAGGATTTCGATCCGTAAACACACCCCTTTAAAAAGTGAACCAACATTCTTTTTAACGAGTGAGGATTTCTATCTAAATGCACCCATTTCATTTCATGTGCTTCGTCTCTCTGCAGGACACCAAGATCAGACTGTACCATAAATTCCACCTGATACTCTAAAACCACTTTTGGCCTCTGACATATCAAGATTAGGTGTATTCGAAATCAGAAAGGAAAATTACACAGGACATTTTTCCGCTCATTAAAACTGGCTATTCTAGGGTGCTCCATGTTTTATAGCTATTACTGTAAGCTCATATTCAGTTAAATGTCAGCTGCTCAAAACAGAATCACTGACTAAAGGTTTATAAGCGTAAGAGTTAAATTGCACATATTAAACGGAGAGTGATCACAGAAAACATCTCATGCCTCACGGGTGATAATAGAAGGCAAATGATATCTTTGTTCTTTGTAGCTTTGCCCTACACGACGCACCATTTTTATCAATTTGTGCGTGAGGGTCATCTGAAGTTACTTAAGTGAAGCAGATCTCCGTCGTGGTAGGGTGTTTGTCACCCCACCCCCTTCTTTCTCTCGCTGAACATCTCCATACCTATGAGCTTGGCCGAGTGACCTACTGACAGACTCCACTTTCCACGTCTGCAATGGATGTCTGGGGTGTTCTTCAATACCACGATCGCACAGATCGTACTTGTGTCGGTCTTGCTCACTTGCCTCCCAAGAACAAACTTGGGGCGCAATGAATCATGGGATTGGTCTTGCTTGGTGAGGATGCAACTGTTGTCTCCTTGATGTTTGGGGTGGAGCAAGAACAACATCCGGGGATTTTTACCGTGCTCTGTACTTCTCTACTTCAGTTGTTGATTCTTGGAACTGGTATTCGGTAAGGGAAGATAACGTAAAATGGGGACACGAGAACACAAGTATGCCTACTGAGGTGTGGCAGAGGAAACTGGGCGGAGCAGGTGACGCAGGGGTCAAAGGTCAGCCAAGACACTAAAGGGCAGCCCTGAGGCCATGACTCAGCTTCTACGTTAAGCTGTGTTGCATAAACGGAAGGATTCAGCGCTATCGCTATCACAGCTGTGCGTATGAAGCACATAACATGTTCCTGGTTGATAACAGTAGGGTTAGAGGAGCCTCAACTACAGTATCACCTGGAACAAATGACAACATTACCAAACTTTAGCCTGGTGTTCTGACGCTGTCAACCACCTGTTATCCTGTTTGCCTAAGAGGTGATTTTACGCAAAGAAATTTTCAAGGGTGACACGGTCAGGCTTTAACTGTTAATTACTGTCCTGGTCTGAAATGCCCCTCCCCCTCCTGTGCCATGTAACCATAGAGAGACATGTGACAGACACTGCTCTGCCAGTAAATGGGCATTTCGGGACCTAGGATGGGTTGCTCAGTGGTTATAAGTAACATATGTTATTTACAGAAGAACAAATGCCATCATTCTGGTTACATACCTTTTTCTCAAATTCTGCTCAAATTCTGGAATTGTGGGAAGTAAATCATTACTGTTATGACACAGACAGACAGACACAGAGGACTTTCTATGTGTGTTTTGCTGGTCAGTGAATGTTTCTGGAAATCTACCATAACCCAACATGGCAATAGACTTTCTTGCAAAGTGAAAAAAATGACTCAACAGGTCAAAAGACTCATATAAAAGACGTTTAGGCCAAAGAACCCCTCTCAACACCAGTGACTAAACTTCAGAACACAATCAAGTATTATTTTATTGCCTAATTTTCGGTCTAAATTAACTTACAGTTTGACTCATTTATTTGGCTGTTAACTGAAGCTTACATCCCTGTGGTATTCCTCTCTTGTCGGACACTGCAACGTCTGCAGGGAAAATGAAGAGACAGGCCTCAAAGCTGACTTCCTGTCTGCAGAGTGCCCATCACACTGAGGGCCGATTAACTTCTCTGGGGGCCCGAGGCAGAGCAGGAGCAATTTTTTTGTTGTAGCTGAAAGAGACGCGATGCAACATCAATAATCCACTAATCACTGACTGGGGGGGATGAATGCCGGTGGTAAAATTTAATGAGATTTTGCCGGGGCCCTAAGTCAGAGCCTGGGATAGGCTATGCACTGAAGCTCCCCAGCACCGCACACAAAATCCAGAATTTTCATCCCACGTTCTAGATAGCCGGAACCTGGTTTTCCTCAGCAATTGCATCAATGGTTTAAAGGGTGAAGAGAGGCAGTATTTTAAGAGTTCTTCATACATGAAACATGGAAACAGTAACGAACTAGAAGTTTCCCAGAGGCAATGTTTAAGATTTAAATACTAAATATTTGTGTTCCTCTTGGTCGATCTTCAGTGGCCTGAGTTAGCCGGAATTACCACAGGGAGATACAGTGAAACGGGTCAATTTCCACAGAGTGCAAACGTTTGTCCAAATGAATTTAGAAATAAGTCAATTTAGGATTCATAATTTATTTCTTGTGCTGGGCTGGATTAACTATGTTAGAGTAGTGAATGATTTTGTTATGAGGACAGAGCAAATAATTGAAATGGTTCTAAATCTAGTTAGGAAAATGCAATTTAAATGTTGCTTAATTAAGTAGAAAACTGTATCCATTATTAATTAGTACTGATCCACTTATGGCTAATAAAACAAAGACATATTATTAAAGCCAGCGGTGAGCAGGAGAACAATGACCATAGTCATCTTAACATAGGAACCTAGTGTTAACTTCACAGGTACCGTATTATTCATGCAAAGTACAGCATTTGTTTAGACAGGGGGTTAGGACACTGTATGTGATCAGAAGGTCTTAGGTTCTAGTCCCATCTGGTTACAATCCCATGGTCAGCAGAGTTTCACTTCTGGGCCCTTTATCAGGGCCCTTAATCCAATTGCTCCAGCACTGTCTGATCCTGCTTTTTCTGTTGTATATTGCTTTGGATAATAGCGTCCATTAAACAAATTAATACAAGTAGCACAAAAAGCCAGAAAGAGAGAGAAGAGGAGTCAAAAAGTCCTTTAGCATTACTGGTAATTCATAATGGCCACTGCTTCCCCCCCCCGAGGCATGTTAGCGCTGTTATGGAATGTCAGAAAGTCTGAAAGTAGTGCGTGTTTGAATGGAAGGTGAAGGATGGGATGGTGTTCCATTACCCGGCTCTCCAGACAACCAGAGATGGTCAGCATTTGGGCCGACGTGGTGCCGCGCCGATGCTGCGAATGTTTCAGGAATGAAGCTCTGAGCTGAAACACCAACATGCTTTCTGCACCTTTCTGAAAGGTACATTTATACACTAAGCTCTGGATCATCCTCACCAATACCATCATCTGCGTCATCAGACATTTCCTAAACTGTAGTGGGATTCTGAACCATTGTTCGAGAAGAACAGCCTCCGACTCTTTGAGGGATGAGAGAGGTGGAAATCTACCGACATTCTGCGCTCCATAGCTTCCCATTAATATTCAGTGACGTTATAATCTGAGGAAGACGTGGAGTCTGATCTCACACAGGAGTTCATGAAAACATCCTTGCATTTTTTTAGCCTTTGTATGCAGTAGGGCTCCATGCGTTATATAACACTGCGATAATCTCGATATGTGCGCATGTGTAATAATCACCATGGCCTTAGGTTATGGGTATAAATATTTTCCCCGATGCCAGATTGTCGGTACTATTTGAAGGTTTGGTTACGGACACAATTTGAGAAGCAGATTACTAATATGACCATCCATTGTCTGAAACAACTTATTCTGTTCAGGGTCACGGAGGGACCAGACCCATCCTGGAAGCTACTGGCACGAGGCAGGGAACAACCCAGGAAGGGGCACCAACCTATCGCGGGGCATCACACCATTCTCACGCACACACACCTATGGCCAATTTGTTAACTCCAATTAGCCTCAGCATGTTTTTGGATTCATGGGGGGAAACCTGACCCAGAGGAAACCCCACCAAGACACAGAGAGAACATGCAAACTCCACACACGGAACCCCGGAGACTCAAACCCGGGTCCCAGAGGTATGAGGCGACAGTGCTAACCACCGCACCACCATGCTGCCCCACCTAAAATATTATTAGTATAATTTCGATGTAACCTTATGTTTAATAAACGTATCAGACTTTAAACTGCAAAAAAGTACCATCACACCACCGACATCTTTTTGCCTTGTTTATCCACAGTATCTCCTCTTTTAAAAGACGTTGGCCTGCTGATCTGCCCCTTTCTTCACCGCCACTTCAGTGCTTATCGCTTCCATGATTTACCAGAACGGTACCATGTGGTGCGCCCCACTGACTGGATTTAATAAAACATAAGGACATTCCAAATTTATACAGATTACCAAATTGGGCGTCATACTACACCTCATTAATATTTTAGGAGCACTACTAATCTGCTTATCAAATTGCGGGCGTAAGTCAATGTTATTTTAGTAACGGAAAGCCAGCATCCGGACGAATGTTTACACCCGTCATCTGAAGCCCTGGTGATTACGGAGCATCCGCCACATAATCGTGATGCTATCGCTGTTATAATAGTGCACCCTAGTATATGGGCATTATCATGGGAAAAGTGTTTCCTACTCAGAACACACCTGTCCCTATAAAATTGCCTCAATTTGGAACCCATTAGTCCACGTTACTTTTTCCTGGTTTTCGTGCTCCTTTATACTGGGCTATGTGTGTTTCTGCATTGGCCTTGGATACAAGTGGATTCTGATTTGTAGCCCTGCCATAAATTGTAGCTTTGTGAAGCTCACAATATATAACTCTAGCTGTGACTGGATCACGGAGGTACTCATTCAGTTCAGCACTCGTCTTTGAGGCTGTACTTCTGTGGTGTTTATTGATGATCCAGTTAAGCCTCTGCCCGTCCCAGGTGCCCAGCCTCAATCACTGTGCCTCAAACGCAATTGTGCTTTTGACAAACGCTCTCACGAGTTTTCACACTGTTTCCTCTGGACACATTAAATCATTTTGCAGTTTTTCTAATCAATGTACTGGCAATTGAGGGACCAATCCTTCAGAGCAGTTCAGAACATGAAAACTTGCATATCAAGCCGCTGAACGTCACACCTCATTTATAGCCGACACGTATTACTAACTGGTAGTCACAATAATATAATTCACCTTTGTAACCGTATTTGTAATTGTCATTTGGTTGCTTTTCGGCGTGATGTATCCTTTAGAAAACAAAGAATGATTGGGCCTCCTACCATCTCAATCACATATAAATACACACCTGGTCATTACACCAGTGTGCTTCATAATTAAAGGTAATTCTGATTGTTTGGAAGCTCTTGCACACAAAGGTGCAGAACAACTCCCATCTCTGAGCCAAGACAAAGATTCAGCTATTAGTTTCCCCCAGGGTAAGAAGCATTACAGGCCATGACAGACCAGCTGCAATCACCCGCGGGCAGGATTATCATCCCCGAAGGTGGTGACTTCACTTCCATCACCACCCTGATCGTTACCCTGACCCCCCCCCACTGTAATCGCGTCTGCACTGCCACACGCTGGTCGCAGCGGGAGTGTAACGCACCCGGCGCGTGCAGCTAATAGGAGCGCCACCTGCTGGTTACATGCTGTGCTGCGTGCTCGTCACCCAGACTCCACCTCCAGGCCCATGACAGCTGTTCTGGGGAAAACGACATTGAAAACAGATAAAGATTTAAAGGATGGCATATAGGGTCCGGAGGGGAGATCGCTGGCTTGATGGACTCGGGGGAGGCTCAGGGTGTGTGTGTGTGTGCGTGTGTGTGTGTGCGTGTGTGTGTGCGCCTGCCCAGTGATGGATTGGCATCCCATCCAGGGTGTTCCCCAGCCCTGTGCCCTGGGCTCCCTGGGACAGATTCCAGACTCAGTGTGCCTCTGTACGAGATCAGCAAATACGGAAGATGGATGGATATGTGGGGGAAACAGTCTGCAAAGTTAATCTCGATTAGCATAAATTACCTGAAATTATGATATTTTGAGGGCAACTAAAGGAACTGGAGGCTCCTATACAGGCAGCCTACATGACCTGAGCCAATTAACCTATGACCCAAATGAGTAAGCTGCTTCAGCAATGACATATCGGGCACATGTACAGTAATAAACCTGAAATTATAGCCTCTGGTTACTCCTCTGTCAGACACATATCCAACACTTGTAGGAAGCCTTTTGCAGAAGCTTCTGCTTATTCCATGGAAGACATGGCCCCACAAATCATCAACAGGACACAAATCTACTCCTGTCTGACTGAACAGAGCACATTACATCGACACCTGATGCCAAAGAACTGCATGCTGGCAAAATTCAGCATGGATTGTGTCTTGCTGTCCGTGCAGCGCCGCTGAAACATCGGAGTGACTGAAATAAGCTACTGAGGCAATCAACACAGGCAGCCATGGTGGAGAACAAAACAGAGAGCAGAGCCGTCCTGTTCTTCGGGAACAAAGGGATGAGAGGGACAGTCATTAAACGAGTACAAAAGGCCCTTTCTTGTTCAACAGTCATGGCCAGTTCAGTAACGTTCAAGCCAAGCTGCAGATCGTTCATGGTCGGCAATTAAAGTCTCACAGGAAGCTTAAACTCAGAGAGATTTCTCTTCATTCTGGTAAATGAGGACTTTTGTGTTGGCGTCAGGCGAGCGGCTCCCAATCTGCTTTGAAAGCTAGCTTTAATCTGGCCGCCGTTCTCAGCATTTGGTGTGCTCCGTGCCAAGCGTGCCAGTCCGCGCGGTCGAGGGAAGATTCTTGAGCTTGGTGGAGTCTCTCGCTCATTTACACGGGGTCAGTAGTCGATGTCAAGATCTCGCCCAAGATGAATCAGTTGCTTTTCCCTTTTCTTTCCGCTAGAAACCTCCATCCATGCATTTCCTGCACCTGCTTTGTCCTATTCAGGGTCGCAGGATTCTGAAGCCAATCCCAGAAACTATGGGCGCCATGCAGGATATCACCTAAGATGGCATCTCATAACAATTTGTGTAAATATTTCTAAGCCTTTGAATTATAGTTCAGAAAAGCTAAATTATGTCTGGAAAAATTCATTTAAGATGGCTGCAATCATACCTGACTGGTAGAAAGACTAGGTCAGAAAGCAAGGCCGGACTTATACACAGGCTAAACTGCGCTGTAGCCCATAGTCGCAGAGGGCACCACATCATTTCTCTGGTTGTTTACAGCAGTGTTTTATGCTGTGGGCACTGATCCCTAAATTTGGCCCTGGAAGACGGACATTATCTCCATCACACTGCACCATTTACATAAGCATCAAGAGAATTAGAGACCATAGAATAAGAATTCACTGAAGTAAAAAGAGACCTGTGACAATGGCTCGGGCAAGGGGGGGGGGGGGTGAGGTGTTAACTCGTGTAGAAGTCTGGTAGAACAAGCTCCATCAGGTCACAAGCTCTCTGGAGTTCCAGTAGGCCTTTGCCGACTAGCCAGATGGAGAACTGCCCCAACGGAAGACCACGGTAATCAATCTCCATAATTTGTCAAAAACATGCTGCAGTAAACAAAGATGGTGCCCAGTCTGCCTGCAGCAGGGATGGCAGAACAAGCAGAGGGCAGATGGTGCATTGGGACAGGGGAAGTAAAACACAGCTGGACCAGGATCCACCACCTCAGTCTTCGCTCTGATGTACGCGCAAGAGGCTTTGAACAGGACACTCTCTGCATCATACCGGAACAGCTGAGCATCATACAGAACAACTTATTGGATGATCCACGCAGCTGAGGGGTAGACTGAGAGGCCACACTACATCTATTACGTCACTGACGGACACCCACCAGCGGGGATACCGTCTGCGCACCGTGTCACTAATCTCATTCTGTATCCTACGACTCAAAGTTCCGTTTCCCAGAAAAAGGAAGAAAAATTAAATTTAATTACAAATTAGCAGAAATAATACATCACACAACAACACTGTAATTTAATTTGCCCTCCCGTGCGCTGACTCTTCATAGCGGGACACGCTAATTCTATTAAACGTCTGCAGATCTTATAAGACAACAGAATAAGTCTTAATTCCGCTTTCATTACTGGCATAACTGGCCTATTGCTGCCTGGGGGGTGGGGGGAGGGGGGGCTGTGAGTTCTGAACCTCATAACAGACCACACTGAAGGCTCATTGAGCAATATGACAACCAGTGATCCATTGGAACAGAAAGGCAAACCCATGCCAATGCCCACTGGTATGGAAATGGGCACGGCATGGACACAGGGCATCAATATGCAGTGAATTTCACTATGGCAGGTTCCTCCTGTATGGAACGGCAGCACAAGACCAGGACAAATTACAGGGCAGGACAATAAACAAGAGAGAAACAGCTTCAATACAGGGACAGTGAGAGATGGGAAGTGAAGAATGAAAAGGGGACGAATGGAAGAATGGGGTTTGATGAATTGAAGGGGCGGGGAGTGAGAGATGGAGTAGGGCAAGGTGACGGGTGAGAGGAGTTAAAGGGACGGGGACACACCTTGCAGTGCCTCTTTGGCGCGGTCCAGCTCCTGCTCCTTGTGGACCAGCTGCACCCGGAGTTCAGTGGCTGAGAGCAGCTCGGCGGAGCAGCCGCTGTGTGGGTCCTCCAGCTCCTTGGTGAGCACCTCCTTCATCTGCCTCAGCAAGTGAACCTCCTCCTGGAGTCGCGCCACCTCCTCCCTCAGCAGTACTGGACCCGAGGGGGGGGGGGGGGGGGGGGGGGAAGTGGTGAGTG
>JAABNX020000119.1:3772231-3785087 GCA_015163995.2 Mormyrus lacerda | reverse complement strand
CGCCACGAGGTGAGTGTCAGGCAGCAGAAAACCAAGGGAGAGCTGACTCAACGAGGAGTCTGACCAGAGACTCAGAAGCGAGAATCTATGATTTTTTTTTTTTTAAGGTGGTGGGGGGGGGGGCATATGATATGAGGGGACATAATTCATTTACAGGGGCCAAAATTTTCATTAGCCAATGATGCGTTTTGAATTGGCGATTAGCAGGGCAGGGGACACTCTGTGGGCCAATCAGCTTTCAGATGAGACTGGTGCCCCTGTGGCCCCGCCCCTGTAGAGACTCCCCCTTCACTCCCCAATATAGCTGTACTGATATCAGCATCTCTCTGTGGATGAGATGACTATTCAATACAGGCAACATGGCGAGTCAATAGTGGGAGACAAGCTAACTAAACGTGCCTCTAAAGTTATATGACAAACACTAAACACATTAAGAGTTGACATATTAGAAATCAACCTGAGAAAAGGTAAACAACAATGGTTCGGGGGAAAAAAGCAATTGAAAATCCCACAAGGAGGGGACGGCCATGTTTGTTCGCTTGACACTTGATCGCGGTGTTTGTATTGCTGAACTGCCGTTTATAGTGGAAAAATAACTGTAGCTGCTGGTTTAGGGTTTCTGTGAGGAATGTAAGGCTGTTTATGCAGAGACACACCATGTGGGTACGAAGGTAATCAAATGACGCCGCTTATCCTCGCGCTGAAACTGTAAATCCACAGGTATCCATGTTCTTTGCTTCAAAATGATTTCATGTCTAGCACACTGAACAATGAATCAATGAATTGCTTTAGCTAATGAACAGTGAAATTAACGTATAGCCGTCAAGCTGGGAATGGCGACTGCAATCGCTGAAATGTTTATAGATGAATTGACAAATTTGTCGAAACGTATAAGCCCATGAGTGCCGTGGGTGACGATGGGCCTCAGCTCTGGGCTTCCTCCGTGTGCCCGAGTGATGACGCAAAAATGCAAAACGACAGTGGACAAACCGAGAACCCACGCTCCCGCCAGACAGGCACCAATTGGACCCAGAGACTTGCTTAACGGCGATCCCCCCACACTCACCACCCTCACCCCGTCAAACCCACATTCGCACTATAGATGAGAGCATTTACATTTTTTAAACAACCCACCAGAGGCTTGACATCTTTCACTTGACTGCGGTTAAATTTCGATCGTGGCACTTATCACGCTTGACTGAGTACTTATGCTTTAAGCATCTGTCCAATCTTGCCACTGCACCCATAATGAACAAGAGAAATCTGTTTGTTATGTCGTGGCCACAGAATGAGATGCAGTTTTTCTTTTTTTAACAGTTCACCCAATAAATGTTAACATTTTCAGACACATATTTAGATTCTCCTGAGCATACTGTCCATTTCATAACCCTCCCAGCAACATGGACACTGAATGATACTCAAAAAAAGAGACCGAACATGAAAGATTCCAGTAATCATGCTGTGCCCATATTTACGGGGATAGTGTGAACGACACAGAATGGCGGCTGCATTAAGATGCATGAAATCTCACGCGAAATGCATCTTGTTATCTTCCGATAACCAGCCGGTAGTACTGCAATCAGGTTTAATTATCTCTTGGTCTCCAGGTGACAAAGGAGGGGGAAATTGCTATTTGCCAGGGGCTTTAGTGGAAACAGAGCCGTTTTGGCAGTAAGCTCACGCACAACATGAGAGGCAGCATTTGAAGGACCGGGGTCGCCCAGGCTGTGACTTTTCGTACGGCATCAGGGATAAGAGGACAAACTTGTTCATTCCACTCAACCGCGGGCGTTGAGAGGATGCAGGAGAGAAACGCCAATCAACGAGGTTCAAGTGTCACTTGGAACATGCATCGCACATTCATCGCGAGTGTGTGTTGCTGTTGGTTGTTGGTATGGCTGTGGGTTGGGCTTTCTGAAGTGAGCCGAGTCCACTACCTCACTCCAGAAACCATTCCAGGATAATTGCGTCCATGCCAGATGGTTGCTTGGATGAAGAGGTGCATCCCGTGATAGCGAGCTAAAGCAGTCACAGTCAAATGACACTTCACTTAACGTACCACAACGATACATCCCATGACATGACCCTGGCTTGGGTGGGGCTGGCCATGTCCTCATCCCATCAGCATGGAAAAGCTGGAATGTTTTTCTGGCCCCCAAGCATCTAGTTTTTGTTAGTCATCATCTATACTGGTACTGAACTATGTCATATATCGACCTTTCAGCACCAGCATTGCACCCAGTGGACCCTGGCCCATCTATTGATCTCCAATGTGTCAGCCTCTGTCCATAGCTAAGTACCACAAGATTGCCACCAACTGGATGCCTGTTGACTGGTGGCACTGCCCTTCACGAAAACCCAAAGCCAGGTCGATGCTCATTCTTGTCTCTAATGCAGAATCTCAGGGCACCTGCCCACGTCACTTTAAATAGCAGAGCTGAAACGGGTGAACCTGTCACTGACTGAAGAACTCACCCTCTGAAGAAGGGGGGTTCTAACTAATAAAACGGGACTAGTCAGCGTACTCTGGCATCACACAGAAATACACACATACAGCGAGACGACAGAAACGGCAGGAATCCCGGGGAAAATAGAAGCTTCCTTTTTTTTCGCAAATCCTTCACTCGCCACATGTCTCAGGTGCCGCTGTGGTGATACACCGACCGCATGTGGGTTTCAGAAACGTTAAGGAGACACGTGGTGTGTGGTGAAGCTCAAGACTTTTATCCTTACAGGAGATGGGATGAGATGGGAGAGGAGTCGGAGAAGCAGCCTGCAGAGAGGCCACAGTGTTGGGCGTGCGGGGACCTGCTCTGGGTGCCGGGCATTCTGGGAGTGCAGGAGATGGGGATGAAATGCACTTGTCTGGTCCCATTGCAGTAGATACATAACCTACAGCACAGCAGGATGTAAACTCCTCCCCCCAGCTACCCAATCTGTCCACCCCCCCCCCCAATACTCTGGTAACACTGTACTTGATGGGGCATAAATATTTAGTAATAACTCGGTTACAACCAAAGTACAAATCATGAACAAATATAGTTACTACTTGAAATAAAAGATGCATCACGATTCATTAATGATGAACTAACAGGAGATCAGTATTCCACTTTTGTAATTCGTGACTTGTTCCTTCAGTAATTCACAAAGGTTTACAGAATTAACAGATATAGTGACAAATATAGTAACTGCTTGGGATAAAAGATGCATCACGATTCATTAGCTATGAACAAACATGACATCAGTATGCAAGACTTAGTTTGTGGCTAATTACTACACAAGTAATAGTTTAATGCTATATTATTTGTGCCCCACCAAGTACAGTGTTACCCAAACCGCTACCTGCGGTCTGGCTCAGTCAGCACGGCAGCCTGTCCTGTGATTTCAACCTCTCACCCATGGCTTAAAAGTAGCAAAACTCTGCTTCTTCTCTCGACTTCCTGACTGCTTTTCCTCTTTGTTTCCATGCTGTGTCGTTTTACTTTCAGTTTCCCCACAATTCTCTATTTTTTCTGCATACTCTTCCTCTCTTATAGTTTCCTTACGAGTTTTTCTATTGCTTTTCTAGAACCTTCCTCTCCTTTGGTTTCCCTGCTGGCTTCCGTAATAATTTTCATACTGATTTCTATATAACCACCTCCTCTAGTTCTGATATTGGTTTCTATACCCACTGGCTTCCATTTCCGTCTCTATAAATCATACCCATGGTAACTATATTGGTTTCTATGGGGCCTGTTCCCTTAAAAAAAACTTTCACACTTATTTCCTGTGACACTTTATTGTTAGATCATCTCACACCGGCCCCATGGGCTAAAGCAAGGAAGCAGAGTCCTGTAGCATAGACAGGGGGGGCTACAATCCCAGGGGGGGCAGGGTGGGGTCACCAAAGCTCCGTCCTTTCGCAGTCTACTGTGCCACATGAAGGACACACAGAGAAATATGTACAAGTAAATCCCAAGACCGTCCCCACTCCACAAGGGGGGACCGTGCATTATTCTAAGCGGGTAATGAGAAGCCAACGGGAGCTTAATGACGAGCCGTCACGCCGTGCCGCCCTCATCCTTGAGCGCGACTGGCCCCATCTTTTAGCCAAGTGGCCCTGCATACAGATCCTGACAGATTACTCTTCAAAGACTTTATTACTCAAAAGCTCATTGACTGGCGCTGGGGGTTTGGTGTCTGCCTCCTTCAGGTCAATATGCCCAGAGTCAAGGTCCTGATACCTACTCTGGTGTCTCACATTTGGAAGGATGACTACATCGTATCATTCACTAGACAGAGGAAGTCTGAGCAGAGAAACGGGTGGCAGGTATGGAGATCTTAAGAGCATGCCATCAAGCCTCTCATCTGGCTTACGTAAATACTGTACTCTATATTTCTCCGCCATTACCTGGCCGCATTGTTAAAATGTCTGTATCCATGGTGATTTCGACAGGGTACATGTTCATACTAAAGCCATTTAGAGGGCTGAATAGTTTACCTAAAGCGACTCAGGTCAAAAACCTTGTGGTACAACATCAGGAGCCAACGCAGACTTGAACTTACAATATGTAGGTCACAGTGTGCTAGCAGGTAGGCAATGGACAAGATGTCTATAAAGAAAAGCCTTGTGCCTCTGGTCAGGAGGCAACCCAGGATCGAACAGGAAGGAGCTGCTGAAAAACATTCAGGCCAAAGAATAAATGACACAGAACAGCTTGGCTTAACGGGGCAGAAGTCAGAACTGTATCACTGCACAGAGGTCAGCAAGATGGCACTGGGACATTCGTGCTCATGATGGCGTCTTGAGTAACCAGGTCAAGATTTCTGGTAAAAGACATTGCTGTCGAAATTTTCAATTGAATTCTTTTGGTGCTTTAAATCTCCACAGAAAGAAAGCTAATCACTCCCACTAAATTCGAGAGAAGACTGACATTCCTACGGCTGATGTCTCAAAAACTAGGCAATTCTCACCTCAACAATCTAGATGGATAAATAGCCCTATAGCAGATCTGAAATGTTTGATGTTTTAATTTTAGGGTGAATTACCCCTTTAAGTATGCAGGATCAATTAATTCCATTTGTCATTTATTCATTCCTTTCTGCATTTTCATAATTTTCTTTCTTCCCCAACACAAATCGATAATCGCAGTTTAGTTTGACTCTTGTTCACATGCCCGTTTCACGCATTTGGTTGGTGCAGCCATTGACTTGTAGAGCCCCAGTCTGCCAGTAGAGGGCACTTGTGCAGCAGCCAGCTGATACTGCCACAGGCTGATGTAAAATCCCACCAGTTGCATTCTGCTGCAATGGGACCCCCCCAATCACAAATAAAGAATGACTATTTGTCACCAGAAAGGTCCTTTTCTCAGTCAGCTGGTTGCATGTACACCCTCCACAAGCAATGACCTATACAATCATCTGCAATGCATCTGCATCACCTAACTTATCTAATATACTATTATATCCATTAGGTCTAGTACATTCAAAGTGAGAAACACCGATTAATGAACAAAGCAAAAAACAAAGCAGAAGAAAGATTCGGAAAGCATTAGCTGCATCTGCCCCCGGCAGGTCTGCCAGTCCACCTTCTACAGTCCAACGGTTCTGCAAATACTGTCCATGACAACCTCCCAGCACAGGGATGACAACGGGGGGTTGCCATGACAACAAAGGCAGGCACCTGTCAGTCACACTGGCATTGGTAGTGGAGGATCAATAAGAGAATTATCAGACTGCAGACTACTTGCTGGTTTACCTGTTATGCTGTTCAAAGTCTCTTATTTTAAGCAGACAAAGGACACCTAGGAGAAAAAACAGCGGAAATGGACCAACACCAACAACAAATTTATCCTCACCAGCAGTGACATTTCAAGTCAAACTGCATATATTGCATCAGACTTTGCATAAGGCACGACTGACAGTGTTTTGTGTCAAGTGTTTCATTTGGCATGCGATGAAATGCTTCAACGGCTCACGGGAGGTATGACTGCAATTCATCTGTAAAATTTAACAGCCAAAAGATTCAGAAATACAGAAATGTGGACATAACCTGCAGCACAAATGAGCTTAATCCACACATTTTCAAAAAAAAAAAACACACACGTTCATTATCACCCCCAGCCATTTTTGCGTGCATACACACAAGAAATAAAATTGAAAATGAAAACAGAGTGAATTACAAAACAAGGGCCACTCTATTTCCACTATGGCCGTAATGGCCCCCATTTAATTGCTATGCGGCTGGTGGACCGTGAAAGCGATCATTCAGGATCTCCTTTGGTGGGTGCTAGTCTGGGCAAAATTAGCAGGGTCCCACGGTAATCAGATCCATTGCCGTCAGTGATCCGATCAGCCTCATTCTAAGGAATGTTAGGTATGTGAGGTAAGGATATCACGGTGAAGCCTTGGGCCAAACAAGCCCAGACCTGCTCACAGGTCTAATTGGCTGGGCTGCTTAAACCAAACACCAACAGGAGGAAGAAAGCTTTTTTTTTTCTGGCCAATCGAATTTTGGAATATGCTGTCAGACAGCTTTAAGATTTAATATACCCATTCACAGCAAACCAGCATCCTGTCTAGAGTGTCACTCCGCCACCTCTGCTGTGCTCCTCCAGATTTACTGAGACCACGTAGAGGAAACTATTCTGGGAAACAGATGGATGGCTCAGTAATGGTGAAAACACCCCTTGTGTGTAGATCACATAAATAGCTACTGGAATTTCCTTTGTACGAGTTCACTTTCAATGAAATAACGTAAATCGTCCATCCCTGATACTCTGGACTCACAGCAGCTGTGCGATGTCTGTTTGCCAATTTTGGGAGGCCAGTGTGGCCCCTCTGCAGACTGCCCCCCCCCCCCCCAGAGAGCTGGCCTGCCTCTACTCTTCACAAAGCTGACCAGACACGGATGTCCAGGGATAAGTCAACATCTGCAGCCCATGATGGAGCGGAAATTGGACTTGGCCCAGAGGAGACTTGTGACCTAATACTGATGGAGACCGTTAGAGACTGTCAATATGAGGTGTGGAGAAGAATGTCACCGGCCGTGACCCCGAGGGCCAGGAGGGGAGAATCCCATGATGACTCATGAGTGACAGAAACGGCCGGCAGAGCGCTGGGGGGGGGGGCAAAGTGAGCAAAAGCAGTTTGGGGTGGTGGGTCACTGAAATGGATCATCTGCCCACCTGATAGGGGCAGCTGAAATTTAATCAATCATCGGTAATCTAATGGAATCAGACAATTTTTGCTGCTGCCACCCCCACAACTTATATACAGCAAGGGACCCCCCACAAGACCTCTGAGATAATTTGAACACTGATGCACACAAAACAAACCAAAATGCCCGCCCCTATGTGGCATCCTGGTAACACTGGCATGTGCCTACCTGCTCTGCTGTCCTTATCTCTTAAGGAGCATGACAGCCCTCACCAGGTCCAGCGGCGTTTGAGTGGAGTCACTCCGGCGGTATCGACTGGAGGTCATGTGACCACGAGGTCCATTAGGTTCACCGGTGAGCTCAGGCTCTCCTGATAATGGGTGTAATAAGGGACTCTGTCCATTAGCGCCATTCCGTTGCTAATGTAGAGTCTGCAGGAACCTTTCAACAACGAGTCCCTATTCACAGGTATGCCAGCAAAAAGGAACCCAATAGGCATTCTTCTCAGATATAGCTATCCAAGCCATGCATGTATGTACAGTAGCGGTGACACTATTATATCACGGTATTACTTTATTCCGCTGCGGGGGGAGCAGCATGTAAATTTTAAAAATATATCTCATAGGGACACTTTCATTGCTATTACAGCTGGGTACAGGCGGTCTTTGAAAAGAAGAAATAAAAAAATGACAAACAAGATGTTAGGACCTCAGCAGGCTCAGGTTCGCTGCTGCTATTAACGCTAACGGCGCATTAGCGCATACAAAACTGCTGCATACGCTGAAGTGCGTCACGTTTGGAGGTTAGGGGAGTTTAACGCTCATTGGCATGAGAAACGCCGGTTTTGGTGTTCATTGGGCAGTTGTGCCTTTTACCACACACATTACATAAGGGCAGGGGCCATATGTATGCTGATTTAACGAATATGTTTTACTTTTTAATTTGCTGCTATACATATATGTAACATTATTATTATTGTTTAATATGTGTAATCTGTTTTTAAATCTGTTTTTGAATTTGTTAATGTGCTATCAGGACACGGCGTCACGGTTACGTATGTTATACAAGATAAAAATTCAGATTACAACTGAAGCTTGGAAGAAAACAATATGCTATATTTTTTATTAATAGGCTGCTGAATAATGGGCTGTTGACTCCTCGCTGTGTTAACGGTATATTGCAAATCCAGATCGTAGCGCAAAATTACAGCAGTAATAACTATGACACCGGTGGACCCCCCACCCCTAATGTCAAGTGCCTATGGCATATCAAAGGGGATTAGACACAGGCTGTGATAGTAACAGGTTTTGGGAGGGGGACAGGATTGTGCCACTGGGTTTCCATCACACCCTAGCCCACTGACTGTGATCTTCCCAGGTAGCTGGAGAGGTGGTGCTGATGTAATGATGTGGTCCAATGCGGCCATTTCAACAAACCAACGGGCAGAAAGACAGAAGCCACAATCTCACCCAGCCCTAATAACAGCGAGCAATAGGACAGACGACTCAATAACATCTGGGGAACCATTAAAAACCCCATAAATCCTTAAGTTCTGTGTAACCATCATTGCTCCAAATTCTCCCCCCAGATTGGAGCAGACCAGGGATTTCCTTAATGCTACCCTACAGCGATCATCCGGTATTGTAATGACTTATAAAGCGGACACCCAGTGTGACTTATGGCCCCGAGAGAAGCAAACAAACCATTAAACCAGCAGCCAGCAATGACCTTTAGCGCAGCGGCTCTGGGGCCCAGCTGCTGGACTTGCACAGCGAGACCTACTTTAGCTTAGCACCGAAGTAATTACTGTTTGAGCAGCACCGATGGAAACGGCTCTGCCAATGAACCAAAGGGCAGGCGTACAGACCTATCAGCGTTTGACATTCAGGCCTGCTCCACGCTCCACCCGCCAGTGGCCACATCCCTAATGATAGGCCGAGGCCTGTGTCCCGGCTTCCCGAGTCCCTCTCATGCACAGGGGTCAATCCCCACTCACCACCCTCCCTCAAGTCACCTCAGAATGGAAACTGGTGCGAAGAGGGAAACAGTACTTGTGTTTGATTTTGCGATCTGCATTCTTGAAGTTAAAAAGCACAGGCACAGGCACAGGTACAGAACTGTAGTCACGTTGCCTATCAGTCACCAGTAAGGATTTATGATAACACTTTGACGGGTCACAAATAATATAGTATTATGCTATTATGAGTATTAATTAACCACAAACTAAGTCATACATACTGCTCTCATGTCAATGTATCATTGACGAATCATGATGCATGTTTTATGTCAATCAGTTACTATATTTGTTACTGTATCTGTTAATTCTGTAAAACTTTGTAAACTACTGAAGGAAGAAGTCATGAATAAGAAGTGAAATCCTGATCTCCTGTTTGTTCATCATTAATGAATCGTGATGCATCTTTTATTTCAAGTAGTAACTATATTTGTTCATGATTTGTATTCCGGTAGCAACAGAGTTATTACCAAGCATCTGTGCCCCGTTAAGTGAAGTGTTACCAGATTTACAGACCTTGATTGTTTGTATTTCTGGTTCCTGAGATAAAAATAAAATTAGAGGGAAGGTGGATGTGTGGCACTGTGTCCGGAAGCCCAACAAGAAAGCGACGCATACAGGAGTCCTTGGTGAGTCCGACATGCAAGAAAGGATGATGGGGTCATGGAGAAGGAACTGGAGAAGGTCAGGAGACTGATCATCGCATAAAGAAACCTGACTGAATGCTTTTCTTACCTCAAACACTACCAAAAATGTTCTGCATTACAAAAATGAATAATCAAAAGGGCACAACTCAGTCAAATGCATCCCTTAAACTGAAAACTAACATCCAGCGACATCCTGAAGACAGAAGAGCCCACCAGGCCTTGCTGAATGCTCCCAGAGGGACTTCAGGAACGTCACATCATAAAAAGGGAGGGGGGGGGGTAAACCGTTTAAAGTGTGTCTGATTTTAATAAAAATGAATGAGAAAGCAATATTGAAACCAATTAGTGAATATTTATTTGCTATTCTCTATCACAGAGACTGCAGCACTAGCAGTGTCGCCTACAGGGAGGTTCGCGGCGGTAAGCCTTGCCAAGGGGGGGCCAAGGGGGGCCTGTAAGTAGCCACATGCTACCGGGTACCTCCAGTGAGTGAGTGCTGTTTGCGGGTATAAGGACGACCACAGCTGCCCCCAGAGAGCTTTAACCGCACCGCAGTAGCGGCTAGCTAGCATACGCAAGGCGGCCACACGCTGCCGCAAGAAAGGACGTGTTGAAGACGGCAGCGGGATCCTGGTGTCCAATCAGAGAGAGACGATCGCATACCGCGCCACTTGGATAAGCACTGCGGCACAATGCCTATCAGCTTATCGACAGGAATCCGGTATCTCTACAGATAACTGACTTATGAGATGGTTAAAATAACATGCACAAAAAAAAAAACAAGGTAATTCCTAGAAGGTGCAAAATATGCCGTAGACGTCTGAAATTGAAGGCTTTTTACTCATTTTTTTCAAAACGACAGATCCCTTCACAGACCTAAATCCACGAGAAAAAAAAACCTCAACATTGTCCTGTGTTAGTCTTTCGGTGGTGCAGGAAACAACAACGTTACACGTGTAGCTATTTTTAAAAATCCATGCTCACTCTATACGCTGCATCCCTGCAAATGAACCCTGCCAGACATCCAGCATCTGTCTTTCCTCCACTGATATTAAATCACTCTGTTTAAAAAGCGAGTGCAGCTGCTTTAGGTACCTGGAGAGCAGGGGGTGCAAACGGATGTATAACCTTATGGTCTCTGAGCATAGTACCTTCACCTGAAATGCTGAAGTTGAATATCTGGCTGAAAAAATTAAGGCAGAAGCTCACAGACTCCATTTGTGCCTGTCGGCCCACAAAGTCTCTCCAAAAATCACTGTTCCTTGCTATACAGTTAATACACGGCTTACTATGACTTTTATGTGACTGACCATTATGCTACTGGTTTAAGTCCCAGGAGGATATACTTAGTAGTAAATAAGCCAACAACCAAATACAATGGTGGGAAATATGCAAGACAAGAAACTGACAGAACATTTGCAGAGCAGCAGTGCACATCTCGCTATCTCCGTCTTAATGGAGTAAAAGGGTACAGCCTCATCTCTGAAATCAGGCAAATAAGGGTCGGATGAGAAGACACAAAGTGGCAAGAAGGTGTGATTTATGTGCTCCAGGTGGGGGGCAATGCATTTACAGGAAATGAACGACAGGAAAATATTACAGAGGCCACTGACATGGCCTGGACTGATGGACTAAGCCCCCCTCACACTTGGGCTTCTGGAACATTCCCTGTCACAGGATGCCAGACAAAAAGCCTCATGACGGATCCAGGAGCATGAAGATAGAAAGAGAAGGGGCCAGGTCACCTGAACAACGTGGGGGTGAGGATCATAGACGACCGCTAGTCGGCATCCTTCTACCCGCCCACTGCTCGAACCCCCCCGAGGGGCGCCAGGTACCCCCAAAACTGATCAGCGCGCGCAGTGACCTATGGTTTGTTTCCCTTCCCTGCAGCATTTGCAGGAGCAGCCTGAGAGTTCAATCCAAATCACCAAAGTAGCAGTGTCTGTTCGCCTGGGGTGGAGATGTGCTGCAAGAGCCAGTTCAGATAGTTGCAGAAAAAGGCCTTTTTTTGACTCATCAAAAACAAGGTTAACAGCAAAAAAAAAAAAAAAAGTGTCTGCAGGATAATTAGCATTGACTTCCTCTCCGTAATCCCCCCCCGGAGCCATCCCTTGTGCCTTTTCACAATGGCCCTTTAACAATCCACAGTCCCAGCTTGGGAAACCAACACCCCCAACCAGCTAGAACGCACTCTCCTGCGTATCAGTGACCAATGGGCTTGATTTGAGCTGCGAATGAACCAAATGATTGTTATACGTTTTCTGTAAGCCAATAAGAACCATGTGGGCCTCCCGCCATCTTGGTGCCAACCTGGCTGCTTTGTGTGCTGGGCTGCTACTATAGGCTATAAACGGGGATGTTTGGGTGGCGTGTCAGATTCTGACTGACTGACGTACGGATTACAGTGTGGTGGCGGAGAGGAAGAGAGAAAGAGAAAGCTGGTGTGTTACAGATGGAGCCATCCAGCCCCCCTCTTCTCTGATGGGGTGAGAAGACAACTACCATCTTAACTGGAACATCTGGGCTGAAGCTTGGAGATCGGGCCACATCGATCTTGCTGGCGCTGTGTAAACCCAAGAAAAACAGGTGCCTACATCCATTCCTCGCATTTCTCAGAGGTATCTGAGGCATGAAGACTGAGGCTCAGCGGCACGACGGCACCGTGAAGAGGCGAGGAGGGAGGGCTGGCCACGGTTCAGGCGTCATCGCGCTCAGCAGATGGGGGACAGTACATCAGCCAGCAGCGTGGCTGCTCACCGTCGGGCTCTGATTTGGGTCGTGAAGGAATTGCAGGATTTCTGATACGGTGAATCGCTGAGATTCTGTGACAAGAGGCGTCAGATGGCAATGGATTCCCTGGCTGGTTTGGAGTGGGGGGGCTTGAATATGCAAAATTGTGTGTAAAATTGGCCAGGTGGGTGGTGACATTTTGTCAGGGGGCCCAGAATTTCTAGGTATGCTCCTGTCCAATAAACTATTAATTTCATGTACCCACCCCCCCCCGCACACCCCCCACCACAATTCACCCCTCCACCCAGTGCCAGGCTCCCAGTG
>JAABNX020000119.1:3752685-3772131 GCA_015163995.2 Mormyrus lacerda | reverse complement strand
TCACCCCTCCACCCAGTGCCAGGCTCCCAGTGCACCCTCCCATGTCACTCACTGATTGAAATCATATCATCGGCTAACGATAAGGGTGGCCCTCTGTGAGAATTATGGTGCCTCTTATGTCTCCTATCTTTTTTTTAAAAAAGACCCTAAAATGGCCCCTACACAGCCAGGTGGAACTACAACTGTTAATCTTTTGAAATTTCATATAAAAAAAAAGGCCTTGTATAAAGTCTTCCATATTAATGCCAAAACAAAACAAAAATTTACTAAGCTTTAATAGGTTAAAGATAAAACTGCAACTACAACAACTCTCTTAACAACATCTCATAACCAACAGTCTAACTGCTCAGGATACTCTGAGTTTTATATTCTTGCAGTCACTTCAAAAGATAAGTTAAGCTGTTCTTTTATATTTTACGAACAAACAAGTTCCTCCATTATCTACAGAATACCTTCCTTCCCAGAAGCCCTGTTTGTTCCTATGAAACAGCGACCTTTTCCTGCATGTAAGTTTCCCCTGTTTGTTTTTTAAGAAATACACACCTATTGCACATATCCTCCGCTTGGGTTCAGCTCATTTCTGCATGTGAGCTGAGCTGCTATCCGTCTGAGGCGGATATAAAGACACTGTCACCATCACGTGGTTTGGATAGAGTGTGTCTGGAAATTGTGGCTTTTCCCAAGAGTACCAGTCCCGCCTAAATCTCTTGAAGAGCAATGTGGAAAATCACCCAGAGTGTTATACGAAATGCTAAAGCGACATGCAGGGATCAGCACAGCTGCGTCACTGTCTGGTCTCAGTGTTCACGACCTTGGGCAAAAGAAGAGCATATTACTGAGAACAGAACTTTTTTTCCCCAAATGAAAAACCAAGAATATCCATCCATCCATCTTCTGCTCCCTCTTGTCCTGTGCACGTGGGTCTGAAACCTATCCTGGAAATTACAGGCACAAGGCAGGGAATAACCCTGGATGGGGCGCCAACCCATCACACACAAACCACACACACACACACACACACACCTATGAGCAATTTAGTGACTCCAACTCCCCTTAGCATGTTTTGGAGAAACCAGAGGATACCTGACAATAACATGAAGAGAACAAGCAAATCCAAGCACATTGAGCCAGGGCAGGGACTCGAACCCTGGTCTCAGAGGTGTGCGGCCAACAGGCCCCTCTGGAGTGTTAAACAGTATGTTGTTTGTTTAAGCAGGGTCTCCGCTAACATTCAGTTTGGTGGAAAATCTGATAAAATAAGCACATATGCGAGAAATCAGACAAATTATGAATATAATGCATGAGAGACTAAATTAGGCCTCAAAATGACTGGATTCCTGTTTGAAAGTACTTAAGTAAAGCAGCTTGTTTTCAGATTGGCTCTGGGATGCACCTTTCATGGAGACATGGGACTCGGGTTATATTTAGGCAGCTGAATAAATTGGGATCAGAGAAGGGGGGGAAAAAGTAATTTAATCTTTCAGTACTAATAACCACAATGGTAGAATAGCAGGCAGAACATGGCCAGCAGAGGTCAGCGAAGAGGGCGGAAGCCAACTTGTACCGTCATCAGCCTGGAATAGCTACTCAACGTCTTTAAACTGCCAGTGAGTTTGAACTGATCTATAGAAAGAGACGACCCTGAGTCACAGGCAGCCCAGACCCTGAGGTGGACAGGTCTGCAGGGGAATGATACTGGGAGAGTGTGGAGGTGCAGGTCACAGTGCTACCTGGGAAAGGGTGCCATGACACTGAGTGAGTGGGCGTGATTAGACAAGACTGATACTACCCAGCCTGACCAATCAACGGCTCAGCAAAGTGTGAGGCCCCGCCCACTGCAGCATAGTCAACAATCAGCCATACGCCTGCTGCATGGAGCATGCAGTCTAACACTGCCGTCATGCCCTTCTAGGACACCAGGACTATTGACATGAACACATAGTCGATACCAGGAAATATCACAGAATAAACACAAGTCAGTGATATAGGCAAGAGAGCAGCTAGAGTACAATCCAAGCGTCCCATCATAAGAAAATAAAAATGTCAACTGGGTATTTGAAGATCTGGGTAGTTGAAAAGAAACCCTGGTACACTGCAAAGTGAAGGGTTTAATAATAAAAAAAAACTCATTTTATTTCATGCTTGCTTGCCTGTACCTTGCAGAGCCAATACTAATGTAAGGAAAATCTCACACCATAATGGAGACGCAAGGCCCTTAGTTTGCTTAAGCCCTCAATCATGTGTGACAAGATTACTGAGTTCAAACAGCCATTCACACACCCATCAAGCCATACGGACAGACTGTCTGACGTAATCGCTTCCCTCGCACTGAAAATATTACACGCTGTTTCCGTGTAACGTTCACCCCCGCTTCAGCCGTCGCTGAACGAATCTATAAATGACGGCAGGGCAAATATATTCACGGGTCGTTATTAAAAAGTGCAATTTTCTGTGTTGTCAAATGTTGCAGGAAGCACTGTCATAATGTGTGAGACTGGTGTTCTAGCGTCTTAAGACAACTGAAACCATATATTTTTCCAGAGACACGACAGGCTGACAGAACCTTCGGTGCTGCCGCAGACTGGAAAAGACAGCAAGTGATTTAATCCATCTTCATCACGACTGCTTACATCTGTTCTGACCCAGCTTTACGGTTTATTTTTTAAATCCATCTTCTATCCAAAGCTCCTGCGAAAAAGACATTTTCAGTCTCAATCCTTCATTTCCTGTATTACAAAAGGTTAATTTTTCATTCAAAAAATGCAGGTGCGAAAATGAAGGATTATGTTCCGTCGTTTAACTACGTAATGAAAGCATATTTACTGAGGCGGCGGATAAAATGGGAGGCGAATCTAAGCACCACCGGCACCCTCATGAACTGAGCGCTCCGACATCCAAGCTACGGACATCCTGTTTCACGGCAGAATATCAGAGATCTCTGCTAGCTGGACTTCTGGGAAACATAATGAGCAATAAGAGTTTGACCAAAGCACTTCAAACTTTAAAAAATACACTTACGACTAAGACATTACCAGCCAGGTGAACTTAAAGAAAAGCTTTGTCAAAAAACAGAAGCTTTGCTGAGTGCATCATACGGCATGTAATCTGAACAATACCGAGGTTATGATTCGCCGGACGAGACCTTGTGCCTTACTATGTCTGGCTCTAACCCCTTAGAACCTGTTGCCGCATAAAAGACAGATTTAAGACATGTTAAAAGACAGATGGACGGATGTTGTGATCCATCAAAAAACAAGAGACACTGCACACTGACAGCAAATAGGGACTGTGACTTCCTGTTATGACATATGGGGCACGCAGATGCCAGGCAGGACAGTCTAATCGGCATGGAATCCAAGACATTGGGGTGGGCATCGTTGGGTGGGTGGAGTTAGGGTCAAGCTTGGGGGAGCTTTGATTTGACACTCAGGAGGTGTGTGTATGGTAGTGGTGGGGGGGGGCTTGAGAGAATCCGGAGCTCACTTCCTGCAATTAAACCCCTCATAACAATTGACATCAAGCCTACAATGCAGCAGAAGGAAATGTGACACTCTGGCACAGGCAGGCAATTTCACGCTTCAGGTCTCCGGAGCAACAAGCACATTAGCTCAATAGTTCAGCACTAGGGCTGTGGGGGTGGGGGGGGGGGTCATCTGAACCCCTCCCACTCACACCACACCTACCATGCCCTTCCTCTCAGGGTGACATCATCCCTACGAGCTCCATCACCCTTACGATCATGGCTGCAAATATACCTGATCTCCTGCGTCAGATCTTAGTTGCACAGTGGCATCACAGGGATTGATGTTTAGAACTGCTCCATCACGCTACGGCCCTTAACCATCCAATAAAAGGTGAAATAAAGATAAAAGATTAAGTCATACCCGGGGCGCCCTCTGCCTGCTGAATGTCTGTATGTCATCTTTCCAAGTCGGGGAGCCTGGCAGCCCCCCCCCCCCTTTTCTTAAACAGTCACGGATTGTATCATAACTTACTGGTCAAGGTGCAGTTATGCACCAGCATCCCTTTGTGAGCATTTGCATGTCCTGCATGGCAAAATTATGCTTGTGCTAATTCTCTCTATCTGCATCTTACAGTTTTGCATATAAAGTACCAACCACCACACAAGCTTACTGCTGCTATACCAAAACTGACATCCTACATATAAAGCACCTGTCATACACACACACAGACAATTACTCTGTTCATTTGCACTGAATGAAAGCTCCTACATACATCAGACTAACATGCATACCAGTTCTGTAGTACAAACGCTTCAGTAATGTATCCGCTCGTCCACATGCATTTTCCACACACAATACATGGTACGAATTAATTGCCCTGCTTTACAAGACTGCTATTCACCGTGGTAAATGTGGTCATGACAGCGGGAGATGGAAGCAATTGATTCGCTCTGTTATTATAGACGGATTAGGCCTGATGCCAGAGATTCAATGCTGGATGGGGCCACCTTTGAGACCTGCGACTCTGTACGGAGCAGGGAGCAGCATAGCATAGCGTAGCGTAGCGTAGCATAGAAGGGGCTAGCCTACAGACTCACACCACTGTGCGCACAGCATATCCGGCCAGCACAAAAGAACAAACCAGTAGCTGCATACACGCTGCTCAGTGTGGCAGAGGGGCCAGCTGATGAGGCAGAACAGAAAAAGAGTGAACCTTCACTCATACATAGCCCAGTATAACACATGGTCATGGTAGCTAACATGATAACTACGTATGCAATTACATCCATGTGACAGGACCACATACAGTATACTGTGACGAGCATGTAGGTCATATTCAACAGGATGACAACAGTTCGTTCAGAACAGAAATTCCACATTTACTGAAGCTCACTACCAGAGCAACTCAGAGTATTACAGACAGGGGTGGGTCAACGATTTAGACGGTACTCAAACGTGCGGTGTACACTAACAAACTAGACACCCACACACACACACACACACACACACACCATAGCAAGACATCACATGGGTAAACACTCACTATGTACAACAACAAATGGACACAAGCACATCAATTTAACATAATCAGCACTTATGCAGCTTTTTGTCATGTTGCAAAGCATGCTGGAAACCAAAAGGTATGTTCAGAAAGACCACCACAATACTTATGCCATGCTAGTACAAGCTAGACTCATGCTAGAAAAAGTTAAACATCAACTCTGAGTTAGTCACCCTCAGTAAACTGTACATTTGCACAGTGACCAATAGCTGAAAGCTTTTTCCACATTTAGTGTTCACTTTGTAATTGCAATATGAATATATGCAGCTGCGCAGCTGCTGTAGCATTCAGTGAGAAATTTATGTTCAGTGATAGACTCAGTAGGAATTCAAAAATAGCTTTTTGCTTTAGGCCAGTACAGGGTAACCGGTATCACCAGTACAACAAGTTTCCACTGAGAAAATGTTCTATTCGCTGGGTGTTCTGAAACCACCCAGTATGTTTTGGAACAATTAAGATGGTAAAGAAGTTTTGCTAGCTTCCATATTTTTCCTTGGGTTACAGTGGGATATGGAGACAGCTAACCAATGACCCGGTGGTGTCAGGAAACCACCACCTAGAAACTCAGCAAATACCGACTGCCACAGAGCCTCTGTATCGGTGCGCTGATAGAAACACAAAGCAATTAACATAATGGCAGCCTTGGGGAGCAAACGGTGACCTTGCAGAAAGTGCACGGCAAAAATGAAAGGTGACATGATGCCAGCACTGTCATTATGTTGGAAAGACATTTTTTAAACCCAAAATTTGACACAATCGATGATAAATGATGATAAAAAATACCTTTTACTGGGCGTACATCCTGCATGAACAAATTCACAGAATGCAAGTTTAAATTTACAGAGCCATCTACATACTGGGAACATATGCTGGCCACTGTTGATACTGAAGAGACCCTCATTTACTAAACAAGAGAGTAAGCAATGGTGGGGGGGGGCAAACACAGGTAATGACACAATCCTTGGCAAGAGTAGCACTTACACCTGATTTGCGGAAATGACTCACGGGCCCTGGCAGTCAAGACATCGGATCAAAGCGAATTTCACAAAGTCATTAATAGTTCAAAGGGGAAAACGCATAAGTAAATAAAAGTCCTGTCATCCACAAGATTCTAAAATAATAATAATAATAATAAACCAATCAAATGAAAACGTTTTGTATCTAACAGTACAGTAAATACAATAACCTCATAGCAGAAGCAGAAGGGAGAGAGTTAAAATTAGATTTGCCCCTTCAATTCTGAGAACGTTCTAAAAACACCCCTTACTAGTATGTCAGACAGTGTCAACAACAGTTTCAGCTTTACCGTGGCAGTTTTGGATAGTTCTTTGTTACCTGGTTCTTTAAGAGAACGGAAACCTAAACAGAGGGGTTATATTAGCTAAACGCAATCTCTAATTTAAAATTACATTTTACATACACATCTCTCATGGTTGTAAGAAGCAGGATAGCATGATGGACAGTGAACAGTAAGCTATGTGTTAGCATGAAGTACAGTGAGCAATAAGCTATCGTTTAGTACGATAGACAGTGAGCAGTAAGCTATGGGTTAGCATGATGGACAGTGAGCAGGAAGCTATGTGTTAGCATGAAGGACAGTGAGCAGAAAGCTATGGGTTAGCATGATGGACAGTGAGCAGTAAGCTATGGGTTAGCATGATAGACAGTGAGAAGTAAGCTATGGGTTAGCATGATGGACATTATGTAGGGAGCATCACATCGGCATGATGCAGTCAGGAGCTCAGAACATCTCCAGCTATGGATGAAACCACATGTGCAGAATTGAGTGCAGCATTTCTTACAGATGAAAACATCATATACACTTGTACAGTCAGCCTTAGGTATAGGGCCTGTACACAGAGCGATTCTCGTGCTGCGTATTTCATCCATGTGGGTTTTGCATTTTTTGTATATCCATAGAATTTCAATCATGCATCTGAAGAGCCTGCAGAGAGAAACAATGATGTGACCATAGCTTATTTCACATATATATATACACATGTAATACTCCTCCCCACATCAATCAGTATTTGTCTTGGGGTGGGGCAGATTAAAAAAACAATGTCTGATTCACAGTGAATTTCCATTCACTGGCACTTCCAGATCTGTCCTACTGCACACCAGTCACCAGCGCTGAGTCACCCCTGACAATCAAAAGCGGCTGCCCCCCCACCTTAGCTACCCTCTCACAGGTTCAGCCTCTAATGTCATACTGTGGGGGCTGAGAGCGATTGGGAGAGGAGCCGGTTTCCCGCAGCCGCGTCACGGCGGTGGGGAGGAGCTGGTCTTGCCGACACTTAGTGAGCTAATTACAGGCCCACGTCGCAGTCACACTGCTAATCATCCCTCCTGATGTGGATGACTCAGTCCCACCCTGGGAGGGGGGCAGCCACAGAGGGGGGTTGATGCTGGTTGGGTACAAAGGGGTGGGGCTTGTGGACAACAATCCCACCCTGGGAGGGGGGCTCTGTGAACGCAGCCTTGCCAACAAGGGGTGAAAAATGTGGGGAGCGACTGAGCTGCACCACGCAAATGAGGGGGCTGTGTGCCTGAGCGTCAATAACTTTTACGCATGGTGCTTTTCCACTGCCGTACAGGAACCGTTCCGTGAAGAGATCGGTTACAGTGCGGTTCCAGCTGACTTTGGGTTTCCACTGCCGAAGGGTTAACTTGATAAAGATGTTGCTGGGTTTGCAAAGCAACGGCGACGTAAAACCAAAAAGATACTTATTATTTACCGTTTACGTGATGTACATCGTGATTTACTGTGTGCTAATTCCGGGTAGCATGTCTATAAGAACTGGTGTGTTATTTCTTGTGTAAATCTGCACTATGAATCCATTCCATTCAGCTGTTCTACGGCAAGTTAAGTCTGTGGTTGGCGTTTTTCAGATTTCAAGTTATTGGGAACGCATCAATACATCGGCATGTGCAATACTACTAGTAACGAATAATATATAGAATATAACCTCTTTCTTTCAGATAATCCATGGGCATGGCACCGGTACATTTGAACCATAAGCATACAGAGTTAAATATGTTTTCATTACATAGGGATAAACATGCAGTAAACATTTTCTGAAACTTCACTTCAGCGGAGGGGCCAGATTTCCAGCTGAAACTATTCATTTCCCGCTAATAGCTCCCCTGATGAGTAAAAGAAGAGATAAAGAATAAATAATGAACCGAGAACAGGAAGTGCTATCTGTGGAAGCGAACTCTGAGGGTTAATGGACACAGTTACTACCGTCAGCACTGATTTGTCTGCAGCCAGACTGTGCCCAATAATTCATGCCCGTAACAGGCTTCCCGCATGCAAAGCTGTGAACACGAGTCTGGACTGTTAGGCGGGCACAGTCGAGGATCCCAGGTGGCGTCAGGCGATAATAACATGGCGCGGTCACACTGTGTCACCTGACGCAAAGCCCTGACTGGTTTAGCCACCACAGGCCTGACTCGGCAGACTGTAGTCTTTCGGGGGGTGGCTATGGGGTTCGGAAAGGTTACTTCATGCTGACTAAGATACGCAGAGCGCAGGTCTTTAAAACAAGAGCTCAGGGGCCCTCATGACGTCCAGAAGACCTTCCAGGGCAGATTTCTATCTGCAGGTCCCAGCAGTTTGGTTCTCTGGAGCATTAAGCACCCCGCCGCTGGGGCCAGCTAATGCTAGGTAGCAGGATATCAGGAAAAGCAAAGCTTGCTGGCTACATTCAAGGCTCCCCAAAATCCAAAGCAGTTCTGGGGTTGCTGGAATGTGGGGGCAGGTTGGTTTTTCAGTGGAAACATCCTCCTTCACAACAAACCGTTTAATATTGCGTTTACACTACAGCTGGTTTGTTTGGGCTCTGCTACGCCGAGCCCAAAACGCCGCTGAATCTTCTGATACTCAGTTTGATTACTAAAAAACATACTAACATGAGAGCCATGTTTATATGTTGAACTGTGGTTCATCTGAAGTCTTGATCTCCATTCATCTGCCATTCATCTTGGGGATAAAGCCCCCCACCCCGGCCCCCACTCCCACCCCTACCCCTCGACAGCTGAAGCATCGAGCTCCCTTTGACACAGAAAGTGCCTCCTCATTCTGCTTCAAGTTGCATTTGGGTTTTAAAGAGAAGTGCCATCACGGTCATTATCAGTCCATTCAAAGTACGGCAGAGAGAGTCGACGGCGCTGCTAACCATGAAAAAACCGCCAAGTGTAAACAAAGTGCATGCAGTGTTTGTCAGCATAATGTCAGGCTGACACTTTCTGACCAAACTCTCACACCATTTCAGGGAAGAATGGGGCAGAAACGTTAAAAAGAGAGCTACTCTGTGTATATGAGCGACGTTATACTGAAGGACATACTTTATACTATTCTGATCAGCATTACAACCCACCTGTCAGCCAGCGAAACCATGCTGGATAGTGACATCTCCAAACAAGGAGTTGCTACACCACACTGACAGTCTACGTAAACAGTCATTCCCATACGACGACGAGAAATTCCAGAGGGGCACAAAACCAACCAATCCGTGCCCTTCTAACGCCTCTTGAATGTAGCTGTGAAAACAATGGCAGTACGTGCTTTCCGAAGCACTTCACAGGGTCGGAGTGTCCTTTTAAATTTTTGGCACAGTGGTGAGCGATTTTACTCGCTTGTTTGGGACCGTTTAGCACTGAAATGGATTGCATATAAAAGACGCACTTTCCCATAAAACTGGTAAACAGGAGAACAAAATAACCAGAAGCCTAGCAGAACTGAATCCTGGTCTTGCTTTGAGGGTGCTCATGTTTGATATGGCCACACCCCCGCAGCAATGCCGTGACCGGCTCCAACACCATGCCCGGATTTCAGATGGGTCCACATGGAGAAACTGAGGTCGCAGGACAAAACGTGACATAGGCGAAGATGGCATTCGAGAAGCACGGCACATGCACAGAACGCGGGGCAAATCACGACGAGTAGGAAGAAGCAGCTGCAGTTTCGTTTCACCGTTTAAAAGTGATCAAAATACACAGCACATGAAAAGAGTCAACTGTTACTGAACTGTGTCCCCTCAGGGTAGGGTAGTAAGAGCTCCCTGTGAGTGAGACCCCACAAAAATAAATCCTCTCGCAGGAAAAGTCACACAGAGGCCAAAAGAGACAAGTATGGGGCATCACCTTTACATGACACCAAAATAAAAAAAAGAATCAAAATGTGATGGGGCGGACCTTAAAAAAGAATTCTTAACTGAGATTAGGTGTAACCACTTGTAAATCTCAGGTAAGAGAGCAGCACAAAGAGGGTATGAAACATCCACAATGCATGACTTTCTCCTTCACATTTTTGCCTAGTTCTCACATATGAGGGACCCATGGCGTCACAAGGAGCCAAGCTGTAAGCTAAGAGCACAAGCAGACACACACTTCTGCATGCCAGGCTGCGGCGATGCAGGTGCAACTGCATGGAGGAGAGCTTTGCAGATGTGAGCAGACATGCAGTTGACGCACATATGCAGCTGACCCGCCTGGTCCTCGCTAAGTGCGCGGGGAGTGAACCTGGACCAGTGATCGTTACCGGAAACTCAAGGAAAGCTGACACATTCCGCACAAAATACGTTTCCTTTTTACACCAATTATTCCTGAGCTTGACACCATGGGCAGGTTGTGCCGCCTGATTCTCGCATCCATTTTGTAATCCTTCCCAGACCTCTCCCTTTAAAAGGAGCATGGGCGATTATTGGTCTCCACAGGGAGCCAATTACCCCTGGAAAACAGCTCCATTCATCTCACTCTTCCAGCGAAGGTTACCTGTACAAAGGTCTCACTGGTTGCCCGTAAGTCCCGGCCCGGCAGGAACCCGCACCCAGGCCGCACACTCACCCGGCCGGCCCTCCTCTCGGTCCGACTTCATACCCCACACGGCAGAGACGGCCGAGGGCTCCACAGTCGGTGTCAGGCGGCGGGTTTTATAAAGAGAAAGCCGTCGTCTCTCCCGCCTCTGCCTCCCGCTAGTTTACCTGCTACAGGAGACTCCCACAGGTTTGCTCTGCTGTATCCATTTCACCCCTCCCCCCAGCTCGCTCTCTCTCTCTCTCAGGGGGAGGAGTTGGCCCCCGTGGACTCTCCCCCCCCCCTCCCCCATCCCACTACCCAAACACACGCGGGTGCTCACAAGTAGTGTTTAACTACACGCATGGGGAGGGCACATCCCACTGTGTCCTCTTCCAATCCAACCAAAACAATCCACGAGAAGTCCAGAAGTCAAACAGATGAAAGCTGATAACGAAAAAAAAAGAACTTCAGGAATTTCAAGTTTTAAAGGAGCACATTTCTTTAGGTTTTCGCAAAACATAGGATCGGGAAAAAATGTTTCACCACAGGGCAGCAAAACCTGTCTGTCCATAAACACAGAGACTCGGAGGAGCAGGCTGTAGGGCCTCAGACAGTTCCTGCTAGGCGCCCGTAATGGGGACAGGCTGAGGACGCCACGTGTGGAGCGGTCTGTGGCCCGGACATCCCGCATTCAGCACATGGCCGACCGGGAAGACACTAACACTGACAGTGGGATTTTAAGAAAGGGGTTTGGAGCCAAAAAGACATTGTAATTATACCATCGAGTATGCAAGGTTAACTTTATCACCAGCACTAAAGGTTTATAACTTTGCATTACAATTTTTAGACACTACTTTTACATACGTATCATTTTCAGGCATCCTTGACTATCAATATGCTTCCCTAATGTGCAGTTTAATATATTTTGATTATTTAAAGTACTTAAGGGCGCAGTGTGAGGTTGCCTCCGGAGATGAGAAGAAGCTTCACACTGCAAATCCAGCTCTTTAGCCCCCTACAGCTCCCCTGTCTGCCCTGTGTGGGCTCAACAGGCCACATTTGCTGTTATCAAAAAAAGAATTTTGTGTAGAAAGTGTGAATAGTCCTCAAAGTCTACTCGGGACACTTCATTGCAAGAAGCTTTTGTCAGAACTCAGCCCACTTCACTCACTACCTGTCATTGTGCTGAACTGAAGCAGCAGAATGAAGGGTGATCAGTATGCGGAATCAGGGACAAAGTCTCTGAGGTGTCTGAGCATCAGGTGGGGCTTGGCTACCAATCAGGTGACTCGATGCAGTGGCTGTCCCCGCCCACCATGACCTCACACTTATACTCACACAGGCAATGAGGTGACAAGAAAAAAAGTCTTTTTTTAATGTAAAGACACGATTTAACAATATCAGGTCTATAACAACATGCGCGTTACATCTATTAGCAATATAAAATGATGTAGAAGCAATTCAAAGTCAAATAATTTTCTCAAGGGCGAGACCACTAATGTTTTAGTCACAGGTCTATTAGCTGCGATCGCTATGCTACAAGCTTCCTGAAACTATTGAAACTGAAAGCAGCAGTGTTAAATTCAAACCATCAGTTAACCTCATGACCGTTTTTTATTCATTCAGCCAGTCTTTGCACTCATTTATGTATAAATCAACGAATCGGCTAATAGCTCTGGGACTCCTTACTGCTCTCCACGAATCAGCAACACAGGCACAGATCACATGACTACGGATAGTTCACATGGGAAGTGGAATGTCTTATTTCAAATAGACTGCCATGCTATCAAATAACTGTGGGGTTTAACTGGTTATTAATATGCGACCTGCAGGCATAAATATTACTTATTTATGAAATACTGTTGAAATATTAAAAGCAATCATGATAATCTCAGTAATATGGCTTACAAAAGAAAATAGTAAGTGTACAAAGAGTGCTTATTACCTGGTAACTGTTTAAGCACTTCCTTTGATGTTCTACAAAGCAGAACAACAGAATTGGAAGCTAAATCAACAACACAATGAGACAAAGCACTTAAAGCTTGGGTAGTGATATGCCTCTATAGACCAGTCATTGATGGCTTGTTTGCTTTGGGAGGCAGAGTCTGCTTCACTGGTACAGGAGGGGTAATCCCTCGTATGACCCCCCAGTGTCTGATTACACATGACTGACAAGCCCAGGACAATTTGTCTACGTTTCTGTGGTTTGTTAAATCGGCAGGTAGGCAAAGAGATTTAAGGGCAGGAACCTGAAGCCAGAAGGCTGTATGTTCAAATCCCACCAAGGAATTTGTTGCAGTACTGATATACTAGGGACCGAACTAAAATTATTCCGGTAAAAAGGGTAACAGCTGTGTAAAAGGGTAAAATGTGAAATATGACAAAAGGCTTAGTTGATCACAGGCTGATAACTGAACAAAACAATGACACACTGTCTTCATGCCTAAACACATTACGGATCTTTCACTATGCCCCTCTGAGCACAGTGTTAGTTATAAAAACAAACCTTTGCTTCTGTGGCAAAATATTTGCAAACTTAAAATTCTGCTAATTCCCATGTGGAAATTACATTTAAACAACACTTTAGTGTAAAGTGTCCTTTGATGTACAGTGTCTTACAGGCTACGGTGTGTACAGTAATTATAATGAGTAATAATAAATGTGGTCACTATCTCGCTGCTCTGTGGGGAAACTGCTAGAGGGCGCACCCTGCTGGGGATCCACAGTAACTACCACCAAAGTCCAGCAGAAGCAGCACCGCCGGCGCCTGAACTCAGTGGATCGGCACCGGGAAGCCATCCAGCTGCAAACCTGCCAGGGTCACTAATGAAGACAAAGGCGCTAATGGGGTCCACAGGGGCACGCTAATTAAAAGCATTTAGCTGGCGAACGTATGATGTTTACGCCACGTTAAAAACAGACAGCCGACTGACCGCCAGGGGGACGGCAGAAGCGGCGGCGCATGAGGCTTTTCGGTAAGTACTGGGCCCTGTGCCCGGGTTGGCAGGGGGACCCCTGGCGGTACCAATGGAGCACCCCGGGGATAAAGCGGGTCTGATCCACCACGGTCTTCCATTGACGGCGAGTCAGGGAGCAGAAATGCGGCGTGAGGCTCAGAGTGGAAGCAGGGCCGCCTTTACCCCAGACGGCGCTGGAGCTGGTCCGGCTGCCGAAACACGGTGAGCTTGGGTGCTACCTGATAGTCTGAGAATGACCTTCACTGTCACACTTTATTAATGATTCTGGCAGACTCCCAGCTTCATGCTGCCTCAAGAGAAATAATTTCGTTCTGCCTGAATATCACAATATCAAAGGTCTTATGGTGCAAGTTGGCTTTCGAAAAGGCAATACTGAGCTCTTAGGTTCTCACACACACACAACCAGCTAACTAATTCCATGAAGCTTTGTGTCAATAAGGAGCAGCACAACCCAAAAACAATCCATTTGAAACGGTCCGTCAATGTGCAACGTCAGTCTATACAATGGCTAATAGGACAAGAATGCTTAACAGCCCAGCCAGGAGACATCAATGCGTCAACGGGGTGTGTCAATCAACGAACAGTGTGTGTGCATTCATGCAAGTGTGTGTGTGTGTGTGTGTGTGTATGTGTATGTGAGAAAGAGAGAGTCTGAGCATTTGTGCACACAATGAGCCCATCAATAGCACAAGGGCCAAGGGTTCCAGATACAGCCATGTGAGTGAGTGTTGTGTGAGAGAGCCGCCACCTTGCCCGCAGCACTGCCAGAGATTAACTACACCCTGCTTTCCCTTCACAAACCCCTGCAGATGGATCCACGCCTCCGTAAAGACACAGCGCCGGCCATCAATTGGCCTCCCACACCCCACTGCCGCGGACATGTGCCTTCTCTCCTGCTAAATGAGGACAGCTCCCTGAAGACGCAGCCTGGACGGCCAGACGCACGGTGACCAGCTGAGAAATGCATGGTGCCACAAACACCAACCCTTTCTGCACTCAGAGACTCACAGAAGGCAGAACCGCTGGCCTCCCCTCTGCGGTTCAATCACAGCTCCTGCCAGTGAGCCCCATCCTGCCGATTTATCAGCAATCGCTTAATTAGCCTAATTGTGCTTATATTATAGGAGTTTATATACTTATCCATGTCCTGCAATCGATCGGCAGCAGCGAAACGCCAGCTCAGCTCATTCGGAGTAAGCTGACGGGGACACTGGCCCCGACAGGAGAAGGATGGGTGCTTCGAGGTACCCATTCACCCGTCGACAAGACACCGAGATTGATCTCAGGAAGGGAATCGATGAGGAGCAAATTTAATTTTCTTCCATGGCATCCTCTGTCCGCCAAACAGAGACTTCCACTTGGAAAAGATGGATGCCGAAGTTGGTAGCCTGCTCCTCAGCCGTGTCACATTCATCAATACACTGCAGGGCCCGCTGGCACCACAACAACGCATTTAATGTCAATCATTTTCATATTTTATTAATGCTGAAGGAGGACTAGTGAACAATTTTACAAAAAACATACACCAAACAGGAGAAAATAACATACAATAATTTTACGAATCGACAAGCAAGCATTTAATCTCAGGATAAAAGGCAGATTCTGGCATGGCAGGAACTGATTACAGAACAATGGGCATCACTTGAATATTTTACCGCAGTAAAATTTGTCACTTTGCTAAGACGGACACCTTTGTAGCTCATTAAAGGTTCCAGCAGAGTCGTTCATTAATCTGACAACGTAAGGCATATTTTTTGCACTACTCTACAAAGAAGCGCATCCCTTTGAGAGCTGTTGCCACGTGGCCCATGTGACCCACGTCTGCTACATGTGACGACTTATTGTCTCTTTAATGTGGATAATCCAGGAGGAGTGAATCATGATGAGAATCAGGGAAGCCACACTGTGATGACAAATGAAAAGTGTATAATGCAGGCAGCCAATTATCCTTCCTTCTTCTCTGCTCTCAATTATCTACTTACTTTTTAATCGGCAGTGACTCACTGGCAGAGTCATGGGGAGCTACAGCTCTCAGATCGAGTGACTCTGTGCGGTTGGGTGGGTGACCGCTCATAGTCCAATCTGGCGGGACGTGCATGCAGCAGACCCAGCTCTAGTCTCACACTCCGCCAGATTGGGCTGTGGAAATGTGGCTGTGAATGAGGTGCCTGCAAGTGCTTATGGATGGAGTGGAGAGGAACCATGGTGATAGCTGAATGGCAGCATGCCGTAAATGGAAAAGTGGAGGGGGGATGGGGGTGATAAGAAAAAGATAAGAGTATCAGTATATAAGTGGATGTAGATAGTAAAAAGGGGACAGTATATAAGGGGATGTGGAGAGCAGGAAGGGGACAGTATATAAGGGGGTGTAGATAGCAGAAAGGGGACAGTATATACAGTAAGGGGGTGTAGATAGCAAAAAGGGGACAGTATATAAGGGGATGTGGAGAGCAGGAAGAGGACAGTATATAAGGGGGTGTAGATAGCAAAAAGGGGACAGTATATAAGGGGGTATGTATAGCATGAAGGGGACAGTATATAAGGGGATGTGGAGAGCAGGAAGGGGACAGTATAAGTACTGTCAGGCAGGGGTGGGCAATCTTATCTGCAAAGGGCTGGTGTGTATGAAGGTTTTCGTTGCAGCTCCCTAATTAGGTCACTAATTAGAGGACTGATTAGCTGAAGAGTCCTCATACCTAGGTTTGAACAGGTGACCTACTGTAAAGGTTATCCCAAAAACCTCAATACACACCGGCCCTCTGCGATAAGATTGTCCACCCCTGATATAAGGGGATGTGGATAGCAGGAAGGGGACAGTATATAAGGGGATGTGGATAGCAGGAAGGGGACAGTATATAAGGGGATGTGGATAGCAGGAAGGGGATGCCATCACACCCCTACATAACCCAAAATTCCAAATACAAACAAACCTAATGCGTCAGCTCTGCTGGGAAACATCTAACCCCACGAGAAAATGGCTCTCACAGAATGAAGAGTGCCCGGCTGAGTCATTACGCGAAAAAGGAAGGGCCTTGCGGATCAGCGGTCACTGTGAGGGATGGATCGATAAGTGCAGCGGCGCCTCTGCTGGACACATTGTCACCAGAATGAGACCGAAATGAACGGCCCGGCCCAAGAGTCATTTCCCATCATCCGCGCAAGACAGTGCTCTACGACATACGTGAAACTGAACTACAGCGATGTCCCCATTATCAACTAAGCAAATCAGGACGATGGCTGTAATTACAGGTGTTGCTACCGAGGACGCAGGATGGTGATCCGCAGTAAGCTGTAGCCCTAGGCTGTCCTGCCTTTGCTCTGTGGGACTTTACGATGGCCATTAGAGGCCTCGATTTACTGCGCTGCATGCGTAAATCGATTGGAGACCGCGGTACAGACAGTCTTTTGTGCCTTTGCAAAACAGGAATGAGGGGCTGGACTGCTTCACTGGGCATAAACACGGGTCCAGTTTAAAGAAGCATCCTCTGCTTCAAGCCTGCATAGCTGTATCCCACATGAACCCTCAACGTTTCCATCTCCATTTAGAAAAAATAATACCCAAAGGCCGCAGGTTTTTTTCGGACTGTAGGTAATGATGCTAATGTTTATTATCAATCCAGCCATTATCAAAAACAGCTATGCTAATGCTAATGATCAATCCAGCCATTATACAGAACAGCCAGCGGTCATGCTCAGGTAGCAGATGGAGTTGTGCTTTTTTGTTTGTACTGTGCTCCTACATTTGTACCTTCTCTGCAAATGAACGTCATCAGCAGGAGACAGGAGCAGTACGGTTGGAGACAGTGTGAAAGAAACCTGCTGAGCATTGTGGGCTTTTTGAATCCCTGAACTGGGTTAAGCAAATGAGCTGGTGTCCGGAGAATTTTAGCGATTAACATTTATGACATTTATGATTTATTTTGGTGAGGATGACACTTTTCCTCCATGTTCTCGACTGGCAGGTTGAACCTAGAATCCTGCTGCAATTAAAGAAAGGGGGATGCTGTGAGCTTCACGCACTGATGTGAAGCTTATCCTGAAGGGGAGGAACCCAGATACACAGACACCTGCAGTAATGAGGAAACACCCTCACAAATTCAGGAAGGACATTCAAAATACAAGACGACAAGTCACGTCTGGTTCAGGTGGTCCACCAAGGACATGTCAGGTGACACCGATGTCACCTGTGAGGGTGAGACTAGCACTTCAAATCAAGGGTGTCACCGTTTTCAATATTGGGAGGGCCAGGGACAGATACATTAAGTGACTGTCCACACTGCCACTCTCAGTTTTTGCATTTAGTCCAAACTACCCCAGAGTTTTCAACCCCCAAAAACAAAACCTTTGGAAATACTCTCACAGCTGTATATTTATCAAAACTCTGTTTTTAGTTGCAGTGTGGATGAGTGAAAACAGAGACTTTTGAAAATGTGGACTCCAAAGCCGCCCTGATTGGTCCCTACTCATAGTCACACCTTCGCATTGTCTGATTGGTCACCCACACGGAAGTAAACAGCATCCCAGCATGACAGATATGGTGGAGCTCCTATCAATGGTACTTTCCCTGTTCCTGACCTCTATGCAGATAAATAGCGTGTTGCCTGGTGTGACTGCTGCATACGTGCGCAAAAAAAAAACTCATTTACTGGTTACTGTGCCGCTGTGTGTATGCCCAATGCAGGCTAATAACCACATTATATAAATGCAAATTTATTTATATTTAAAAGCAGAATCCTGGAAAATACTGAGCGGGCCCCCATGAGTAATGCCAATGCTTTAAAAGCTTCTTTCCTGGAACAAGCCGGCAGATGGGACCTAATCAGGTGACCACAGCAGTCGTGCTCAGTCTGGCAGTCATTCCCTTCGCCATGGGGTGGTCTGCAGGGGCCTAGGACTGGATGGCAGTCCGTGACATTATTTAGGATGGCATATAAGCAGCCTGGGTCACCGTATCTAAATAGTTAGTGCTTTATACACAGCTTGTACGTTTTAGGAATGGGGATCTACTAGTCAAATAGCTCCAGTAAATATGAAATACCCCCCCCTCCAGATCTGACAGTGTAGTGCAGGGGTACGGACCCTGAGTGCTGTCTTGTGGAAATTAACACTAAGCCACAACAGATGACCTGGGAAGGAAAAAGGAGTGTACACAGGGGTGGGGCCATAAGGGCACTGGTCCAAGCTTAAAGCTGATTGGCCGCCACAGTGCCCCCTTGTCTGTCACTCGCCAATATAAAACATATCATTGGTTAATAATAAGGCTAGCCCCTTTGTAAGAATCATGTCCCCTCTTATACCCACCACCTTAAAAATCCTAGAATCACCCCTGGCAGGCAGTGTAAGGCACTGTATATCTCAGCAGTATACGAGAGCAGCCAGCCAGCTTCCGCTGGCCCAGTGGCTGAAAGCGCCCACAATGGAGAACTCAGGCTCCGCCCTGCAGCCCCGACAGCCAATCAGAGCGGCACCTCGCTCTCAGCGGTCACTGTGGGCGACCTGCCACAGGTAATTAAAACAGCACATTCAGACGAGGCGGCATGTGCTTTCGAGGGTTTGAGCCAAAGTTGGAAGAAGTACAGGCTGGCAGGGGGCTGGTGTTGGTACACTCCCCCCCCCACCCACCCACCCATCCACCCAGTGG
>JAABNX020000119.1:3741998-3752585 GCA_015163995.2 Mormyrus lacerda | reverse complement strand
ATGCCTCCTCCGTGATGCTGCAGTGCGGTCTTTCATTTCCTGTTAAGTGCTGGCAATGAGACATCATCGTACAGCAATAGAGAGCAGGCAGGGACACTACCACCTCCGAGAACAGGTTTCTTTGAAAGTACCACCTCTAGGGGATGTTTCATTTCATGGGACCACCTCTGGGGGGCATTTAGTTTGAGGGTGCCACCTCACGGGGTGGTTTCGTTTGACAGTACAACCTCTGGGGGCCATTTCATTTGATGGTACCACCTTTGGGGGTAGTTGTGTTTTATGGTACCACCTCCAAGGTCTGTTTCGTTTGATGTACCACCTGTTAGGGCCATTTTCATTTGACCGTACCACATCCGGGTCATTTCATTTGATGGTATCACCTTCCAGTTCTATTTCGTTTGACGGTTCCGGCAGGTTAATGTTCTGCCCTCTCTCCCGTCTCCAGCTGCGTGTGGGTCTGGGGGTGTAAGCAGAGAGCACCTTGAGGGGCCTGCTATGAATTATGGGTTGCTGTGGTGCACGGCTTCCATGAGAGGAGAGAAGAGAGGAGAGGAGGGAGGGTGATGATGTACGTGGCATGAGCTGGGAGGACATGAAGAGAGAGAGAACATCAGAGCTGGGTTTTTCTTGTGCCGCAGAGTAGCTGGTCTGCCTGGCTAGACCTCCTACTGCTTCTGCAGAGTGAGTGTGTGTGTGTGTGTGTGTGTGTGTGTGGGTTCCCCAAAGTCACTTCCCCTACACACTGTCCTCTTTCTGCTACCCACACCCCCTTTTATATGGTCCATCCGATGTCATCTGAAATTTCCAGGCTGTGTGTGACAAAATGGAAGGTCAAGCCCCCCCTCAAACGTCACCCCAGCCAAAGCGTGTGCTTCCATCCCATAAACATGCTGCCTGGGGTTGTGATGCCACCTGTGATGTCACAGTCTGCAGAGCACCTGCATGCTTCATGCAGACTCTGACACATTCCATCCAATAATGAAGCTCAAGGCATGTACTGGGGCGGCGCCACAGGCCGTTGGCCCCAGCTGAAAGCTGATTGGTTCCTGTTCTGCCCTCTTCTCCCGTCACTCACCAATTCAAAGCATTAGCTAATTATAAGGTTGCTTCCCCGCCAGTATGAATTATGGCTGCTCAGTCTGAACTCCTTCTCCGATTAAGGGATCTAACTGGGCTCCCAACCTGCGGAGGGTTCCACTGGCTCATATTTACATTTAATTGCTTCCCAAAACACAGAGTACTGAAGCCGGAGCCTTCAGACATTCAGTTATGTGTGATTGTGGTAACCAAGTGATTAAGAGGACACAGTGACCTCCAAACACATGGCCTTTCCTGTACGATTTTTTCACACATACAGCAGCATATACCCAGTGGTATGCCGTCTACTGGTGGATGAGCACAACTGTCAGCCCGGTCCCTCCATCCCCTTCCTGCTGGCTCAGCTAACAAACTTCCGTGCTGGTTCTGAAGGTCTGCACCCCTAAAAATGCCCAAACAGGTCCAAGGTATCCTTCCTGCTGGGCATGGGCTGAGCAATAGTGAAAGAAAGATGGACCATCTGAATACAAAATGAGCCACAGTGGCACCCAAACATCTGAGGCCTTCAGTTTCCTCTTTTCGCACCTGTCTGCAGCTCAGTAGCCCTGAGGTTGAGCGTGATTTATGAATCTTTCACCTGACCTTTCAAACCTCAGCTCGCAAGAGCCAGAGAAGAGCTGAGGAGAGAGCCGGGCCTTACTCTTATCCAGAGAAGAATCCGGGCTGTTGAAATCCATCAGGCTTGTTATGTCAGTTTTATAGCAAACGTCTGTCGCTGGCTTCTGTCTCTGGTGCACAGACGGTTCTGGAAGACAACAGACGACAACAGACTGAAATTCACAGCGCAGGAAACACATTTGCTAAAGCAATGCCAACTCGGAGCTCACGTTACAAGATTGAGACCCAAATGCTGGGTCTCAGCTCAGGACATCAAAGACCCCCGGCAGCCTGACACCCAACGTGAGGATATGCCTTGTCATGATATCAGTCGGTGAAGGAGGAAAAAAAAAAATCGCCAAGATGTGACAAAGCAAACCTGACAGACATAAAGCACAAAGAGATCCCGGCCTTGTTTTACATCAGCCATGTAAAAAGCAGACACTCCTGCCCAGTCTAGGCCAGTCATACTCACTGTAGTGAGTATGTGTTCATAGCACTATATCCTTTACTATGCTGTTGAATTCATTTGCATTCACCGGAAGCAGTGAAGACTATAAGGAGATCAGAGCAACATCAGCACCCTCACAGTGTAATGGCACCAGACGTACTCACAACTCCCAGGGCAACCAGACAGGTGTTGAGAACTGGCTCCTCCCTGACCAAAACTCTCTAGTGATGAGACATTCTTGACTACAAGGTATCAATATTGTAGTCTGTAAATATGTAAACAGCACACACCCTTACATAACATAACATAATAGGCAAGAGCCTCATTATCTTAAATGTATTTTAGCTGTAGTTTCCCCATCGATTCAAACCACTCTTCTTGCTCAGCAGTCACCTATCTGAGTGACATGACATAGTGACCAGGTGACGTGTCATGGCCAATCCCAACCGGCCAATTAGTCAAAATGGCACGGACGCATATATAATGCTGAATTCAGTCACAGAGATGTGGGTAAAAATGGAAACAGGCTTCTTTTCGTGATCACAGCAGATGACGGGGGGGAACTGATGTACACAACTAACAGATACACTAAGGGGTATCAAATTAGGGGCCTTCACCCATAAGAGAATTACGCTCAACTCTGCAACCAATGCTACGCTAAAACTATAATTGGGAAGAGAGAGACACAAGAGAGACGTGTGTAATATGTACTGGAACACTTTAAGGAACTGACATTTAATGACAAAGTGTTTCGGGGGGGGGGGGGGAGGCATATTTAAATGCTGCCCCATATGCAAGTCAATAAACAACACGAGTACGCTAGGGCGTTAATCTGTGATAAAAAAGCACATTTAACAAACATAACTGTTCAGGATTGTATAAAGCACAGGTGCTGTACACTGAGGAATCCTCTAGACTATCAGAGCCTGAAAAAGGTCTGAAGTAACTGCTCTGAGTAACCCGAGTCACTTGGTCAATCACAATGGGCTGTATGATCCCCTGGTGAGGTGGGACACTTGGGGATTGGTGATGTGAGGTGAGGAGGGGGCAGGAAGCCATAAGTTCCCTGGGTGACTTAAATGCCTTTACAGGACGAATGCAGGTGAATCACCATTGTTAGTATAATAAAACCGGTAGGTGTATTACACCAGGCTAGCTGGCTACAGATAAGACGCCGGTGTTGCAGCAGTGTGGCCTGAGAGCAGCCGATATGGGAGCGTGGAGAGCCGGAGGGAAGGCCGCGTGCTCGCTGAGCTGTCTATATACCTCGAGGGGCTTTCAGACAGTCCACTTACCGAAGGCGTGAGATACCCCACGGAGTTATAACTCTCAAACAGTGACCGGGATGCCATCCGGCAAAAGAGCACAGTCAGGACTTCCAACCTGGAAGCCATAATAGACGACACACAGAAACAGCCCATTAACGAATGGAGTGAGGTACAGGCACAAAATGATGGAAATGCATGGAGTTCAAGTTCAGATCGAGTTTGCCTGTACTTTCATTCCCGGTAGCAGTGACAGCGGCGAGATCTTAACTGCTGAGAAACACTGCAGATATTTATGGGACTTTAGGACCCATTATAGGAGAGACAGGGGGGAGAGAATTAGGGAATTGGTCACAGCGGTTCTGCACAGTCGAGCTGGGCGGACGCACAGTGGCAAGCCAAGGTCTTGGGCATTAATCTGGCCCACACTTGTCATGACAGGGTGGGGGGGGGGAGCATCGCCTGTGAGCTCCCCCGATTACAACATAGCCCTCCTCGAGAGACGCTGACATCCTGGCACAGGAAAGGAGCGGTGCAGCAGAGATAAGGGCCATCGAGTCTCAGTGGCAGCTGATAAACACATGGGTTTGCTGGAGGAAACATTCAGCGTTTCCTCCCACAGACAAAAAAAAAAAATTCAAAATTAAAGAAAACCGCCAGCCCATCATGAAAAAGAGTGAAATATCACCGTTCGCTTAGGAGCAGGATGCAGGGTACCAATTAATAAAATAAGGTTTCTTCCAGCACTCTGGCTGATACAGACCAATATCCCAATTGGAAATATTACCAAAACACCAGACTGGCTCATTTTGCTCTCCCAGACTGACTGCAAACAACCAAAACAAACTCACTGGGGAAGCCGATATTCTAGATCCCCAACAGTTTACCGCCAACGGCCAAGAGGAGGTTAACAGGGAAAGCAACAGTTCCAGGGCCGAAAGAATTTGCAATTTATATCTTAAATTGAATACAGAAAGATTGCGTGGGTAAGAAGTGAAGGCACGATTTAAAATCCACTTTCTGCGCCGTCTTTTCCATTCAGCTCAGACACCAGGGTGTGGATGAAAGATGAATCCTTATTTAAACCTAAACTGCAGCCCAACCTATATATCATGTTATTTTGGCTGATTTATTTTGGCTGCGCGATGGCAGAATAATCCCCCCCATACGTGAGCGCAATATTAATCCGTAAAAAGATGCGACTTTGCCTCAACTATGGACCAAGGTTTCCTACCACAAGCCACTTATCCTGATAAGTGGCTCTAAGGGACGCAGTAAACAGGAATGCATCTCCAAATGCGCCGAGTGCTTGCAGTGCCTGCCATATGGGGCGGACGGCACAGCGAGATCGTCTCGATATTTTCCGAATTGTGTTTTTTTTTTCCCCCTCTTGTTTTCCCTTCTGCCCATTAGGACATAAACACTGTCGCATGGCACAAAGACGGTGTCGCCCGTCTCCGTCTCCTGCCTGCTGATTTCACACTCCCACGGCATCAGATGTCGGAGCAGTTGCTTTCTAGTGGAGCAAAGTCCAACAGTGGAAAGCGTACAAGTCATCATACAAAGCTGCGCTGAAGTCGACGGGTCCAAATTAACGCCGATCATTCAGAGAAGCTCACTGCACTTCCATGGAGCCCCAAGATATGTCAGGGCTATGGTGCATATTCACATAACATGGCCATAACCACACTACCAAGAACATATGAGGATCTTGCATGTGACAGTCTATAGCTACTAACTTACGTCTATCTACGCACATACACGGGCCTGCAATCAGGGTCTGCAATCGAATCTCCAACACTTGAGGGGTGAAACCAGTGTGTCATCCTACTGACAGGCAGTACACCCCTATTACAGTTATACAGACCTGAAGTGACACTCTCAGATGATGCATATTTTTAGCTCAAAACTGGTGGTTCTCTTTTTTGATGCCTATGCCTGCTTGGGAGGGGTTCAGGTTGCTGCAGGTGTCGTCAGACTCCTGCCTGGTTCCGCTCCACAAGCCGCGGCCCCCACTGATCAACGCGTCGCAGGTTTTTCCACCCTGAACTGCACTTTGATTCCCTGCGTCGGGATCTGTCTGATCAGCTTTAAAAGGCAGCCTCTTCCACCTCCGTCTGTCAGATCACGGGCAGCCTCTCGACTCCGTCTGTCCCTTTCGGCCCCTCTGCTACACGCCCTCGTTCCTGGGACGCGCCCCTCTCCTCGCAGGACTTGACTAGCGGAATTTGGGATCCACCGGATGCCACCGGTTTGTGCAGTCTGAAGAGCGGAGCCATCAGGGTGATGAAGGGAGTCGAGTGAGTCTGTTGAGGGTGGCAGTGATTTTGGAGGGTGGTAGTGATTTGGGGGGGGCGTTCTTGGGGAACTTTCTGTGCTACCAGCTGAAAAATAAACACTTTACTGCAATCCTCACCGATATGGTGCACTATGGGGCGGTGAGCGGCGCCACGGGCTAAGTCTCTGTGCCCGTGATCGGAAGGTTGCCGATTCGAGCCCCGTCCCCATGTCGGTGGGTCGCACGTTGGCTGACCCTGTACTGAGACCCGAGGAGGATTCCTTAAAGCTCAGTTACTGTGACCCTCAGCAGTGCCTTTCCTCGGTACTGCTCAGGGATCTAAGCTACGCTGAGCTCAACCAATCACAATCCTAGGGCGTCATGCCATTTTCTACTAGTCTGCGGACAGCTTACGAGTCCTCAGTTCCCATATCTCCCCCTTTGACTTCTCACATGGCACCATCTTTCCCGTTTCCGTACATTCGACAAAGGGTTTTATGCCTTTATTGAGGGGCTACAATAACTGCATTCTTATCGGAATATGTTCGTGCTGTGGTTGTTATGGTTACCAAGGGGTTACTGGCTTGGAGCGAAGCTTTAATAGGAAACAGCAGTACAGTAATCACCACTTAACGACATCACACTCCGTAAAGAATATGCTCTTAATCATTTACAGACGCCGCTTTTAGTAGACTTGGGGTCCTTCTTTGATTCATAAAACAAATGGTTTATGTCAATAAACCAGATGTGCAACTGTGTAGTGCAACAGGTTCCAGGGCAGGATAAACATGGAAGACAGAAGGGTTTAAATGGACAGATTCTTTATTACAGAAAACAGGAAATACAGACAATGTCCATCCATCCATTAACTTCTGCTTGTCCGGGGTTCGGGTCGCTGGGGTAGCAGCTTCAGGAGAGATACCTAGACCTCCCTCTCCCCAGCTACCTCTACCAGTTCCTCGGGGGAGACGCCGAGGCGTTCCCAGGCCAGCTGAGAGATATAATCCCTCCAGTGTATCCTGGTTCTGCCCTGGGGCCTCCTCCCTGTAGGACATGCACGGAAAACCTCCCCGGGTAGCCGCCTAGGAGGCATTCGCACCAGATGTCCAAACCACCTCAACTGGCTCCTTTCGACGTGAAGAAGCAGCGGTTCTACTCTGAGACCCTCCCGGATATCCAAACTTCTCACCCTATCCCTAAGGGAGAGCCCAGACACCCTGCGGAGAAACCTCATTTCGGCCGCCTGTATTCACGATCTCATTCTTTCGGTCATTACCCATAGCTCATGACCATAGGTGAGGGTAGGAATGAAGATGGACCAATAGATCGAGAGCTTTGCTTTCCGGCTCAGTTATTTCATACCCGTGACGAATCGATTAAAGTGCCTGCAAAACTGTAGACGCCGCTCCGATTCATCTGTCCAGCTCTCGCTCTCGCCTCTCGTGAACAAGACCCCGAGATACTTGAACTGCTCCACTGAGGCAGTACAGTACCTCCTGCCTGACCTGAAGAGGGCAATCCACCCATTTCCAGCTGAGAACCATGGTCTTGGACTTGCTAATTCTCATCCACGCCGCTTCGCACTTGGCTGCAAACCGCCCCAGAGGTCCCCAGCAGATGAAGCCAACAGGATGACATCATCCGCAATAAGCAGCAACACAATCCTGGGGCCACCAAACTGGACACCCTCAACACCCTGGCTGCGCCTAGAAATCCCGTCCATAAATATTATAAACAGGACCGATGACAAAGGGCAGTCCTGGTGGAGCCCAACCCGCACTGGGAACACATCCGACTTATTACCGGCAATGCGGTCCAAGCCCCCTTCTGTACCCTCACAAGGGTATAAAGCTGGCCCGGTGTTCCACGGCCAAGACGAAAACCGCATTGTTCCTCCTGAATCAGAGATTCAACTATCGATCTCACCCTCCTCTCCAGTTCCCCGGAATAGACTTTCCCAGGAAGACTGAGGAGTGTGATCCCCCTATAGTTGCCCAATGTCCACATAATAAGCAAAAAATTGTTACTATTAAAAGCCCCCCCAACAAATATATAAAATCCCACAGGCCCCAAAGCCATAGAGATATTCCTCCTGATGTTCTTTGTCACTCCGTCGCTCTTCCTAGTTAATCCACAGTATGACACACTGTAATGGTCTAACATGTTAATTATTCCCATAAGCTTTTCATTGGAAGGCTTCTCTGAACATGGGCGGTGACCAGTTGCCATGGAAACCACAACTCGCACCCGAACCCAGAGCCGTTGTGTTGCACTACCTCCGGCTAAACTTCAATCGTATTCTGGCGTTAGACGGCCTCGCTGGCTGACTTTCCACGTGGCCGAGCTTCCTGCTCCGCGCAGGTTTGCGAAAACGACGGTTAAAACATAATTATACTCACAGTGGCCTAAACAGCTGGATTATTCCCATAATAATGCCGGCGGACCCAGGTGACGACTCCAGGAAGATTAACGAGCAGGACCTTTCCGTGGAGCAGAAGGCGGCCATCTCTGGCGGCGTGCACCAGCCGGTTCTTACGGTAAGTTTTTAATGGATTCCGGCCCTTTTTGCTGCCGGTGGCTGCTGGGAGGGGCCCAATTAGATCAGATGTTATAAAGTGAGCATCTGCACCATGACCTCGACCCGCAGCGGCATCGAACGATCTCCCTGGCTCTGTGTCCCGACGGGAAATGCCAGATATTCATCTGACAGCCCCTTAGTTTTGGGAAATCTGTGCCATCAAGACAACTGAAGACACAGCGAGGGGAGGGAGGAATCGGCCCCCCCACCCCCACTGAATTTTGTCTGGAAAAGAACAGTGCGGACTTGAGTTCATGGTAGTTTAATGCTCAAAAACCAAGAGACTGACACGCCCCCACCACACTAGCCACCCCCAGGTTTAAACACATCATGTTCGGCTCCATTTAGTGTGTGGGGGAGAAGCTGGATCACCCCCCCACGGCTGGAAGGGGTCCGTGAAAGGGGGCGGCTGGGCTAGATCCCAGAAGCTATCCATCCGTCACGTTCCTCTGGACCGTGGAGCTCTGAAGCCTTTTTGTTTGGATACACAATGGTCCCAGTGTGAGAGGCTGCTCACTGCCAGTTACAGCTGGCTTCTCCAAACCTGCATGTGTCCACAATGCTCTGTGCCATTGCACCCTCGCATAAGGATGTACTCGCCCCTTTATGGAGCATCACGTGCCCCCCCCCAGATGGCACCTGACCCGTAACCTTAACCGACACAATCCTTGTGATCTTTTGACAGTGTCATTCCTGCTGAGGTTGCCGTGGCGATACAGGGCTGACAGAAACAAATGGCGACAAGTGCCGGGAGGGGACCACAAGCCAATGGGGGGGCGCCAGAGGCAATTGTGAGGTCACCACAAAGGAGTAGGTGAGGCATCTCTGGCTGTCGCTCATCACGGCCCCTTGTCACTAGTGAACATGGCCTCCACCTGGCCACGGCAGGTAACTGCGTCGGGAGGCAGCCATATGTGCTGTCTGGCGCCGTCTGTGTGCGCACGGATGGGACCATACGGTCCTGTGCCAACGTGACAAGCCGCTGAGGGCTCCATCCGACATGCCGTCTCTGAGAGTTTGGGGAAACTGGTCTTTGTAACGGGAGGTGTAGAGAAAGTTCTACTTTGATCTCTAAGGTGAGATAGTATCTCCATGCTGGTGAGTCACAATTAAACATCGCACTCTTCTCAAAGGTTATTCCTCCCCTGATGAGCAGGAAGTGTTAGGGCGTGCGCGGGATCCCATTGTTGGGGCATCATCGTCTCCCATGGCGACGTTTGATTCCAAAGGCTCACTCTGCATGGCCAAAACAGAGCAGTGAGGCCACTCCAATGCATACGCTACGCCAGTCGCAGGCATGGGCACGGCCGGCTCTCTGCACTTCTTCATGGTCCTGTGCCCTTCCCAGAAAAACGCCAGGCAAGTTTGGATCTGATGTCATCCCAAGAGGAGCAAGCTGGAGAGCATAGCTGTGTAATGCGAGATGGTCTGGGGTGGGGCTGAGGAGAGATGGACCTGCAGCCGGAAGGGGGTCGCGCTTACTTCAGTGGGATGACTGACGACAATCTGGTGAGGGGGGCGGGGAGGAATCATGCAGGATTGCATAGACACAGCGGAATCGCTCTCAGTTCCTGACATGCGTCGTGACGACCGAGGGGTAATGGAAACATTCTAGCGAAGGCGGTATTTTTAGCCAGCGACAGCAGGGTGTCGCATTCAGCGTAACCTTGCGGCGTGCTCCTGTTTCAGGGCAGGAACCTGTGTGCACCCGGATGACCCAGACCTGACTGTAACGACCCCGAACTGTCCTGGTAGCCACACCAAGAAAATAAAGAGTGACCAGGCTACCCAGCAGGCTCTACCATGCCTGGAAGCGAACCTCAGTAAGTAAGCAGGCCATTAATGTACAAACTTACTCCAAATCTGCTCAGAGAAAACCTCTTTGTAATCTGTGTCCCACTGCATCTAGCAATTCAACAACACATGTTGAATTTACCAGCTTAATCTGGAATGATCTTTAGATAAGGGTCCCGGCATAAACAACGTGATCATTAGCATATATAATAAAGGCTCGTGTAGCAAACTGAACATAAGGCAACTGCAGCCAGCTGAATGCAGCATTAAATCCATAACTATGTCATTACACCAATCATCAGAGGCCACTTTAAATATCTCCTCTTCACAGACTCACCTGTAAGGTGACAACACGAGCACTTCATGTATGAGGGGGAGCGTTTTACACCGGAGCCTGCCGGCGCCCAGCATCAAACGCACCGGAGCCTGCCGGCTCCAAGCACCAAACGCACCGGAGCCTGCCAGCGCCCAGTACCAGACGCACCGGAATCTGCCGGCACCCAGCACCAGATGCACCAGAGCCTGC
>JAABNX020000119.1:3725494-3741898 GCA_015163995.2 Mormyrus lacerda | reverse complement strand
CGGCGCCCAGCACCAGACGCACCGGAGCCTGCCGGCGCCCAGCACCAGACGCACCGGAGCCTGCCGGCGCCCAGCACCAGACGCACCGGAGCCTGCCGGCGCCCAGCACTAGATGCACCGGAGCCAGACGCTGCATCCGCCGGACACTGAGCCGGTCCATTTGGACCTTTACCTGTATTCTCTAAAGATCTTTTTGATTGGTCCAAATCACCCAGCTCATGTTAGGATTGAGTACTACCTGTGGCAACTGCTGCAGCATAATTTGTTAAATTCAACGAACCTACAATTCAATTCACCTTTCATAAATGCTGAATTTTGTATTCAGCTCATGCTGCCGATGACATTCACTGTTCATCGTTCCTAACCGCTTAGCCAGTAGAGGGCAGTAGTGATCCTGGAGCCCATCCCCAAAAAACACAGGATGCACAAAGCAGATGGCAGGATGTCAGACCATTGCAAATCACACACACTTACACTTATATTATACACAAATCAGAGACATCTGGTCGCCTAACTGTGCCTTTGGACAGTGGAAACCGGAGGATGTAGAGAAATCCTGCACCAACATGGGAACAACATGCAAACTTCATACACACCCACACACATGACCGAGGGGTGAAATTAAACCCTCAGCTCGTCACCTTTAAACTTTCATAAATGTTACCTTTTCTGTGTGCAATTAAAAGGCATAAAATCAGCAGGCAATGACTTAAAGGTGCTTAGATGAACTGCTAATAACCAGAACAATATCCAGCAAATAAGTATAAAAACCATGTAAGCATACAACTGCAAAACTAACTGCGAATGTATGACCAGCAAACAGATTTTCAATTCACAACCCCTTTCAGACCAATTCTAACTCAGGGGATGAAAATGCGCGAGACTCCAGTAAGATATTCAGGCCGCAGTGTGCATGCAGCAGGCTAGCAAAATGCGACGATGCACAGTGGGACTTGTAGAATTGAGGATTTATGAAATTGCAAAAAATGAAAATCTTCTGTTTATCCCCCCCCGCCCCCCCGGATGGAAAATAATCTGAATCTGATGCTGCCCCTGCATTTCTAATTCTGCGACCGCTAGTCTCAGTGCTACTCTGTGAAAATCACTACAGAGCATCAACATGATGTCTGTGACAACAGAAATGAGTATGAATGAGTGTGGTTTTCACAGACTGAATTTCAATGACAGTGGGAACGGTGGAAAAAACCCAAAGCACTCGCAGTTTTCCAGTCCCAAACACTGGTTTGTTAAGCTCTGTAACCATCAACGCAGAGTAAACACGGCGAAACAGAAACGGCCAATTTCCCTGCTCCCTAAGGCCCACGCTTCCTGACTGATCCCACGGAACAAAGCGACCTCACATTAATGTCCTGGGAGCCATGGAAGCTCACAGGAGCAGACCTGCTCCGAGTCCTTGTGCCCCAGAAGAACTGGGAGAAGGATTTATCCAAGATTTTGCATAAATGATGAAATGATGGATTGCCACACACTCTCACCAAGTGCCTTTGGGCGACTCTGTTACGAAAGGCGATATAAAAAATAAACTGAAATGAGAGCAGATGAAGGAGAAAGACATCATTGGGCTCAGATCCTATTCTGTACTGGGTAATCCAGTCTATGATTGCCTCTACCAGGACCAAAGTGAGTGAAGGAAATTCTAAGCAAGTATCGTCTAACAAACCAGGCTAACCTGAAGTGAAATAAGCCGCATTAAACTATGAATTTTCTTATTATTTAAATTAATGAAATATATTCCATTTTAAATACATGTTTTGTATGCATCTTAAATGTCTCCAACTTCTATATTTCTTTCAGAGCCACAGGTGCAGATATGCAGCTGAAAGGTAGTACATGTGGAGGTTGAGAACATCCATCTCCTCAGAATAACCCTGCAACGCCCACAGCAACAGGCCTGCCTCCCGGTGCAGCTGGTTAGCATAATGGGAACATGGCACAGGAGCCCAGCTAATGGGTTAGCGCTGGCTTCAGCATGACTGCGTTTCCTCTGTCCCTCTGGCAGTGACAACCGGGGTGGAGAGAGAAGCCTGACAAAGCTGTGGGTGGACAGATCCTTTCATCTATCCATCACGTGGCCGCTTATCCTCTGCAGCAAGCTAGGAACCCGTCTCTGGAAGCAGGGGACGCCCAGCGTGGGGTTCCAGTCTATTGCAATGTGGTCTCTCTCTCTCTGACACACAAACACACACACACACACACACACACGTTTGCATACCTATCTATATGGGGACCTTCCATTCATTTCTATGGGAAAAAATCCCTAATCCCAATCACAACACCCTTAACCTCTACCCAGCCCTAACCTTGAGCATAAGTAACTGAACAAAATAAAAGACTTTGGGCATATTATATTATATTATATATAAAACCTGCGATGGGCTGGCCCCCTGTCAAGGGTTGTTCCCTGCCTCGTGCCCGTTGCTTCCGGGATAGGCTCCGGACCCCCCGTGACCCAATTGGATTAAGTGGGTTGGAAAATGGATGGATGGATATATATAACACACACACACACACACACACACACACACACACACACACACAGAAGGCTACTATGCTACCTAATAAACCGTGAAACAGTATGAGATGATGTAGTGATGATGCACCAAGATCTACTTCCATGCATATATAACAGCGGGGAACCCTTTAGAACCCTCGTCCTGAAGATGTGTCGCATGGGACAGGTGTGGTTTTTGAGCTGCTGGTTGCACACGCACTGGGACAGGAGCTGCTCCCACCTAGACTGGGGCAGCTGTCGTTTGTGGCCCGTATAGAAGCGATCCGCTTATCCGTCACCTCACATAAGATGTCAGCAGTCAGCCGGCTAATGGTTCGCACAGCTGACACAGACGGCCAACCACTGACGGCAGCATGTTTCCAAGTCCCAGCAGGTTTGAGGAGCACCGTTAAGAGGTGCTAAGGCCTGAAGCTCTGGAAAGCGGATGCTGGACTGCAGGATTGCCAGTGGCTTAAAGACTTAAGCGAATTTGGTACCTTTGAGCGGTGCCTGACAGCCGGCTCACTGGGACCTCCAAGAAGAGCTTCTGAGTGCACCTCAGAGTGGTCAACAGGTCATGGCGGCTGTGAGGACTGCCCATACTGGGCAAGAAAAGGGGAAGGTTCTCAGGGACCCAAACACTAGGGGGCACCCATGAGTATGAGAGTGTGGATAAAGGTAGCTTTGGAGATGGGCGGTGGCATTTGGTAGAATTTTTCAGGGGCTCAGGCATGCCTTTATGTGGCCCTGGAGGTCAAAAGTTGGTTAATTTTAAGATCATATAAATAAAACCATGGCGTCCGTTATCAGCTGCACGTGATACCAGCACAGAGAATCATACATAATGAATACAATGTTGTATTAAATGGTAGGTTACAAAGTTTCACTGTTTTGCCCTGGAAAGATTGGAAGCCCTATGTAAAAGGCTGATAGATTAATAAAAACCGAAATACACGCAGATAATCCGTATTCCTGACCAAACAAAGGCAGAACAGGAGTTTCAGTGATCTTCCACACTCGGTAAAACAGGAATGATCCAGAGTGTTAAGGAAATCACTGCTTCATTCCCTCCCTGTCTTTATGCAAGTTTTAATGTAATTTTATTGAAAATGAATGAGAGCATACTATTAAACCAATCAGCTTACATTTATTGGGGGTGGGGGGGCTAGCAACATCCCCTGCGGAGCGCCTTGTTTTTTTTTTTTTTTGAGCAGATTACAGAAGAGGCACTGAACACCAACCTGTCCGCATCATGAGTGACTCCCAGGTTCTGATAAGATATGCGATCTTTCATCCTGCTACGCTCATTCACACCTGTTGCTCAGGGTGTGCAATTCACAAATATTTACTCGACGTGGGGGAAGCTCAAGATGTCCACGCATGTTTCTGCTATTGGCTATGGGGGTGGGGGATTCAAATAAATAAATAAATAAATATAAAAATAAAAATCAATGGCTAAATAGCATCAGGCCTCGGTGGTGATTTGATAGTGGCTGGGTTCCTGCCTTGGGGCTGTTTTCAAGCACTGGCTGATGGTGGGGGGGTTGGGGGGGGGAATCCCCTGAGGCCACAAATCAGGAGCAGACAGGAGTCCGGGCTTAATCTTTAATATCTACGACATGAAAGGAGATAATCTCTGATTTACTGCCACGCCGCCGCCGTGCCCAGTGGCTCAGGTCTCGCCTGCCGCCTCTATCCTCCCAATTAAGCGCATTTAAGGAGGGAGGTGGTGGAGGGAGCGGCCAGCGGCAGAGTGAATAGACCCCCCAGGAGCTGCAAGTCGGGCGGGGGCTTCTGACAGGAAGCTAATGGCGGCTAAAGCCTGGGAAAGCGGATGGGGGGGCCAACGGCATTAGCATCAAATCGCAGTGTCACGGGGAGTTTCCTGCGCTGTGGATACGGGGCTCCTAATGCCGGTGGAGTGCGGCTATCAGACTCACAGCAGCATGGAGTCCATCAGACGTCCCATCAAGGAAACTGCCTCAAAACACTACTTTAAAATACACAGGCAGCTCAACATAGTAACTTCAGACTTATCAGATACCAAATATCAGAGACACAGTATTTATGGATGTGCTAATGCAAAAACATACACCTGTATGTCAGTTTACCTTTTATCTTTCATTTATTTAGTATGTGTACTTTAGTGCATCCATAGGACGTCCCGAATGGTATGAAAAGGTAAATCCATTTTATGTGAAATGTGTCTCACGTAAGGGTTTGTGGAATAGACTATATATGTAACTAGAGAGCAGCGTGTTCTGGTGTTGGTTTACATTTCCTGAGAATTCTTGGGTCACAGGTAGGACCACAGAGCATCCCTCGGAGGAGAGCCTGCTGCCATGACCTGTAGGCTGCCGGCTTTCACACCACGCTCTTCTTACCGTAATAACTGCATTAGCTGCTAACACAAATATTTGCCAAGTGAAGGTGCTAATCTACTGTGGTGACATTCTCATTGCAGACAGACTGCGCAGGTGTACACATACTGCAGGACTCATTGTTTGCATTTTACGTTCTTGTTCAGACTTTCTAATTCCCAGCACATTCTACATCAGACTGAAGCTTCAAGGCGACCCGATCGTAGGACTCGCCACCCTTAGGAGATGAACACATTCCAGGCGCATTAACGGAGATCAGGTGCTAAGTGTCGCTGCTGCTCGCGACGTCGCATGGGTGATGTGGAGTGCAGGGGGCGCCGTGCGCAGAATGCAGAGCAGCTCTGTATGGTAGCCCCCTCCCCTAACTATGCCCTGTGGACACAATGCTAAAGCAGCACCATCGCACCCGTCACCGGCCTGAACCCACGCTCACATGGCCACAAGGGGGCTCTTCGCATTTTCAGATGCTAGGGGAGAGAGTGCGGGGGCTGGGAAAGGCTGTGGGGGTCAGGGGCTGTATTTCTCCCCCCCCCCCGTTCTCAGACCCCTTGCTGGAGTAGAAAGATACCTGCCCTCCAATAAGAGAGGAGATGCAGTATTCTGAGAGCAGGGCTGGTGTACAGGAGCTCGTATACGGCGTGCGACCCAGCGACCCACCAACAGTGTCTGCAGCAAGTTATTCAAAAGATATGCCGCCTTACAATTCAACCTTAAAAAAAAACACGCCTCTCCATATTCCGATAGAAAGTAACACAAAAAAATGTGAATGCAACAAGAAATGAGACGATGGCTTATCTGCCAAGTACAGGTACATTGAAATGCTACTTTTCACATATCGCATCCTGCTCTCCTTTTGAGACACACATAAACAGGGAGGTGAGAGCAAAGCTCTGGGTCTGAGCACAGTCATGCCGTTTATTTGGCACTCGTGAAGCACTTTAGGAGGGGTTAAGAGCCAGCCCCGGAATTCAACCCAGCAACCTTCTGATCCTAACCTGCTGACCCACACAACAATCCCCAAAGGAGATGCGCAAGCCAACCAGGAGTCAAACCTACAGTCTTCAGGCGGGTTATCCTTTGTACCACTGGGCTACACTGCTTATCCCGAGGATTCATAGCTGTTAAGTAACCAGACCAGTGACTGTAAAAGCTCACTTTTCAAATCTTACTGCAAGCCTTTTGTTGGTCCCAAGCCTGAAGTTTTAAGAAACTGCCCAGCCAAAGGACTGGGGGTTATTTTGGGTAAAAAAACATTTACGATCCATGCAGCCTACATGGTTTACTATAAACCGCACACATTTCAATGAAGGAGTCGATCGTCTTCAGCTATCACAGAAGGTGACCAAGCAAAAAAAATTAAAAAAACAAAACAAAATGGGCGACTGTTTTACAGCCCTATCGATTTATTAACAAAAAGCGAGACCGAGGGCAAACTCACACAGAGCTGTGGAAACACCTCTGCAGGGGTATCGACTCAGGCAGGTGGCGGGGGAGGGCGGTGGGGGACATCTGCAGCCAGACCCAGAGGGTGACAATGTGACAGCAGTAGCCCGTTCTGTGGTGGGACACAATGAGGTGTAGTGCCACAATCGAGGGGGGGGAGGGACCCCTACACAGACATATATTTAGTGTGTGAATTGCAAATAGTACAGTCTAAAAATCACACTTGCTCTTCTTGAGAGCAGACTGCAATGCGTCAACATGAGAGACCAGGAGAAGCACTGGAACAGGGACAGGCGGCAGCTTGGGAAATATAGAAAGCAAAAGCTTGACTTTCAGGTCCCGAGGCAGAATCTTAGACATGCATGGAGTGGACAATATAATGGAATTATCTAACGATTTATTAATTTCTAAGACCTAGACTGGCCAGCCATTAAAACAGCTTACATCCTTCTTGGAATACAGTCATTGCAAGCCCTGAATAGTGTCCAGGCACATTTATTTTCTTCAAGATGAAAAGCTTTTAGTTCTTTAAAGGATGTAGAAGGTAGAAATCTACTTCATACTTCTTACCAGAACATTCCATAAAGGTTCACTGACGAGTAGGCTGGTGATTAGAAGGAGACTGACATGAAAACACATTTGAGTTTGTTTAGCAGTGTGTATGCGGACATTACGTTCTAGGAACAGGAACATCAGGCAGCCACGTTGGTAGCACAGGGTACAGCTGGTCCTGTGAGACGACCTCACATTCCTTAGCGGTTATAAAACCATGCAGCGGATCATCAGACCCAATGGCTTCCGTGGAATGGCTGCCCATAGTAGGATGAAGGCACCTTCTGGCTCCAAAGCCATGCAGACGTACAGTAGGAAAAAGGGGAATGATGACCCATCGGTCCATTGCTCAGGGGGTCCAAGACTTTGTGCTCCTCTCACTGGGTTGTGTGTCTCAGTCCATTGGACTTCCATACAAGTGGTTTCCAAACTGGACTCCAACTTTGTAAAGCTCACGACATATGATCATTTTTGAGGGTATACTGGCGTTTAACACCAGTCCGGTCAAATGTCTATCACTGGCAGTGAGCTTCGACTTGCAACTTGTTCCTCTGTACTGATGCAGCCTGCTTGCATTGAGAATTCTCCCCTTGACACATTAAGTTCGCAGTTTGCAGACCAAATTGTAAACTAGTACACCTACAATTCCGGCACAGATCATCTGGCCTCTTCGGAAGTCTCCCAGTTGTCTCATGTTGACCCCATTGCAAGATACGTTTTTAATCATGATTTACTTTCTTTGAATTCCAAGTCCTTATTTGTTTGATGTTTCTTAGTTCATTTGTACAATGTCAATGGATTAAGTATGAAAATTAAAAATTGGTAAATATGTCAATAACACTGGATGCAAATCATTAGTTAATTATTATATGCAAGTAATCCCACGGCAGGTCTAACTATCAGTAAGAACAAAAGGCTTAATCACCTGATAGCTGGGTTTCACTGTCACCCTGCTCACCGACCAGTGCCCACAAACCCGGGGAAACCAGCATCACATAAAAATCATTTTTAAAAAAAAAAAGCATTTCACTGTTATTATTGCCAGGCATAACACACAATTACCTCAGTGTAACGTGCAATCAGATCCAGCAGGCGTATTTACGAGGCGCCTTTAAAATGCATTCAGTTATTCTCTGAGATCTTTATCTTCCCAGTCATCCAGCTCCACACAGACAAATTGGGGGCAGGAGGCATGAAGGGAAATTTGGCGTATTCATTATGTATGCGGCACCTGCAGTGTCAAGCCGGCGACGCCCCCTGAATAAAGGACGTTTTTGACAAGTGATGTGTTATTTACTCCGCCACAATTAGCAAAAGCATTAATAAGGGGGAGAAACCAAACTCAGGGAGTGCTGACTTGCAACAAATGTAAAAGCTTCTGGTGGGCTGCACATCCCAGTGCACTCTGACTGCACACCAGCAGCTGCTGGTGTTACTAGGCAGGTATCATGTGTAATGGGGATGATAGCCACCTGATAATGGTATAAGCCAGTGGATTGCGGTTCCTTACCCACCTATGAGAACAGTAGTACATACCAAAGGAACACAAAAACTTGTTAGTGAATGGCAGCTCAATAAGGCGCACCCTGAAAATGCAGCATCTCCTTATAACATGCAAACCTCAGGGGTTCCTTTGGGTTTCTTTGTGATAATAGATGAATGTCGCGCTGATATTTCTATTACATTGTTACATGTTTCGCAGGCCCTTTTATTCGAAGTGACGTACGATTGAAAGGGCGGAGTCAGACAGTCCCCTGCTTGGTGATTAAGGGCCACGCTCAGGGGCCCAACAGTGACATCACTCTGCGAACACAGACACAGCATCCTAACACACTACCCTCACATGTATCACAGACAAAATGGCAGTGTGCCCAAATTCATGGCTGAGAGAGAATCCTGTGCAGAGATGGGGGGGGGGGGGGACGGGAAATGGTAACCTTTAAAGGTTTTGCGTCTCCACTGCCTGTTCAGCACCTTGACTATTGCCGGTAAGCACAGGGGACAGTCCTCACGAGTGACAATGACGGCCTGGACAAAAGACACCAGGGCTCTGCAGTATGTGAAGCAGGCTATTTTACAGGGGCTTATTCACAGAACACAGTTTGGAAAGTTCTCTCCTGCTTCTGCAGAACTTGGATACTAATGTTAGATTACTGACGTATGTTTCAGCTCACAACAGCAGTGAACAACAAACAAAAGACATGAAGTTCGTCCAACATCATGTGTTGCTATAATACCAGCCCAATTATCCCCCAAAAGTAACAATGACCGATTTCCGAACCCTGTTATCTATTTATATAAAGCTATAAGAAGCTCATGCATATGGAGGACCGGGCTGAAGTTGCATTAACACCACCTGATGAGGGTGGTACTGTGGAATGACCGCCGTCAAGAAGTGATGACAGACTATCCGTCGCTCCTTTGAGGAGAGCCATGGGTTGTTGGGGGGCGGGGGGGAGCAGGGGGGGGTCCATGACGGGTGTCCCACATCTGCGCACAACCCCCCTCCTGCTCCCCCCTCCAAACAGCTCAGTCTTTCTTTTGCCTCTCCCAGTTGCTACCCTGCCCCTCTTGACAGTTCTATTCCAAAAAGGGAGCAGACCCAAACCCCCCCGCCCCCAGCCGTATTGGCTGATAACGAGTGACCCAGCTTCCGGACCCGGCCCGGTCCCTGGCGTTCGTTCGGCGGCCTAATTAAAGACACAGCACCTGTGATCGCAGCCAATGGAGCCCGCACTGGCCCACATATTAAAAAAAAAAATAAATAAAAAATCAAGAGCCGCAGTGGAGTGTTGCCGTGCGAAAGCCCGCTCGTCGACCGCTGCATGGGAGCGGTAAAAATAGCTTTGCTGATTCCGTCAGCGCACCGAAACGGATACCTGCAGAGCTCGCAGTAGATGCAGTTTCCACGCTGCAGCAAGTTCGCTCCGCAAACAGGCAGAGGGCCTCCAGCAGCCACACACTCCGGGGGGGACAAAGGCCTGAGAAATTCATTCATTAGCAGCCAGAGGTGCTTTTGTATTGAGTGACAGCAAAGCAGTCAGTGGAAATGAAGATAATGACTCATGTTCTGTGTTCAGCGGGCTATTTCTCTAGCGGCATAAACCCTAATATTTCCTGCGGCCTGCACCAGGAAACGGACAGCCTCCTCTCAGGCCGAGTCGCGGCCACTCATTGGCGGGTGAGGGGGAGGGGCCACATGCCGGCCACCGTTTTTGGCACCGGTCCGCTTGGTTCGCCTGTGGAGCTTAGCGATGCAGTCATTTGACCCCCTTCCAGGGGTTTGACTTAATTCGGTTTCCTGGACCTATCAGCAGTGAGAGGTAGGGCGCAGTTTTTGCTGTGTGCCAGCCTGCCCCCCCACCCAAAACATGCTGGGTTCTAGCTCTCTAAATGACCTCCCTCCCATTCCTGAATCTCTCTGCTGCTGCTTTCTGGTATCATCATCTCTGCTGGCCCCCACCATTCTGCTGTCGCCCACCCTGACAAGTTACCATAGCAGCCAGAAACGCCGCATGCTCCCGTCACGGCGACCGGCCGCGCAGGCAGACACGTCGGCAGAAACCGCCCCGAAAACACGGTCAACCGGGCCGCTCCCGCCGCCCCTCCCTGCCTGCAGTGCATTCTGGGAAAGGAAGCTGCCGCCTCTACTGCTGCTGCCTCTTAGCAGCTTCCACAGAGCAGAGGAACACAGTGACCTCATATTGCAGCAAACTAACTGGAGCTGAACGCGAGGCTCCGCCCCCCTACCTCCTCCAAGGAAGACCTGGAGAGTAGTGTAGGTGGTCGGGGGAGGGGGGTGCAAGGGAGCCGGGACGGTGAGCCTCTGGAGGCTAAATGCCCCCCCCCCCCCCCCATGGACAGGCATGAGGACAGCAGTCTGGTCATCTCCCCACCTCAAGCTGCCAAATATCCCTGAACACAATTCACTGAACAGCAGCACTCTTTTGCCCCGACACAGGTCACCGTGCTTGTATTCGCACCCAAAACAGGCGTTTCTGTCACGCCACACACTGGAACATCACCAGAAATATCACTATTTGAATGTGCTCCCTGTTAGGGACCATGCCCGAGGGCTCACATTGCCCCGCACGCAGACCACTGCTTAGCCTCCATAAAACCGCTTCCCTTTCACAGCCGTCGGGGGCAGCAACTGTTATATCGTAAGGCCGTAAAATTATAAAGGATTCAAACCTATAACCCGCTGGATCAAACCCCACACAGGTCCCATCTCTAATGGCCTCCAGAGAGAGGAACAGCTCAAGTTAAATATCCAGTGCTATTAATGGGTTAAAAAAAAAACACTTCTATGCCAGCTATATAGTGCCTTTCCCAGCAGAACACCCCAAAGCACTTACAGTTTTAGCAACAATAGCACTATAAATGGACATAACGGCAGTTACAGTTATATGATACTAAAACGCTGGATGGGGGGGGGGGGGGCAGTAGAGGACAGAGAAGAGGAAACAAACACTCCTGCAAAACCTGGCCAGGAGATTGAGACGTTGTAGGTGTAAAGACAGCATATCTGATAGCACTGTGGTCTAAAATGAGCTCGACTGAAACAGCGGGTCTTCGGTCTAGATATGAATACCTTTATCTAGGCATGTAGTAACTGGAAGCTGTCTCCATGAATTGCAAGTCCTTTAGCTGAAGGTTTCGCTACAGTTATTTTACTAATGTATGAGGGAGGACCATAAGTATCACTGTGTTTCTTGCACCAGCAGTTAACAGTATTTTCTTTATAACTATTTGTTCATAAGTCCGGAGAGTGCCGTGTTCAGGATAGAAGCACACTCTTTTACATTACTGAATTATTAAATATGTTTGCAGTTGGGGGGGCAGTTATTTTTTCAGGGCTTTTTTTAAATGAATTGGGAGGTTTGGGTGAGGTCTGCAGCGCTTATTTACATTTTCCCTTCCCAAACAGAGGTCTGACTACAGTAGGCTGTACTGATGGTGTTAGAGATGAGTGCTTTGACTACAGCTGAAGAAGAATGAAGGAGATTTTACCAGAAATTGGATCTAATGAAACTGCAGTGGAATTTGCAGTTATAATTTTTTTTATTTATGTTCATCAACTAGATAATTAAAGATGGCGCTTGTCAGTCTCTTTAGGACAGGATCTGCAGTAATGATGCCCCTTTCACTACCAGCAGGATCAGGTGGTTCTAGGCCCAGGGGAATGACACCCTTGCTGATAGTCAGCTCTGGTTCTTTTAAGAGAGGGAAGATTGCCTTGGTGTCTGTCTATAAGCTCAATAAGTATAACAGACCATGTGAGCACTCTGCAGTGGTGTGGCATGTGGCATGATTCCATCCATCCAGAAACCACCACACTGCATTTCTAATTTAACCTGAACTCTGCATCACATCGTGAACCATCATCATGAGGAGTACTGGTTAATTTCATTGTCTGGCTTCTTCTGTCGTGACATCATTAACATGATTATGATGAACTGGAAAAAACACATTACTGAGATTTTTAATGAACTTAAAGAAGAAAGCCCATTTCCTAATCATCAGAAACTTCTCCCGGACAATTACAGAACTTAGCAAGAGATCAAAGATAACAACACGAACAGAAAACGGCTGGAGGAAAATCTAACATGAGATCAAAGCAATTTGTTAGACTAGACACAGGATCGAGGTTCCAGATGGAACCATAGAGGGATGGAAATATTAAAAGATGCATCAGCTGTTAAAAGCACAACCTAATGTTCAAAATGAACAGCAAAATCAGAATGAATATCATCAAATGCAGCTAAAAGGCTAACCATGGTCTTGGGAGGGTCTCTAAATTGGCAGGTATGAATGTGAGCGATTCAGACATGATATTAAACATCTCAATGCAGAGAAATTTCTTTAGTTACTCTTCCACAACCTGGGCTGAAGGCTTCACTGCGATGTAATAGGAAGCACTACATGAAGCTTCTGTTGAAGGTTGGCTATCTTTGGTTCTAAGCCGGGGTTCGGCGAGGACTAGAATTTACGCTCAGTGCCACAGCAGTGACCCACGTGGCGTTTAATAGCGTGCCTTTCACAATAACCTGACAAGGGGGATTTGAATTTGACGTTAATGGTGCAATGGAAATCACATTATTAACGCAAGGGTCCCTGGTAAAGCTCCAGTGTATGTAACCCAGCAGCACCATCGGCTGCTATTTTCCGCTCGCGACCGGTTATTTTTCGCCTCTGAATGGATCATTATGAGATGCTATGCTTGTCGGGTTTGCGATAAAAGAATCGGCTACGTGACTGAATGGGCCCGTGTGGTCTACGGGGGGGGGGGGTGCTTTGTTCCACGACCGTGATCCCCAGGGCTGTCTCCTTATATTACGGCTGCCCTCCCTGAGGGATCAATGGCTGAATGGGACCACTCACCCCAGCAGCTGAGCATGAATTCACAGTGGGAGTCGGAGGGTACCCCCCCCAACAAGCACCCCCACGCACCCCCTCCCCAGGAGGAGGAATGGAAGAGGGGGTGTGGGTGGTGGACGGTGAGCTGCCCCCACCATGACATAACACGTATGCCCGGCATTCCACCCATAAATACTAGAGGGCCATTGTAGTGGCTGTTCAGAAGCGTTTACCAGAGGTGGGCTAGTCACTGTGAGAATGGCAGGATATTCGACCAATAGGAATGAGGCGGCCGCCATCAGCTTGCAGGCACGAGGGTGCTGATCCACATGTGACAGGTCACAAGAGGAGGAGTCATAGCTTGACCCCCCCCCGGGCAGATGGCATATGCGATGAGGTGCAGGCCTGCTGCGAGACAGCAGCACTGCTCCAGGGGCTGATCGATAAGCCACTCCGGGGGTGGGGGGACAGGGCATTAATCAAGCCGTCGGCATACAGTCTGGAGGGCCGGGGGGGCGGGTTCCCAAAAAGCAATGGCGTCACCATTACCGGCCACCCCTGCCCCTCAAACACAAGCTCAGCCATTACTGCTCACGTCTCCCTTGGAGATTAAACAGCATGAAAAATTAACGGAAATGGCAAACCCATCGCCGAGGTCCCAGATGAGAGGGTAGTTACTCATTACGCCTGAAACACAACATAAACGCTTCCTGCTCGTGGACGACATACATCTGTCACTGTGTGGAAAGTTCCAGGCGGTGAGTCCAGTGACAGTGACCTCCAGAGGGCGACTCTGCGACTGTTAAGGTGGGAAGTATTAGAAGCGCCAGAATTCCAACGAAGGCGTCAAACTTACCATTAACCAATGATATGTTTTGAATTGGTGAGTGACAGGAGAGGTGGCCCTCTGGGGGCCAATCAGCTTTCAGCTGGGGTCAGTGTCCCTGCAGCCCCACCCCTGTATACACCCATGCTCCCATCCAGGGCAGCTTCTCTCTCTCACTGCAGAGTCCCCACTTTGACACGCCTTCATTTTGGTCTAATGGCCAGCAGTTTGTCAGACAGATTGCTTTTGGTGATGCGCCGAGACTCTCAGCACAGCCTTCTTTTGGACAGATGATTCCCACAAACGAAAATCTATCAATCTCAGGCCTCTATTACCAAAGCACAGCCCCCGGAATCCCGGCACTCACGGGCCCCGACGAATCACACAGCTGTGTGCAGATGTGTACGTGTAACAAAGGTCAAAGGTCATCATCCACTGCGGGCATCTGGGTCAGGGCAAGGGTCTGCCCACCAAAGACTAACCTAAAAACATCACCTGTTTTATATTTTAATTGTTGAAATAAACCCACAAAGCTCATCATTTTACACTTCTATATAGCTATTCCTCCAGAAAAAAGCCTAACAGCAAGAAACCTACAGTACAGCATCAAAGTGGAGTAGTCCTTCATACGTTACTACTCACAGATTCTTGCCACTATGGCACTATTACTCACTGAAGGCATGAAACATTGACCATTTACGCCGTGTTCACGTGCTGGAAGCAGCAGAGCACTTGCAGAGGCTGTTCCGCACCCATCTACCTTGCTGGAATGCATACTCAAACCATACACAGTCACAGTGCACAGTAAAGAGCGTCTCTCTCTGACAAACGTGCTACATAAATGAACACAAGACTAACACATAACCTAACACATAACCAAAGAGTGCATAGTGTGCAATCTCTGCAAGCATTACAGGACAGAAAAAAAGACAAGACAGCTGACCCCGAGGACTACAGACAGCACAGTAAGCCCAATACTGATAAGGGGTGGTATGGTTGTGCTAATGAGGTAGCAATAAAATAAAATAGTAAACAATTTTTACCCTCACAATATGAGAAATACAGGCAGAAATCATTGTCATTATTCACTGCAGGGAGAGCTGGATGCTTCTATGTGGAGTAAGACTGATGAGAGTTATTCCCGGGGGCGGCATATGGCAGGTTACACTTCGCGGGAACTTTGCGCATAGGATTACGGGGGCTCCTAGGACCAGCCACAGCTGGCCTGAATGGATCTCTCAGGTAATGGGCCCAGTAGAACACTGAACACACACTGAACACCACGGCAGGAATGCAGAATCCAACTCAATCCCGTTAGGACACTCAACATCATCTACTGAGTACTGCTTGGGGGGAGGGGGGTTGGCAGGCGGAAAGCCCTCTGAGGGCTCCAGGGGCTATATAATGACCAAGTCATGTGGCCTTAGAAACATGCAACTGTCATTCCCCCCACCCGTTCCGAATGCTTTCATTAGAGCAGGTAACACTGCATCTAAGAAGCTCAGGAGACAAGCTCCAGACTCCTCTGAGAAGAGCATTTAACCCGTAGCAGCTTCAGCAAACAGTCAACCTTGTCAATGAAAAGTCTGCACCACTGAGTAATTCATATTCAAGTTTAAGGTACGTAAATATATGACTAAAATGAACAGAGTTGGACCATTGTAATCAGAGGAAGTAGAGACGCTGTCTCATATTAAAACGCATGATACGTACAGACCCTCCCCAGGCAAAAAAACGGGGGATCCACAAACACTGTTGGCCTGAGCTCGGAGACAGTCTGAATGTCCATCCGGCTTATCGGACGGATGCCTGTCCTTCTCATCTCATGGGTCGTCAAAAAGGCCAGGAGCTGCCCTACACCGCTGCCCTACACCGCTGCCCTACACCACTGCACTTTTCAGGATTTTTCGCATAAAAAGTAATGCGCCAAAAGAATATTCGGTGTGACTGAAAGCAGTGTTTCTCTCACCTGCTCTCTCGTTTATGGGGAGAATTTCTCATGGTGGAAATGCAACACCTGGCATTAGGTCTCTTTTTTCATGCATAAAAGGGCAGAAAGATAAAATTTGAAGTTGGAGTGATTCTGTGAAAGTGATTTTCAGCATAAACAAATCATCCACGGAGATGAGGTAGCATGGCCAGGTCTGTCGGCGATGCAAATCAAGCAACGGAAAAAACAAATATGTGGGGAAATGACATTTTAACGGGAAATTGTGATGCCCCACCACAGGGAAAAATAAAGGATGGGTATATACACACACACACACACACACACACACACACTTGAATGACACACCTTCAATGTACCAGAATACTAAAAATATTGTTTT
>JAABNX020000119.1:3705781-3720046 GCA_015163995.2 Mormyrus lacerda | reverse complement strand
AATAAAGATTATGTTGTACAAAGTTGACGTTTGCACGTTTTATTACGTCTCATCACACGTTCTGGTGGATGTGTTCTCACAAGCACCTTAATTCCCTTCATCGTTGCACTGTTAGTTCTGTTGTGTCGTGTCACTTGATTCATGATTCTTGTGACCGGTGGCATTGTAACGCAATTCCTTATTAAAATGCAGACCTTAGAGAATAAAACTGAATCTGCCTGTTTCATATGACATAAACAATACAGTTCTGGGCTCATTGCAGCCCTGTCCTGGATAATGCAATGGAAAAGAGATGGTTAGTCAAACTGACAAAGAATTCACCCCGAGCAGAATTTAACCAGGCGAGTACATGCATAGACCATTTTCAGTAGGAAAAATCCATGTGAAGCCCCAATAATGACCAGCATGCTGGCTTTTCTGAGCACTGAAGAGCAGAGGGTTTGAGTCGGACAGAGAAGCCGTGGAACAGTTGCACTCTGTGATTTGCCACGTTCCTGCATCTTCCCCTCAGCGGTGGCTAAGCCTTCAGATAGAGCTGTACTAGCTGGGCTAATTGCTGACAACAGGGCGTGTGCAAATGCTGTCTTTAGGAAGACTGGGAGAACTCCCATCATGCACTGCAGCCCAGAGCCACCCACCCCATAAGTCACTCTCACACCCCCACACTTCTGCAGAATGTTACATGCGGTTTCTGCATCATTCCCCATGTGATGTTTTGTACATAAATGTAATGGCTGCCCCCTCCGCTTGATCTCCGGTTGATCAAACACCAGAGCTCAAGGTTGGGCAGGAGAGTAGGAGCTTCCAGCTCTGCTACATATTATAAAGTCCCACCCTAAACATTTTCCCACTCATGCTACTTACTGTTCATATTTGAGTTCCAATGAATCAAATTTTTGTTTCCGAATTTCTAGGCATCACTTGACAGCGACTTTTTGAACCCTGTACTCAAGAAGAACATTGCATAAAATACTTTTAATGCAGAAATAAGTTCCCCTTTTAAGGAGTGATATGCATCTGTAGAACAGACACTATTAAGAGACAACACAATTATGCATTGTTCCCCAGCAGAAATCTTCACGACCTCTGAAAAAAGGTCTTGCAAGGAAGCTATTAATACAGGCAAAAGAGACAGGTATTGTTTGAATGTTTGAGGTTGCAGGCTGCCAGCATAAGGATGATGTGGGGGTTGTGATGACCTCAGCAGGGAACATTCTCATTGGACTCAGCCCCAATAACATCCAACTGTTCCATTATGACACGACACAGGGGTTGCTTAGCAACTGCTGTAGGGGGAAAACTCCACGGCTGGAATCCCACCTTTAATGATGCAGTTTTGAGAAATAAACACATACATTAGTCCTCAACATTCCTGCACATAAAATCACTCTTAAATGTGCATATTTGAGCCACTGAAAGCTTAGGCAGCGAGATAAGCAAACAGATGGTAAGAAAGTGCTTTCATAATTTACACTAAACAGCTTAAATTACACAGCTGGGTGCTTAGTCCTATTTCCAAGACTTTATTTCCTTCTCCCAAGTCTCCTTTAATGTTCTGCAACAGCAGATTTTGGCCCAAAAACGTCAGTATGACTTTATATTAATAACGCTGAAGGATCATGGGCTAATTTCTCAGTATGTGATCCTTCAAAGGCTCAAGACACTAAAGAGGTCTGAATGAAATAGCAATTTAGAGAGCGGACAGGGCCCGGCAAAGTGAGATGCTGAGCTAGCGCTGGGCCAAGAAATGGACATCTCAACCATCACATTTTGTGGCTTATGGAACTGCCGCATGAGGACAAGTCAGGTTGAAGCTGAACCGGGTGAGGTCACGTGCGGTTCCCCCAGGTTGACCTAGACCGGGTGAGGTCACGTGCGGTTCCCGCAGGTTGACCTAGACCGGGTGAGGTCACGTGGGGTTCCCCCAGAACAAACTGAACTGGACACCAGCAATTCAACTGATGGTAGATCTGTTCTCATTTTAATCAAGAGCTTAACCCTAACCCTAATCTAGGCCATCTTATCAGGCCATGCTTCCTGTTGCTGAGAAATTATGCAATCTGGTTGATGAAAATGATAAATACATGTGAGAAATGACATGCATTTTATTTTGTATTACTTTTCCAGCTATATATGTTATAATTATGCAATTACACATCAAGAGACCATTTCTGCCACCAGAAAATGTTCAAAATGACCACATTGAATGCAAAGTTTTTATTCATACAAGTTAATAATTTAAAACAAACACAGCAAATTAAAGTACAGTGACAGGAGAAAAGAGAGACCCCCACCACCACCACCACCTCCTCCGAATCCACATATCTGACGACTCCCGCAAACACCGCCCTGCTGGAGTGAAGAGGATGAGCCAGGGCGGGGTCGGAGTGCCGGGGGGTGGCTGACGCGCGAGGGGCTCAACCCCACCTTGCCCTCTTTCCTCAGCGCCGTTAATCCGTTTCTCTCAGGCTATGCAAGGAGAGCTATGCCTAAGATTAAAGCTGCGTCCCCCGTCTGATGATCGCTTCTGACCCTACCGCACAGTCAGAGCTGTGGGAAAAACCATTTCCCAGGGGTGCAGCGGATCCTTAACTTCACACCCTAGCTAATATCTTTCCACAGCTGGATGCATATTCCACATGGTTTTTAAGCAGGGGTCCTAAACATTGGCAGCTTAGACTAGCAGCACAAAGCTTCCTTCTCAACAGGAGTTTGCCTGATGTATCACTTGCCTCATTTTTATGTCACTTTGCAAAGTATCTGTCAAATAAATACATGTAAATGCCTTAACTGGAAGTGCCCACAATGCAATAGCAGCCCTTAATGCCACTGTAGCTCCACTATCTTGCCCTGGGCTGAGTCTGCCGGACTCTGGGTGACCGGACTCCAGCGTGGGAGTCTGTGTGGTGGCCAGAGGCAGGGAAGCTCTACCCTTCCCCCCCCATTGTCAGGACTTAGCCCGCTAATCATAGGCCCACTCACCATCGGGGTCATGATCCGGCCTGGCCTTCTTCCCACTGGGACCTTCCCCTCTCTGGCGTGATAAAGGAGGGGCACACACAAAGTACTCTGGGGTACGGCGGGGGGGGGGCAAATGTCACACTTTTGTGCCTTTAATTCAGAGGGCAATTGAAGGTGAAATCTGAATGGAGTCTCCTTTGCTCTAAGACCTTGGGGTCATGCCTTCATGTCAGGAAGCCCCATGTCTTGCCATATGCTGACACTGGTCATTCAGCCTCAGCATGTGCATCTAACTCCAGCATACCTGCCTTGACCATGAGGTGACAGGCATCACATGTGAGCATCACAGTCCGCGCACACTTTCTAGTCTCTGGCTCTAGGGCCACGATCCAGAGCAGTTAGTCTCACCAAGGAACCACAGGCAGGTGACCAATCAGATATTCGTCAAATGTCAGACCAAATAATCCGATGTCTTGGCCTTGCCTTCTCTAATTGCTTGGATCCACCTCCTCTACAATTTGATTGGTTATGAACCAATCATTTTTCATTCTGCCCTCAGACCATTTTTGCGCAAGTACAACTCCCAAGAGCATGACTGAGATGCTGAAGGTAATATTCAGTAAATCCAGGGAGGATAAAGCAAACGGGATTATTAGTGGGATAATAAGGAACAGTGAAGTGAAACTCTTTCCCGGTATCAGTAATTGGTGCCCTTAGGGTTTAAACCCCAGGCTTTCTGGAGTCGGCTGGTGTGTGGCCAGGTGGCAGCTGATTTTGGTGATCCCTGATTTCCAGTTAATTTGCCATCGCCCAGCTGTTCCCCAGAGGGGAGGGAGGAGCTGCTTTGGCCATCGTCCTGATCACGACATAGACGGGTGGCGGGGGGGAAGACCCTGTCTTCTTTGCAGGACCTGCGTGGGATCACACAGATATCTTCAAAACCACCCCCCTCTCAAGCGGGAGTACTGTCTACACAGCGCTTTCACACGACACTGTAAGCTACAGTCACAGACCGACCACAGACCTCAGAGTCGGTGCAGTGCCAGCTTATGTAGGCGAGGATTTGCATCTTTTTCATCTTTTAAGGCTTAGTGGCCCTACTGCAGCTGTCTGATCTGAAATTGTATCCTTCAACAGTTCCGAGCCACTTTGTTAATAAAAATCTGCCGTCTGATTCTCACACAGCCGCTGAAGGTCACCATCGTCTCTGCCTCCCAATCCCAGGACCGGGGCACCTTAAACAATACACCTTTAATCTTCACATGGTCCCGATTCTGCATGTGACATCCACGGGGTCGAAATCCCACTGCGGCTTTTTCAAACCACATTTCATTGTCATATGACCTCATTTGCCTCAGAGTGGAGGCCTCCTTCCTGCCCCCAACCCAGCCCTGGGCATTCAGTCGTACCAAGATGGCCAGATGCAGATCAGATCAAGTGGCCAGCAGGCTCGGTGAATGGCCCGGGCAGGGTTGCCAGGACAGTACTCCAAAAATCAGCATGAAGAGCAAAGAGAAAACCTGGTCATATGACAGCTTATGAGGATGTGCAGATGTATCTGGCAACGGGCTGGGAGGGAAGCTGACACTCTGTGGATCAGTCCTAGATGTTCGCTGGGATTCCCTCAGCTTCAACCGCCAAAGAAATGAATAATAAAAAAAAGTTTCTGGACACCCAGCATCAGGCTTGAGTTTCTGGAGACAGGAGTCTGTAAGCAGCACATCCCCTTCCCATAGTCTGCTGGCAGGAACGCCGCCCTCAGGAGGCTCCCACACAGCAGTCCCAGAGCTCATCCAAGCCTCTGTCATACGTCACCAGCCAACCACACTCAATCCCACGGGATCCATTCTGTTGGCGTCGCTAAATTTAGCATTTAAATGTCATACAACAATCAGGCAGAGACAGTTTTATGATTCCTGTTCTCAATGCGATTAATTTCTCATCTGAGCCATTCTCCATACATTTACCCTAGAAGGTTTAATTAACAAAGAACAGTACTACAGACTGACAAAGTGGCATCTAATGCATGAAAGTCTCAAGCCAGGAATAAACAAAGCCGATTTTCGGCCAATAAAAGCTGTCGAGCTGTCGGTGAGAGTTGGTGACTGCCTGTCAAGTATGGTTGACAAAGGCTGGTCCCAGTTGGCATGTTTTGGCTGACCGAGCATGCTGAATTGGTGTTTTAGCTAGCTGGTGAAACAGAGCTCTCTGATGGGACTGTATGTCACTTATCACCTCTATTTGTTCTGGTGTGCTCCGACACGAATTTTCACAAATCAACAAGACCCAATCGTTTGTTGATTGGTGCTAGTTTTTTTTTTTTGCCATCGGCATGGTGTGTACAGAGCTTTAGTACGGACAGAAGACAAGACAGAAAAGCATCCACAAGCATGTGGTAATTACTGGGAAAATTACCCATGGGGGGGGGGGGTCATGTGCTGAGCAGCAGCTCAATGAGCCCCCAAGTGCACAGAGCTTAAAGTATGCAGCTATGAGGAAGTGAGAGTGGTGGTGCCCTTCCGATCAGCCGGTAACAGGCAGCAGGGGGAGCTAGTGCTCCGGTGGCACCTGAGGTCACATGTCTCAGATCACATGCCTCAGCTGTCCCTCAACTTGGGCTCCTAGCAGACTGCCGCTGCCCATTTATTAACCACGATTCAGAGATGAGCTGCACACGACTCCATGCACCGGGCTGCAGGATGCAGTGATGCACTGAAGGACACAAAGAGGGGAATACGACTGCCCTCCTTCCGGGTCGGGAAACCAGAGCACTCAAGAAGTAGCAATTCATCAAAAGATAAGCTCATCTCACAGGTTACTGTTGACTGGTCTTGTTTAAGGACAATAATTCATATGGTATCTAGGAGGAACATACTTCAAAATGGCCACAAGTTGAGGAAGAACAAGAGACCCATCTACCAAAATAGCCCTGAAGAATAATCCTCCCTTCTATATGCTCACATACGGGCAATTCTACAGAAGTAACCCTGTCGCTAAAGTCATGTGTTTCGTGAAGGAAGCAACCTATTCTGCCGTATCGTTTGATAGTCGGGATACAACAGGATAGGACTGATGGTATTTCAGACGAAGCAAGCCAGTTCTTTTTCGGATTTGTAGCGAAGTTCATAATAATTCCATGACCATAGAACTAGCCGCATGCCCATCGTCGTCTGACAAAAGACATGTTCTTAGTGGTCGACAGGCTACACAGGACTAACTAAAAGCATATTTGTTCCCTATATAAACGCACACTGCAATTCACCACAGATGCGCCTATTATATGCACTTAGTGAATGGACATGCAATCATTCTCTTGGGTTTTATCTGTAGAACAGTCTTTACTCATTGATGCGCTTTGGAGAGATGAAGGCCAATAATCTAAATGAAAAGGCTACTGTTTTTACACCACGCTGCAGTGAATGCTTGTATTTTCAGGTGGCTTGAACAAACGTGTCTCTTGGCTACTAGTTTTCTGCCATTGGATGCGAGTGTTACTGCTCACTGTTTGTTCAAAAGCACAAATAAACCCATATTTTTTTTGGTTCCACGATAAGGTTTTAACCAAAATGCAACTTGACACGGCACCAAGAAAACAGATACGGGTGACAGTGCAAATGCTAATGCATTATTACCAAGATACTTCACTGGCAAAGAGGCAGCACCCACACCGTACTGCGTGAACATTTTTTTTTAAAAAGGAAAACAGGAAACAAGCATAATTTGGTAGAATTCCCACAGTATGAATTCCCTGGCACAGGAATGTACAAACAGTCTTGCTGCAATAATCCAGCTTAATGCCATTATTTAATCGATTTATTTTGTAAGCTAATATTGAAACACTGCTTTATCAGGGTAATTCATTATCAGCCCCACTTATCCATTGTGAATTATAAAGCTTACATAGTTGCCCCGCCCCCACCAACACCGTTTGCCAATTGTTACTTTTTCCAGAGGCCACTCAATTTGAGATGCTCCGTCAGGTATGTGACAACAGACTTTCCCCCGGACTTGAACCAACAACCTTCTGAATGAAATTCAAAAACGACGATGCCGCCTTTCAGGTTTCTTTGCATAGTTGAGAGGTGTCCCTGTGCGCCCCAGCCAGATTCCAGAAATGGAACGCCCGCTCACATCCTCCCACTCGGTGGCCTTCGGCGCAAAGACATAACGAGGGGCAGAAGACTGAGAGCACCCAGAGAACCTTCCCTCCACCAAACACAATAAATACCATCTGTGCTCAATCAGGAACCATAAATCAACTGTTGGTGTAGGGCTCTTCCCAGGGCGGGCATGAGGCTAAGCACAAACAACAGGAAAGACAAACAGGACACACAGGAGAATGTGACCAGGTTCCTACATGGTCCTCACTTCGGAGAATAATAAGTGCTTCTGTTCCGGGCCAGTGCAATGCGGCAACACAGAGAGGGCAGCGGAGTCGCAGGAAGCCGCCACGAGCCGCGCGGCGCTCTCTGTCACATGGCGAGGTGCGGCCCGAGAGCACACGTGCCACTCGCATCACAGGACAAAGCGCCTCTCTCACATTGCTCAACTTACACACGCCAAATGAACCGACATGTGTAATACAGCTCTCAGATCACTGAAGAACAACAGAGGACACAAAGATTTACAAAATGTTAATAACCTGAGAGTAAAAAGCATCACATGTAGCTCCGCCTTCCTATGTTTAATTAGGAGAACGAAAGAAAGAAAGAAAAAGAAAGAAAGAAAGAAAGAAAGGAGAACCATATCCAACCAGCAATATTAAGAAGCAAATCTATAAAGCAAACAACACACAAAGCATTCTGGGTAACACACCCATGCCCTCTCTAACAGGGCGTGGGAGTGCTTGAATTGTAAACTGAGGGCTACTGAGAATTAGAGGGGCTGGTTTGGGCAGGGCCTGGGTGGGGGCTGCCTTACCCCAGGCTCATCGGCTGTAATTATGTCTGCATACTGGTGCAGCGTGTCCCAGCTGACCGTCTCGCTAAACAAAGAGACAGACGGTACTGGGCTACTGGGCCAAAGGAGTCTGCTAGACAGGGGAGTTTCTGGGAGAGGGAGTGTGTCAGGGAGGCCAGACTGCAGCGTGACTCTAAACATGCTTCTGCAGGAAGCACCACGGGCAAGGTCTCCATCATACCACGACTTAACACCCATCTGTGAGGTAGTTTGGGGCAAAATGTCGACCAGTACACCGTAGTGAGGACACAAGTCCTGGATTAGCAAGAGTGCTTACAGTACAAAGGGTTAAGGGCTTTGCTCAGGGGGCCAACGGTGACATTACTCTGCTGATTAGAACTGACAACCTTCCGATCACAGGCCCAACATTCTAACCCGCTAAGCCACATACCACTGCTCACAAACCTCCTGTTAATATTAACAGTAAAAGTCCATGAAGCACACTAGGAAGACACACCAGACACATGGAAATATCACTTAACTCATTAGAACCACATCATAACATCAGAAAAGCCTGAGGGATTTCAACCAAGAAAGGCATGTCATGTGGGGTTCAAGCCCACCTAGAAAGTTCTAAGGATCAGTCAAGAAGGGGAGATCCTTTGAGAAAAGGGTCCGAGGGGGGTCCGAGGGACTTGTTTGAATAGGTCAAAGATTTCAATAAATCCGCTGCTTCACTATGACACACGATAAACAGCAGTTTTCAAAAAGTGCCACATCACCGCTAAGTGGTAACAGGCCCCCCCGACCATGCCTTCCTTATCTGCGTGCCGTTCCTGGAAAAGGTCCACGGTAAGAACATTCTCTCCGTTTCCCAGCAACGGCACACAGAAACTTTTCTTCCCCTCTGACTACGATCAAGTGACATGGAGATACAGTGACACAGTTAGGCCTGAAAAGCTGAATGTGAAATAAGTGAGTGTAACTCACTCTGTTAAATGTCGTCCACATGCGCTGCGATGGCACCATTGTAAGGCCTGGCAAACGGAGACGGTACCACCATGGTTTCAGTGCTTTTCAAAATTGTCTCCTTTTGACTTGACAGCAAGAAAAGTTTTTGTATTATTTATGGGAAAAGCTGACACTGTTTCATGAAACAACTTTCATAGCTTACTGTTTAACACCTTTGGTGTTTGTTTAGTTTGATGGACTGAGTTTGGATATAACAAGCTGCACCGGCTCACTCTGGTCAAAGGTCCTACAAGAAGTCAAGCAAAGAATCTAGAGAGGTAACGGGGTGTGTGGGAGGGACAGACCACACTGGAGGAGCAGGACGCGGAAATATAAAGGGAGAACGCAGAGCTTACAGCACAGAGGGGAGAGAGCACAGAGTTTACAGCACAGAGGGTTGAGAGTGCAGAGCAAATAGCACACAGCTTACAGCACAGAGAGGAAAGAGCACAGAGCAAACAGCACACAGCTTACAGAAAGCACAGAGTTTACAGTGCAGAGGAAACGGCACAGAGGGGAGAGAAAACAGCACAAAGTCAGACTCACAAAGAAATCTTCACTGACCACAGCAAAATGGAAGAGGTGCCACAAGCACACAACAAAAGCACCACATTACCGTCATCATAGCAGCTACTAATGTGAACCTGGATAAGCAGCACATGGGAAGCACCGTGTTAGGATGCAGGGGGCCAACGCTCAGCGACGATCCTCGCCGTTGGATCCGTTCCAGCCTCTTCCTGCGTCTCCCTGTGTCACGTGTCAGGCAGACTCACTGGAGCCTCCCCACAAAATCCTGACCAGTGGTGCCACCCGGTCGCAGGTGCTCTCCGGCCCAAGTGACACAGAGATCTTTTATTTATTATCACAACAAATCGGACACATGCACCGGTGACCGTGCTCAAACCAGGCACCTTGCGCACGATTGCACCCTGGCACCGTGTTTGCGATTTGGGTCGAGCCTCTCCGTTCCTGTGGTTTCTGGGACATGAATCCCATTGGGAGATTCGGTTCGGCGGAGGAAGGCGAGGAGTGGAGTGTAGGGGCTTTCGAGGAAGACCTTAAAATTCCCAACTTGAAGGGAGTTTGAATGATATTCCGAATGAACTGCACATAAATTGAAACCTCACTGGATAATTCAGGCTTACAGAGAAGAATAAAAAGGACAGCAAGTATAAATAACTCAAACCCAACACGTTTCGCTCCACGTAGCACAATTTAGGGCAGAATACGTATTTAAGGATTAAACAGCCAAATTCTCATAACTAAGATTATACTCAAATTTCATTCGAAATGCAACTAAATTTCATTCTAAATGTCATGCAGACGCTGCTGACCACAGGATGTCCTCTGTGCATCTGAAAAAAGAGCTGCCTTTGGACCATATAAAACCTCTCTAACAGCCATTCGCATCTCCGCAAATGCTCAGTCCATCAATCACTCACTATCTCCATATTTAACCAAAACGTTCTTTGAGCTGAAGCTACAACTGGAAGTTCCTTCATCCTTGCAACAATGATTAATTAAAGGTGACGCCAGGCGCGACACAAGCGCTGAGGTGACTGACAAACAGCCCAGAGTAGCTGACAGATACGAGAGCAGCAGTGAATGAGAGACACCACAGAAGCCGCATGAGCCAATGTGAGGGGGGCGTGGGGGTAATCTCAGACGCATTACGGCCCATTAGAGAACACGTGGCGGGACCTACACTCAGCAAACTCCGACTCCCCGCCAGAGAAAAGCTGGAAGGGGAACCATCAGCTAAGAGTCCCCTCTGACAGGCGCATCCAAAGACATCCCTGCAAAGAGCCATCGACCAGGGGAAAGATCTCACCTACAGTGTCCATCTGGCTGCTTGAAGCTCACCACGGGCAGAAGGATAAGGGATCCCAACTGAGACACACCTAAGCTCAGGAGCCGCATCGCACAGTCGGGCCCTCCATGCTGAAACCACAATCCGGAACGTACCACTTTACTGAAAGTGAAACGGGCCCACCAGTATTATCCAGATGGCCAGCATATCCTTTTATCCAAAGCAAAACATGCTGTTGTGTGTTTTACCTATAAATTATGCCTAAGTATTCTACACAAGCGAGTTATTTACCAAACTCAAGGGGACCACGGTTAGGACCTGTACTGGCCTGTTTTTGGCACAAGGTACTAAATTATTAGGGCCCCAGAAATTAAAAGGCTGATTTACCTTAGATAAGATATATGCGTTTGGTAGCAGTATGGGGTGGCCTGTAGAGATTATGCTGACAAAAAAATGATGGTATAAAATATAAATCCTCACTTAATATATACCTTTTTATTGCTGAGGTTTAATACTGCAGTTAACATTTTAAATTAAATTTATGAAAAAAACATGACAGGAACCACGGAACAAGAGCTGGCGGAAACGCTTTTGTTACCATGACTACAAAGCAATTTTAGGGCCCTGCTAGAGACAAATGTCCCTTCTTGGTTAATATTTATAATTTCTGGTTTTATTATCCTAAGCATTAGGGGAGAAAAAAATGGTAACAGGCCATGTGCCAAGACTCATGTCTTTGCTCAAACTGAAATTTCAATTTTCAAATTCCATTTCATTTTAAGTACTCTGCCACTACTGTAAAAAAGTGCTCTTCTCTGCACCAGGCAAAGATGGAGCAAAACGTTACAGAAGTTCAATCCAAACAGATAAACACAGCGGTGGATGGAAAGCTGATCCAAGCTGTTTTTTAGTGTTTAATGGTTGGCCATCACTCTAAGAGAAGACATATCGGTCACACTGAAACCTAATTTTCCCCCCAATGGAATTCGAGGAGTGATTGAACAGCGGTGAAATGTAATCTTGCGGTGGCCATGCTATGCTGTGAATGTCTCACACGCCGCCCACTCCCCCAAACAACCTGTCATCACCAGCAGGTGCCGTTTTTGGACATTCCTAATTGGTTAATGCCTTGGCCTCATTTGCATATTGCAAATGCACTGATGGGAGAAATCAGGCTCTGAAACCCACCACGCACACTATTATACGCGCCATCAGTCACTGCCAGTTTAACCCATAGGGAATGAAGATGGTGACTGACAGCAGAGTAGAATCCCGCCCACTGTGGTTTATCAAAGTCTCAGCCATACAGTCTGTGCCTCAGGTGTTCCTCCTCCACAGCTAAGGCACCATCTGCCACCGCACCAGACTTATTTAGTATAGTGTCCCCAAGAGGCCAGCGCCAGCCGCCTTCCCTGATTGGCCTGCACTGACCACCTTCTCTTATAGGTAATGCTGTGTTATACTCGGTGTCAAACACACAGTCAGGTCAGGGTTGGCTCATGATATTCGCAGGTCTCCCCCAACAGAAATGACCCATTACGGATATCATCTTTTACTTTATTTCAATTGGATCTCTTAATAAAGGTGCGTAAAAGATACGAGCCAATGGGCCGACTCCTCCCAGGGGTGTGGCTACCGATGATCTCATTATCACACTTCGCCCGCGCCCCCCCTCCCCGCTCATCCACGACTTTGACCGTCACCAAGGGCTGGGCGGTACAGCAAATTTTCAAAACAAGATATAAGATGACACCTTTTATTATGGATATACTTTTATTGTGTGTTAAAATTACGGTTCTATTAGAGATTTTTAATAGAAACCAACAGAATTTCCTTCCTGATTGTAAACAATGCGAGAGCTTTGGCTGTGATGTTAGAAATACATCCACAAAATCCACAGCTAAAATCAAACAGATTCAGTTGGCATCTCATGGAAAAGTCGAAGGGGAAAAGTATAGACTCATAGTCACTTAGTTAATTTTGTTTTAAAACGTTGACTAACGGCTCACAGGTTAAAATATCTGTCCATCCATTTTCTGTACCCACTTGGTCAGAGTCAATCATGGAGGCTATGGGCACAAGGCAGGGGACAACCTAGAATGAGTGCCAAATCATGGCAGGGCGCGCGCACACACACACACACACACACACACCACACACACACACACAGGCAATTTAGTTACTCCAATGAGCCTCAGCATAGTTTTGACTGCAGGGGGAGGACCAGGGTACCCAGTGTAAACCCCACGACCACACGGGAGAACATGCAGAGTCCACATGCTTGGGTCCATGGTAGAGACATGAACCCAGGTGCCAGAGGTGCAAGGCGACAGGCCTAACCACTGTACCACCGCTCCGCAATCATTCTCATCGATGAAAAATAACTCAAAATGAGCATCCTTTCAGTTATTAATGCGCCATCAGCGGTTGCCGGGCTTCTGTCTTTAGAGTCATTTGCCAAATAGGTTTTAGGATTTAGACATCAAATAGTTATGGTTGTATTTTTAATAGTGCGATCCTAAACTCCCACGTCACAGAGCCGGCGGGTGAGCTTCTGATGAGCTGTGCGCAAGTCACAACTGAAACACGCCTGAACTTGCAAACGTTAATTAGTTAAGTTAGAGAGCACGCCACGGGCCAACGAGGGCATCGCTGCCTCCAGCAGGCTCTCACACAGCCGCAGTACCCGCATCTCCACAAGAGGCCCGCAGAGCCCAATCAGCAATGGCAGGAAAGTGTGGCAATGACATCACAATGACCTGCTTCCAGCAGTGAAAAATGCAGGTTTGAGAAAAAGCACATTCCCATCGCCACAAGCCGAGCCTCTCCTCAGTGCTGCGGACGGGAAAACGGGCAACTGCGTCTCCCTACCCACAGAGATTAATGTTTCACTCGCGTGGCAGTGACAGGAGTCGCTAACCTCCCCCCCCACTATGGGGAACCGTTTGGGACATTCCATATAAGAAGAACCCCGTTTGCACCCCCATGAATGCAGGAGTGTTACAATCCATCCAGTTCAAGCTGTTTGCCAGCACGACTCATGTCTGTCCACTGGCACACTTTCGCTATTTAGACCATGGCCAAAAAAAAAGGAATTTATAAAAAAAAAAAAAAAACACACCGACCATCAACAGGGGGCACTGGCCACACCCAAAAATTAGGCCGCTCAGACAATGACCACACCCCTAGCCTCGCCCCCTTTCATCTACAAGACCGCCGCGAAAGGCTGAGAGGGCTGACACATACATCAATCCCAGATTTGACCTGGTAACTCAGTCTATTGCCAGCCTGCAGGATCATCCCTACAGAACTCCTGGCATGTGTGCTAAATTACACAGCCTCCCCCATGTGCCGCACTGTCACCATGGCCGCCGGGGAAGGGCCGCCCTTTTCCTGCCACTGATGGAGGGAGATCTACAGCAGGGCTTCACAGGACCCCAGGGGGTGGGGGAGTTAAACCGGGCGCCGAGGCAGCAGGACGCACCATGACGCACCATGACCTCAGTTAGAGTTCCCCCTCCCACTAGCACAGTCCTTTTCCTCTTTACCCCCCTCCCTTGACTGGGCCATCTGCCCAATCACCT
>JAABNX020000119.1:3686228-3696602 GCA_015163995.2 Mormyrus lacerda | reverse complement strand
TCAGAACTTGGGGTGGGGGGGGGGGGTGCATTTAATCTTTCAGCACTGGTGGCAAGTAATAAACTCAAAAGGCAGAGACTTGAGAACCTGCCACAATGGCAACAGAAAGGCTTGTGGGAAAAAAATGAAAATAAGGTCTGCAGGGGGGTTTAATTATCAAACAAGAAGAAGACTAACACCCCCCCGGGAGAAGCGAAACCCAAGCTGCGTGAGGGACACTTAGGAAAACCTTTGAAGCCTGCCTGGGGGGCCTTAGGCAGGGGGTACAATGTGTATGACTGTCCACATTGTATCCAGTTCAAATCCCACTACTGTCAAAAAATACACTGCATGCGAAACACCAACCAAAGCTGATTAAAAAAAAATGTATTAATAATAATTATTATTATTATTATTAAGCTGCTGTGACATCTACATCAAACTCAGCAGCCACCAAACAACTGGACACAACATATATTTATAAATAAAATGATAAACTGTGTGAAAAGGAACCCGCCCACAGCTCAGATATTCTTACTCCCCCAAGTTACAGGGTGCCCGGAGCATCATGGGTATTCTGATCACCGCGATTTGATCCAAGAAAATAAGTCCCTCCGAGGCCAATGGCCCCCGATATCTGCCTGTTGCGAGCACCGCAATTAGTCACAGGGGGCAAGCGTGCGGCTCAGTAGGCTAAGCCTCTGATCGGATGGTTGCTGGTTCGAGCCACAGACATGCCAAGGCCCTTAACCCCCAGCTCCCTGGGTGCTGCTACGGGTGGCTGCCCTTCACTGCCAGCTCACTCTCACACCTACAGAGATCAAAACAGAGGAGGCAAAAAGAAAATATCCCTATGGGAATCAGAGTATCCATCGTTAGTCATGTTCAGGACGGTCAACCTTAGAATGGCCACATTCTGCTCTTGAGGAGGTCATAGTCCTCATTGCTGTAGTACAAAAGCAGGCAGTGGCCCCATATCGTGGTACCGTACGGGATACACTCCCATCACAGCTACTTAGCAGACGCTTTTACCCACTGAGCCTGGAACCTTAACCTGCTGAGTCATCCCCCCCCCCCCGAAACCCACAGGCCTCTAAGAAGCAACAAATCATTCCTGCTTTCAAAATCTCCTTTGTATCACAGCCGTCTGCTGAACTCTTACCCTCCCTTGCATTCTTGCATTCCTGTCTTTTTGCCAAGTTTGGCGTGGGGAGGGGAGCGGGATGGGGGGGGGGCAACCTTTAAAGTCTTGGAAAGCAGGAGCATGTTTTTTGGACATCTAATATATGTATTAGACAGATTACACAAAGAGCTTTCACCGGTGCCACACGGAATTCTGAGAGGTTGGGGGGGGGGGATGCAGGACTATAGGCATCATGGGAGGAGACCTCAGCCTCCCGGTGGCACATCTTGCTGTCCACGGGAGATGGATCAGATGAGCTTTATCTCCTGTGGGATGCCAGATCGCGGACTGTGATGACAGGATGGCCAAGCAGGCGACATCCAGGCAGCCTCCTTTCACAAATCGCGGCCTCGTGGCGCCCGTCGCTCAGGCAGAAGAGAGAGCGGCCAGGAGCAACTGGCAGGACCGTATGGAGGAGCAGAACCTCGACGGTGAGCAGAACTCAAGGGTGACAAAGGTGGCCATGTTACACGAGCGGCCTGGCGGGAGACGGACAGAGCACGGCTCCCTTAATCCCAGCAATTCGACTTCCAACTCGACTCATTCTAGGCACAGAATTTCTTTGATTTTCTAATTTTTCTTTTTTTTTTAAATCAATATGGGTCAAAATATTAGTAAATGAGTATGCAGTAAATAAATACAGGGGTTCAAACAGACAGGCAGCAAGTATGGTGAACGCAGTGCCTGGGGTTGGTTTCTAATCACTGCTTTTGTGAGCACACATTCACCAGTGCATGTCCATGTTTGGTCTGCATGGCGTCTTAAAAAAAAAAAATAAAATAAACAAACAATCACACCGCATGTGGATCCTCCGAACAGCAGTATCACTGTTTATCCGTTTGGTCTGGACCTGCAGGTTTAGAGGTTCCCCTCTGCCTCCAGGTCAAAGTGGTCAATGCTGCCGAACAAGACTTGGTTAGAGATAAAAAGCTGAAGCATAAACCTTGCTGGATTGTTTATTTCTGCCCCTGAAAGAGATTTAATAAAAAAATAAGACCCCCCATGCAGCAGAGACGCACAAACATAATTTAAAAGTCCGGCCAGACGGGCAGTGGCAGACACAGCCCCGGTCGTAGATATGACTCGGGCGTAACGGACACCTCCAGTCTCTCACTCCCAAAGCATTCATCATTTACGACGGGTTCCCTCCAGAGTCGGCAGGGAAGCACCGGTGCTTTCACGGAGACAGAAGGCGGAGATGCTGACGGGCATCATCGCGTTGATGTCTGACCCCGACGAACCTGCGGGTTTCCAAATGAACCCAAGCAGCTTCAGTCACATATCAAGCGGCAGACATTTTAGACAGATACCAGCAGATAAACATGAAAACAATGAGTGTGTGAACTACAGCTCACAAAACTACCATTTATGACCATAAAGAATAATACAACAATTCTGAGCTTCATATACCGGAGACCTCAGTACCCACCCATCCATCCATCCATCCATCCTCCCCCACTTGTCCCATGCAGGGTCACGGTGGTCCAGAGCTTATCCCAGAAGCTATGGGCACAAGGAAGGAAATAATCCAGGAAGGGGTGCAAACCCGTCGCAGGAGCTCAGCACCCAGAGAAGAATAAGCCATTAGAAGATGGACTGAGAAGGAAGAAATGAAGTTTCATTTTAACTCAAACATGATGAAACTCAAAGAGCAGCAGAGGCCATCAGAAACCCAGAGCAGGGTGTGATTCTGAGAACACGCTAATTATCTTAAGAATTAAAAATAAGATTAGAGACAATGGATGGAGACGGAGGGGGGGTGATATAGCGGGGCTGTCATCACGCTGACTGACGCATGCATTACTGTCAGTGTGAGTGATGAGTGGAGTCTGCGGGGGGTGGGGGAGGGGTGATCGACTGCAGACCTCTCCTGCCCGCACCCCTTTCCCGGTGGGAAGGAAGCCATCAATGCCAGAGCGAGGGAAGTCATTTCCGCTCCATCTCAGGGGGAGGGAAGATGCGGGATTATGCAGGGATGCACACTTGGGGCATTCATTTCCGACGGCTTAAGGCCGGCGAGGGGGCCGCGCGTCGCTCCCGGTCGCGCGGTCGCTCCCGCGCTCCGTGCCGGTTGACGGCTCCCATTCATTCCAGCACTTCCTCCCGGGAGCTTGCTGGCCTTTCGCTCCCGTTTCTCACTCCTGGCTTCGGCCCATATCCCTCATGTCCTCTTTGTTTCATTACGGGGGGAAGTCCCCGCCCCCCACATGGCACAAAGGTCTTTACGGGGAAATAAACTGCACAGACGCGGTACTGTTTCATGCCGGCCGTGATTCATTTATTTTTTTGTCCTTGAGTGTGATCAGACCCATCGGAAGGAGTTCTTGCGGGTAAAGGCGCCGAACCGGCCTCCCCCATAACGGCGGGACGCGAATCGGCGTTACACAGCAGAGCACCCGAGCCGTGTCAGATCCCACAATCGGGCTTCTTCACGGACTCAGTACGGCATTAACCACCCATCCGTGGCTCTCCTCGCATTCCCGCCTCCTGCAGCCTCTGCAAGTTTTTTTTTTTTTTTTTTTTCTATAAATCCATCTGCTTTGCTGCATAAAGGAAACACTGCAGTGCTTCGCAGGAGACACTCAAAAGAACAGCGGGATACACAATTAGCTATTTAATCGCGATTAAAATCGATCATTTTGCATTTAAAAACATACAGGCCATGTATTGATGACGTGGCGCGTCGTTTCGCAGAAGACTGGGCTCTGGTAGTTTGTTTTCCTCCTTCCGTGATTCGTCCTCCTCATAAGAATCAACCAACTAACTGAGCACTGAGGGTTTTTTTGCTGTCTGGTACTGAATCGGCTACTTAATCACACGACCTATTGTCCCCCTCAGTGTAATGGGCCCGCCGATACAATTTGGGGTGCGGGGGGAGTTGACAGATTATCTTTCACTGCATCCATGCATGGGGATCAGGTATGGGGGGGGGGGGGGGCACCATTTAAGGGTTTGACTTGCGGGTCACACAGGATAAGCGGTCACTCTGATGTCATGGGAGAAGCAGGGACGGCGTGACTCCTCTGTGACGCCCTAGAAAAGGCTTGCTGTGCTCTGGCTCCCTCGACACCCCCCCCGATGCAGAACCAGCGAGCCGTGAATATTGGCTTACGGTGATGGATGCTGGTAACTACGGTAACCACAAGGGAAAACAGAACCAGAATGCACGGCCCGGAGGCGGGACTACAGAGCTCTACGTCCAGCTCCTGGAGGCACAACACACTTAACCTGAATTATTTCAGCAAACATCAGGTTGTATAAACAAAGCATTACGAGTCGCAAACTCAACTCCCTTTCCTCTACGCCATGCGTGCACTTCTCAGCCTTTAATTACTCATTTTAATGTTCAATTGTTTCCAAAATTACATCCTTCATATGAAGATTGACCATCCCTGCCCGCGTAACCAGGGAGAATCTTACTGTGATTCAGAGAAGCAGGGGGCTAATTAATGATGCAGATGATTAAGTGCACACTGATGAGTGTTGGGGCAGGCGCTTGAATGCCAGCACAGCAGCCCAGGGGGGACTCGACCCGACACTGCACACTCAAACAAACCGGAATGGTCCTAAAACCATCAGTCAGGCAAATTAAGCCTCAGTACCCAGTCCCATCTCAGTACCCAGCCCCATCTCAGTACCCAGTCCCATCTCAATGATGCGACAAAGGCAGGTGTGATGAAGGTGAGCCGTTGGGTACGCCTGCTTCCTTGTATGGATGGGCGTGCGTGTCACAGCAACGGCAGGGGTTGAACGGTAACCAAGTGACGAGTAAAACAATAAATGATGTCACCTCACTATGGCAGCTTCAGCGTATGGTCTCCATGGAGAAGGGTGGTATCCAACAGAAGCTTTAATAGCAGCAGTCATATAGCCCCGAGAGCTTATTTTTCCGAATCTCTGCACTCCATAACTGGTATTTTCATTTGAGACAACAGTGTCTTATTCGGGAGGGTGGGGGGGCAGGGAGCTGAAGGATCTGTGAGACATGACTGTTGACATTCATGCGATGCCCTGTCAGCCAAATCCCCCATATAGCTGGATGCAGCTTGGGAGCGGGGACCAGTGTGACAAACACCTGTCAGCGGCACGGATCATACCACGCGTCGGGCGGAACGGGGAGGAGCCACGAGAAGACGACGCGTGGGAACGTCACTCTCCCCCCTTCCAGGAGATTCCTCAGGAGGCGCCGAATAACGGTGTGAAGGTGCATGGGGATGCCAAGCTGGCCACCTCAGGCAGACCCGCCCACTGGGCCCCACCCCATTAGTTTCTCCCAAACTGCCCGGAGAAACTGGGGCAGTTCCACAGCAAGAGTAGCGAAGGGGGTGAGCGGGAGATCCAGGGCATTTTGCTACAGCTCACAGTAAAATTACCACCTTTACTTTTATCCACTTAGTTGACAAAAATTGTTCTTCCTTTTCATTAAAATTCCTTCCTAAAATGGATGTCCTGCAGTGGTGAGAGCTGAATATGCTAATTTAGCACTACTTTAAAAATGAGTAGCAGACAGAATTCAGAAGACAGCAGAGGCGTAAAAATTCACCAGAATTTGGAAATAAAACTTAATACAGGACAGTATGTGTTTATACAGCATCTCTCCAAAGAACCCAAACATCCACAGGCAGATTACTCCAGCTCCTCCACCACTATGCCAACCTGTTGGAGAATCATTCCCAGGATGTGGTTTGGTCTAAAACCCTCTGGATGATTGTGATGGAAGCAATCAGAAAAAAAGTCCTATTAAAATTGAGTTAGACGTCAAGCCGCAGGTATAAGACAGCGTTTAAGTACCAAGCTGGTGTTTCAGTCTGACTGCTGTGGGACCCAAAACTAAGAAACTACAATCTTTTTATAAAGCAGAGTGTTTCTGGGTAACTGGACAACTGTCCACTGCACAAGCTACTTTGTTGGAAGGAACCTGTCAGGATACTAAAACACAAGAGCTGCCCCAGAGCTATAGAATGCCAGCCCACCACAGGAGGGGTCAGTTCCCAGGATGGAGAGCAGCCCACAGAGTGCCCTAACCGCAACCCTAACACGCATGCAGACCTCTAACACGCATGCAGACCCCTAACACGCTCACCACCACCACAAGGGAGAAATCCACAGAGAGATGCATCCACATAGAACGGACAGTGTGACAGAAAAGTCTGAGTAGCAGTGATGGGACTCCATTGTCCCCACCCCCCCAAACTGCTCCAGCACGCCCCCTCCCAGAAGCGCTCCTAGTGCCGTGTCCAATCACTAATCATCTAATAGTTAGCAAAACTTTGGAAGGACTGGAAAAACAATGGAAGGAGCAGCGGCAGCAAAAGGCGCAGCGCCGGTCGCTCTCGCCGGCAGTTCCGTCACACGCCCCCACTGCTCTGCCGACACATGCTCCAGTGCCCCCCCCCCCCCCACCCGGTCCCCGGTCCCTGGTCCCTGGTCCCTTACCGTGGTGGTTGTGCTGCGTGTTCTCGGCCATGGGGGGGTCGCTAGCCCCCAGTTCGGCGAGCCGGCGGCTGGTGGAGCTCAGCTCTGAGCGCAGGTTGGTCACCTCCTGGCTGGCCGACTGGATTGCGCCGTCGATGCGCTGGGCCAGCTGCTTGTTGTCATCCATCATTTTCAGGATTTTGGCCTGAGGAAGGAATCCACATGGGGTAGCATGTTGTCAGGGTGGGGGGTAAAGGGGCGGGGGAGCAAGCTGAGAACTGTCTCTCCCCAGTCTTCTCCCCTGATTTGCTATTATTGTTGTTTTATGACAGTAAATAAATCCCCAGAGCTCCGCTCCTCGTTCTCCTGGCAACTCCTGTGCCTGAGGAGGGACGCGTCAGTCCCCGCGCGGCTCCCGGACACGCGTGTGCAAGCCCGCAGGAGGGACGGCGCGGCAAAGCAGAGCAGCTGCAGTGTGAGAGCGCCGACGCCTCCCCTGCATAATGCGCTCGCGGCCGCCGCACGCTGAAAGGACACAGTGCAACGGGAGACGACAGACGCCTTTTTTAAATGGACCGTACCATCTGCGGGAGAGCTGGGGGGGGGAGGTGGGGAGGGAATGGACTCATGTAACTCTTACAACTGTAGATGGCCTCACCCGAGCGTGGTGGCCTTCCCTGAAAGGTGGGGCTCATCATGAATGGTGAGACGGGGGCCGCAGCTCTGTTCTTCATGCTGCCTTCCGCTAATCAGTCAGCTTGCTTACAAAGAAAAGCAGTGTTCCGAACTCCCGGCAAACACCGTTAGCCCCCAGACCTCCCACCCGCTCTCTCTCTCTCTCTCTCTCTCTCACACACAGACACAGACACACACACACACACTCCTCTCCTTTCATTACTTATTCAGCGCTTTGTTGCCCCACAGCTTTCTGGGGGGGTGGTAGGGTGGGAGTATAGCCCGAAAATGCAGGAAAAGAAAACATTTAAACTGGATTACAAAACTTTGGGAAGTATAAATAAAGTATTGTTTTCCACTGCCATCTGATATAGGCCCAACAATATTATTTTGTTTGTTTGTTTGTTTGTGTGTGTGTGTGTGTGTGTGTGTGTGTGTGTACGTTTGAGAGAAAGAGTGCATTTTTAGGGGTGCATGAATGCCAATCACCATGTTAATATGTTAATATGTTAATAAGTTCAGTAACCAGAATACTAACACTGCAATATCTAGAATCATTTGTCAGAACGATTCATTTGCACAGGGTCCCCACAACTTGGTTTTATCGTCCTGTACATTTAATATAAATTTCATCACATATTTAATGCAATCATAAAAGTGAAAAAACGTGTCACTTTACCCGGCTATATTGATAGCATTGGAAAGGAGATTAGAAAAACGCACAGGGTATAATGGCATGCTTGGTGAAGGACCAGGGCCGGGATTAGCAACATCTCCATATCGCTTGCACACATTAAGTGAGGGGGCTATATTTGTGCCAGTATAAAAGAACGCATGTACAGGAGCTGAGCTGCTGCGGAAGGCAAGAGCTCTCAAAAAGGGGGGGGGGGATCATTTTACAGGTGCACAAAGTGCTGGAAAAGTTCCAATAAATAAACCCAATACTCCTTCACAAAAAAGCATCTCTATGAGTTTGTTTTCCGATACTGAGCGCAGTGCGAAGCTCCGAGTCTGCAGGCAAACTGCTGTAATTGTGCAACACGCTCCGCTCCTCTCCTGCACGTCCTGCTTTGCCTTGCATTCATCTGCCATCCAGCCAAACTCGACTGACAGAGTCACAAAGATTCAGACACTTTGTCTATTAGCAATGATGAAAATTCTTAGGTTACGCCTAACCTAACAACAGAGCGAACAACAGAGCACACACAACAATGCAAGACTCGGCTAAAACTGCATTAAAAAGGACAAAATCACCTCCATGAGGGAAAAAAAAAAAAAGTGCCCATTACCTCAAAAGGTGCAAAAAACCTAAGACCACCTCCAATAGCGAACGACTCGCATAACATTTCCCTCACTTCCCTAGATGACCAATCGGGACGCTGCTCAGTAAGTCCTGGCTCTGGCCCCCACTTCTATACCTCCTTTGTATTTCCCTCCCTCACGAGAAGCGGCAGCAGGTGAGTCCCCCACGCTACCACACACTCTCGGCAAACTCCACAGAAGACGATTAGGCAGTAAACCTGGGTAGAGAGCCCGGACACAAAGCTCTCTAGCAGAGAGCTGGCAAATTAAGCGCTTAGGAGATGCCCTCATTCAGAGCAGCTCGCATTAGTCAGCGTTTGCATGGGATTCAGAAGCAAAACTTCAGTCTACAGACTCCATGGTATCTCCAACCTCTATGTGTCCCTGTGTCTCTAAAATATATCCCTCTCTGTTACTCACTGCCAATAGGGGGCGGGGGGAGTCACATGACAGACTGTTTATCAGGCTGGCTGCAGCACTAATAAACGTGATGATGGATTTGCTTTGAGGATATCTGCGTCTCAGCCCCCCACCCCATAAGTGCATCAAGGACCCCCCCCTCCCTGGGGTCTCCTAGGGGTTCAGCTGGACTCTCCACACCGTTCTGGGCTCTTAATAAGCACTGGGAGCCCCCTGAATTACCATCTGAATGCGTGTGTGCGCGCACACACACACACACACACGCACACACACACACAGAGCTGTACCGTCATCCTGTCCAGAGTGACAAAACAGGGCCTCAGTATTGGGGGGGGGGGGTCCTTCCAGAGAATCAGGGCTGCAGCTGCAGCTGGACACGGCCACTTCCGTCCCCCCCACCACCGCCGACTCACTGGGTGCCTCACTCAAGCCCCCCCCCCTCCTCCTACCCCCAGCATTCTGGGTCCATCTTAAAGAGGCAGGATTGAGGCCGACTCAGTTCATACATCCATATCAGGCAACAAATCAACATTTTATTTTTTTACAGCATTCAGAATTTTTGCATTAGAATCCCAACAGCGCCAGTGTGTCATTTACCCACAACGCATCTGAACTCAGGTGAACTTCCCAGTCTGCATGTGACCCACCAGGTTCAGCACTGGGCTCCCATGAACGCTGTTCATGTCACTCAGAGATAGCGTCAGCTTATTATAAATGTACTGTTACAACCCCAAGTATGCAGCCCCAAGTATACAAGCATGTTAGACCATAGCAAAAAAGAAAAAGAATCCCCAGCTGCTGTACAGTCAATGCTTAATACAAATAAGCCTATTTAAATCATAAGCAAACTGCCAAATAAATCCCTACTTCACAAAAAAGGCCAGAAAACGTACAGGCATGACGCAAGTCCAGAAGTGTATACAATGACAGCAAGATCCCCTGCTGCTGCTTTCTTATGTTTCCTTTCTCCCTCTTGCAAAATCAGCCAATCCTTTCACATTAGAGCAAACCAATAGCCTGGGGACCCACATATTGACCCTGCCTCCGGGAAGACAATCCATCCAATCCGATACATGCAGTACAGGGATACAAATGAAAATGGGAACCAAAGACGTGACACCATACACTTCCTTTTAGTAACTTCCATCAATGGATTGAGGGCAATAACAAAAGATAAGCTTCAGATCTGGGACCACATTTCTCATGTCAATATTAAAATCTGCACTTTATATTTGCACTGGAGCAAGAATACTTCCTGTTGGTTTCAAACCAAAGGGCTTCACCTAAGTCTCAGTAAATCAGGTATATACAATATCAAAAGGTCTCAGAATTTTTAAATCAGGGTAGGCAACATCCTGCAGCCATTGGTTATTTTGAAAAGGTTACTGTGGTATAATGTG
>JAABNX020000119.1:3666633-3678812 GCA_015163995.2 Mormyrus lacerda | reverse complement strand
CTTGCGGCTGGTGGATGTTGGATCTGGGATTCGGGAGGGAGAAGAGGCAATGTTGCAAGACTCACAGCTGCCACTGGTACTGGCTATAGTTTATGGAACAGACGAGTGATGAGCAAGCATCTCCTCCAAAGTGTAACGGGAAATGCAGCACAATGCGAAAAGGAATAAACAAGCAAATAAACGAAGGAGAGGCAAAGATTAGCCAGCTTTAGCATTTTAGGTTGGTGAGCTTGTGCCTGGGCCAAGTGTGTGTTCCTGTGTACAGGCTTATGATGCTGACGGAGTGGGCTCTCAATATCCGCCCCCCTCTGTGACTCCTGTCATCGCCAGCTACTGTAACTGTACCATGAAAGACTAATGTAACAACAGAAAAGCAGAGTGTTTAAAATACTGCCAACAGTCAGGGGCTCATAAGAGAGAGAGAGAGGGAGGGTGTAAGTGCTTGAACACATTACACGAGTGGCACAATTATCTTAAAAACCGGGCCAAGCCAAGTTTTTACAAAAGCTGGTGTCCATACTGCTCTCCACAGCAGACTCAGAAGATGAAGAAAGTTTGGAAGGTACCAGAAATTGACTGGAGGAAATATTGCCCCAAAACACTTCAAATTCATCTTATTTCCCTGTCCAGAAAGGTCACATTTAAAGAATTTTTCAAGTAAAGGAAAAAATAAAAAAAAATAAACTTTGCCAAACAATGCCATGTTGTCAAGGTCCCATACATACAGTATAAAGCTTTAATGGCAAAGGCAATTTATGTACCATATTAAAAACAACAATAACGTTGTAACCAAAGTGCTTTACAATAATCATAGAATTAATACAATAAAACATAATGCAGTACATGTCTAAAAGAAAAACGAGGACAGATGAATAGCTACAAAACAAAGCAGAATCACCGACGTTCACGAAATGCTAATGAATAAAGGCATGTCTTTAATCTGCTTTTAAAGCTGACTCCCTGATATAGAAATGTAATGAGTGCCATAAGCGAGGTGCAGCAGATGCAAAAGTCCCGTCCCTCCGTTTGACATTTGGTATGTGGAGCACAAGAGGCGTCCCACAAGCACGTCGGAGTTCCCTAGATGGCTGGTGCATCAGACATTTCAGCAACGGGCCGGGGAGCAAAGCCATGGAATGCTTTAAAAACCAATAGCGGTATTTTAAAAATGAATTCTAAAACTAACTGGCAGCCAGTGAAGGGAACCTAAGATTGGAGATACAGACTCTTACAGTACTTTCTGGCCGCAACCAAAATGTGTGCAGCCGCATTTTGAACCGAAAGAATCAACTTTGACCACTGAGTTGATCTGTTTCTTAGGAGGGATTTTGAGATTTTAACATGATTTAGAGAAAGAAAATTGTCAGCCATCCAGGAAAAAAAAAAATTAAGATTTCAGTTTAACTAAAAATATTGTTCAACTTCACCTTCACATTTGCTCATGGAAGCCTCAAAACAGCAAAGCAGGGGCCAAATTGAAGCCAATTAAAGTGATGATGCCACTCATCAGCTCAGTGTACCTCAGCAGCAATGGCCACATCTCAAAAATCATTGAGGATAATTATTTTTTTGGGTCTTATAAAAATAAAAGCATTCTGAAATTAAACCTAACCTTACATCTAAATTTGCAATTTATACCTGCAGATACCAAATTTCAGTGAACTAGTCACTAAGCGCCGGCTGTTAACTGGTGTCCCCACTCCACAGCCCCTGCCGACATCATCGTACACCAGCCCTAGTATCAGATAAAACGTGGCTTTGCGACACTCCCAAGCATTACCCAGCAGCAGGGGCAGAGAGACACCATGATGCCTGGCGTCGATTCACAGTGCACCTTCCCGACTACATCTGACGACGACGGCCGTCTGATTATCAGGAACACCAGCTTGGAAAGATTGACTGTGAAGCTGTGTTTTCTGGGATTCAGGCTCCGCATCCCAGCCGACGGTGCAAATGCTGCCCTCTGGCACCGCAGGTGATAGATCTGGATGAAACGTGACAGAAATCAGAGCACAGGCGGCTTCCATCGACTGAAGGTGCCTCATTCCATTATACAGCGTTTACAGCAAAAGTTGATGCAATCGATGACAGAAGTGTGCTGAGAAACAGCAGATCAGAAGAGCAGAACAAGATGAGAATTTTAATTAATTTAACTTTAATTAAAGTTAAAAATCAAAGTCACCGTTTACAGGAATGAATTTTCACGTGGTGGTTTTTTTCACATTTTTGATCCCTGCTGAAAACAAGTTTAACATTACAAAATAATTTGCGTTTTCATCGCAAATGTACGGAATTTCCAAAAGACATTCTACACAAATTGGCAGAGAAGCTTATTGGATGCAGTGTAGCGGAGGGTTTGGAGCCTATCCCAGGAAATTCAGGCAGAACCTGCCTGTCTCCAGATCAAACCCAAATGAGTCTGCAAATTCAACGCATTCAGGAGCCAGGAATCAACCCCACAACCTTGAGGCTGTGAGACTACCATAACATCCTTCATGACATTTATATAAATATCAGCAGCAAGAGAACTCAGCATGACCACAATGAACAGCAGTATATCACAGGGCTGCCAACTTTAGTCAGCTGGCAGGTGTGAGATTTTCAAGTCTGCAAACAGAAATTACATGTATGTAACAGGTTTAATTTTCTTGTAAATAGTCTGTAGGGTCTGCAAAGTACCAACATGTTTGATCTCGCTAATTCTAGGTTTATAATGGAATATAGATTTGCCATAATATTTCTTGCATGAGCCTGAAAGAGAGAGTGTCACGCCAGATGCGTGAGAGCTGGCATCACTGATATCGACAGTATCATCTGAGATGTGCCATGTTCTCATCTCCCAAAAAAAAAATAAAAAATCATATCTGAAACAGACTTAATTTCCTCACTAAGGATGATTATGAGAGGCCCCACTGGCTTATAGAGCGAGTTCTACATCCACAGAGCTCACACACGCACACAGACTGCTGCTTATAGAACCAGTGAAAGAACAAGAGCTTCTCCCCATTTTCCCCATTAGAACCAGTGAAAGAACAAGAGCTTCTCCCCATTTTCCCCATTAGAACCAGTGAAAGAACAAGAGCTTCTCCCCATTTTCCCCATTAGAACCAGTGAATCGCTGTCAGAGGACTGAAAAAAGGGCCCTTCCCAGCTCGTCCCCGCGGCAGCTTCATAACGTTCTCTAAACCTGCGGCACATGACGGTTCCAGAGGGCCGAACACACACTCGCCAAATGATACCAAACCATGCAGACGTGCTCTTTGGAAATCATCAGCTGGAGACAGAGCATTTCATGCCTGTGTGCTTGTGACTTGTTTGTCATTGACACACATGTACACTGCCATCACTGAGACTGACTGATCCAAACCCAATGAGCCAAACATTACTCCACACATTGTGTTGAGACCAGCATTAATGATAAATAAAATGCTTGGGCAATAATGAACACAGCCTATGGTTCATAAAACATTGTGTCATCCTATAACACATTTTTACAGAAGAGGATTAGGGCCACCATGAAAATATTATTTGAATTCTGACTTTAATGTCAGAATTGTGACTTTTTTTCTAAATTCAGAATTCTGAGATTAAAGTTAGAATTCAATTAATATTTCCATGGTGGCCCTAATCCTCTTCCATACATTTTGCTGAAAAAAGGAAACTCATTTATTTTGAAAATATCCCATCCTCTAATTAGCAATTGGATGTAACAGAGTTATCACATTAAAAGCGTTTTTACTGTGAACTTCATAATACCTATTAAAAGGCAATTTTCACTCAGATATCTGGGGTGAAGTTTTACCTAGAACATGCAAGAGCATGCAATACTACGTCATCTGCTGCACAGATGCTATACAGATGCATACTTTTATGTTAATATTTTAATTATAAGGTGGACGTTACAATATAAAAAAAACAGCAACAGACAGCTACTGTACTTCGCAAATAGCTGTAATGTCTTTGTGAAGTAGTGGATGGCCAGAGAGGTGATGTGTGTGTGTGTATGTGTCTGTGTTTAGGATCCTTTTCACTAGAGCCAAAGTAGATTTTTCTTTCCTCCTGAAAAGCAACCAATATGACAGGAGACATGAATCGGAAAGTGCATCTATGGCGCAGTACAGTGCCTGGGCTCTCTCTCTCTCTCTCTCTCTCGTACAGAGATTAGGCTTAAGGAGAGAAGCGTTTATCTTCACGGGACAGCTGAATGTTTTTATTTACAAACCAATGCATCAGGAGGTTAAAAAAAGCTACACGGTCAAAGGAAGTAGCTGATGCACAATAGCTGCCTAGGCAAGGTCTGGCTGCTCACCATGCAGAACCTGTAGATGAGGAGATTTAGCTAGCAAAGGGTGCTTTGCAAGGAAATGGATAGATAAAACAACTGAATGACATCACAAGTGATTATTAACTAGCAGTTGCTGCTTGACAAATTAATTTGAACTGAAGAAAGATTAGGGTTGTCTACTTACCAACATTACTTGAGTTTTTTTTTTTTGTTCTGTGGAAGGCTGACAAACCATTGTTTTAATTGCGATTAATTGCAGACCATGCCGAGTAGTCTGCATATTCAGTAAAGAAATATATTCCAGTCACAAGTCTCAAAATAAAGACATCAATGTTCATGGGTCAAATAAAGAAGCTGTAAAGCCGTTTCATTTCAATATTTCCACTATGAGACTTTTATTCTAAGTTTATGATACTGTGCTCAAAACAAGAACAAAAGAAAAAAAAAAATCTAAAATCCATTTGGTAAATGACTCTAAAAACAACCTGACAATCACTGAAAAACCAAATGGGAAAATTCCTCATTTCAGGTATTAGCCTTCAGTAAAGATAACGTTAATTCTCAATAAATACAATATATATTTAAGATTAGTATAAAACACCATAGTTACAACTGTAGTCCTCATCACACATGTGTAGGTAGATACGGCACAGTCAAGGATGTTGTAAAGATGCACGTGTGCACAGTTTGGATTCAACATCATTTAGACATCTGCCAATCACAATGTGCACCTACCCAATAGAAATGTTAGTGTGCATATTCTGGCATGTTTTTATTGCAGTGCTGAACAACAACGCTAGAGGGGATGTTCTGGCATTTGGTTATGTGAGGTTGCAATTACGGATATCTAGCGAATAATTATGTAGCAGTGTGACCGAAAATGTGCCTGAAATGTATCAACCACTGTCCGCCCTTATCCCCTAGGGAGTATTCTTTGCAGCGAACACTATATAGTGAGTAAGAGTGAGTGAACGAACAAGCAGACACTTCAAACACAGCCTAACAGAACAATTTGATTTTAGCTCTGAATTCTAAGATTCAGTGCAACATCACCAACTAAACTCCTGTGTTCTTTACAACCAGGAAGGAATGCTATTGGTCTCTACTAAAAATCTTTTGCTTAAAAAATATGTTAATGCATTAGCATTTATAAGTATGACAGGCTAATTTAAAAAAAAAAAAAAAAAAAAAAAAAAAAAAAAAACACACGACACTAAAATTCTCCCAGATTAATGCCTTGAAATTGCAGGCCTGCATCCATTCCTTCAGTCTCCTGGCCAGTCATGGAGCATTGGCAACCCTAAGCAATTTGTTTACAATATTTACAGAAAACTGCACAAATATATCTGCTTACTGTATCCTGGTTAGGAGTAAGATGGATAAATGGATATACAAAATGATTATTATAAATCACCACTGTCAAACTCCCACAAGCCAAATCCTCTGAAATGCTGAACGGTAAATCCCCAAAAGACACGGTCCTATATCTTCCAGAAAGGGCCCATTGTTACCACCTTACAGTGTGTATATATATATATATATATATATATATATAATAATCACATAAAACGTGGTTATTTTCTTTCTCAAAGTCATCATGCATCTCAGACTCAAATTAGCCCAACGAAGGTGACAAATTAGTGGTAGCTGTAAAAATTTGTAAAAAAAAAAAACAACATTAAATCCTCCACCACCTGAGTGTCCTGTTTCTCTTGTGTTAAATTTGCCAAAAATATTGGTGTGAAGGTAGGAGAAAAACAAATAAAAATGACAGAACTTTACATCATTTCACACATGGTATATATAGCACCATATACACACAAACGCATAACAGATATAGAAAGATGGATATAAAAGCAATGACTTATAAATGAAGCAGAAAGCAGAAATTATGGGTTCGGGTGAGTTTGTAGAGCTTATTTCAGTGGTACAGCACAGAAATCTAGGAGCTCACTTGGAACCAAGCCCAGTCCTAGTAAATACAAGTATATCTGGGGAGGAATCAAATCGGTCACCTTAATTGGTCAGCTGCTACTGAAGTTACAGGCATTGTCATCTAAACTGTAGGCTTGCAGCTTGTCCTAATAAAAATTTATATGGTTTTACTATATGGTTTAATAAATTGATTACATTCATCAAACCAAACCAAACCGTCTTCTTCCCAAGTTGCAGTGTCCCACATCCCACGCCGCGCAGCCTAAGAGGAGACGATAGCTTTTACATGATTCACCGAAAATTCAAAGTGGCAGAAAATCCAATATGGGCTGATAGAAGCAGTGCTGATGATGAGACGTTTGCCTGAAGCTAAAAAATCTATGCATACAATTATTTGATCACCAAGCCACGTGGTCCAGGAACAGCGGCGCAAAAGCAGAAAAAAAAACAAAAAAAAAAACCTGCATTTTGGACTGTAGCATCAAACTTCTGGCTGCTCAGCGCGATTTGAGGGGAGGGAAGTGATTTCAGTGAGATACACAAAGCTCCATGCCACTAGGACTACTTTTGTGTCACTTGGACACTTTTGGATATGAAAACAAAGGATTCCAGAACCTTCCTCTGTTTGGACTCTTGAGGATCTCTACTACACTGTCCTCCATGCATGCTGTCCAGGTATGGTCTATATAACCAGAACAGTTTGAATCAAAAGTTTATTGATCAAGCGCACAACAGTATAGAATGCAGTAGATGTAAGCGTGTCTCCCTGAGAGCTCCATACTGCAATTAGCAAATGTTAAGGATAAAATAGTTTAAATAATTTACTGGCTGATTGTTACAGATGTACGATAAAAGTAGGGAAACCACACACACACACACACACGACTGTGCTGGTCTTGGAAGGTGTTCAACATCATTTTCACGTTCACCAAACCACTGTAATTATTATATTATATAAAATTCCCACTATAAAAATAAGAGGTGATGCAGGGATTCATTTTGGGCCAAAGGAGTCACATTTCAGAGCATCAGTGCCCCGTAGGACCATTTACCAGTCAGACAGAAGACTCTCAGTGTTCATGACAGGGGTGTCCAGGAAGGATGGAGACCTCCATAACAGCTCCTCCCCCCCACGTCAGACAGCCCAAGCTCCAACAAAACTGCCCCCGCATGTCACACGGAGCAGAGTTTGATTTAATTATCGTAATTGTTCTAACATGGGGGGCAGTTCACAGTCCCCCTTCCCCAGCACAGCTGCGGGCACCTTGAGGGCCGAGACGTTAAGAACAAGGAAATCCTCAACTGGAAATATGGAGCTGTGTGGAAGGGGCGCCTCCACCAGGCCAAATACCACAAAGATGCCGTGGGAAAGCCAGGTCCGCTGAGGGTGGAGGGAGTCCCGGCCTATCAGGGGGCAGCGTGTCCTTAAAGCCTCCACCCTGTCACCACTGCTAAAAAAACGCGTCATTACCGCTGGCGCGCCGACAGAAGGTACCTGAAGTGGAACTACTCATTTCCAGACACTGTTTTTCTCCTTCCTCTCTCCAGTTTCTAGGTGGGGGGGGGGTGTTGACTGACAAGTTCACTTTGAGGTGTTTGGTGCTGGAAGGTCTGAAGGATACAAAATTTTCACTGTGGATGCCAAAGCCTGCATTTTACATTTCTTAGCCCACGGCACAGGGCTATTAAGACAACATGAAAAAACAGCACACACAAGAACGACAAGGCCACTTCCGCGGCCAGCTGCAATCTCGTCACGTGTAATATGTGCTGGCATCGGGTGGGGAGGTGAGGGGGTAGAGGTGGTCCCCTGAAATGCTGCGCGAGTGATGCATTTAGAGCTGGAGGGGAGCACAGACACGGCTTTTGGGCTGGTAGCCATTTTAGCATGTCTTCCATCGCCGCCGGTCCTGGCGTTAACCTGTTTGGCTCAAAAGACAAGCAGAGGTGGGTTGACATTGCCTGGAATTCAGACACGTGACACACGTCTGTGCTATGAATGTTTTCCTTTAACGGTAAGTTGCCTTGCTGTGGTTTCACTCCACCCAATGTCAAAATCAAAAAGATGTAATTAAAGTAAAGTAATTAAATCCCCCCCCCAAGTCAAAAAAGTACTTTGAGATCATCAGAACCTGGTTTGTTTCACCACAGAATTGTATTGTGTAATATGGAGAAGATGACCCAGTCATTCTGATTTGGCTGAGTAAGTGACACTCAATTAACAGAGGAGACCAAAGGGTGAAGGGGTTAAGAAAATTAATAAAATCAGGCAGCAGGATGCAGGTTTTGAATAAAGACCTTTCACATCTCCCCATCGGATTTTGAAAAAAGATGTACGTGGAAGTGGAACAGTTTGCCAATGACGTCGTTTGGAAATATGATTTGCCACCCCACACCCCCCGGGCTCATGCAAGACCCTCTGTCATGTATTCACCAGAGGATCAAGTATGCAATCAAAAACATTCACTATTTTTAATCTTAATCCTCTTAAGCTATCGTCGTGATATGGGGTTATGAGATTAAAACCCTCCACAAGATTAGAACTAAGAGGGAAATAAACCCAACCAACCAATTTACACGCCTCTATTACAGAAGTTATACTTCAGTTCAACGTTTCGCAAATATCTGTTCAAAATTCATTCCCCGCGAACCATATACATGTTCTGCGGCATTGAGGTTCAGGCTGATACATACAGATGCTTAAAACCACACACGGCCGGCAACACGGTGTGCTTATGAAGATCGTTGTAGCCGATGTAACTGCACAAGCAAACTTGCTGACTTTCTGTGCCTATGCCGCTTCAAATGCCATCTTCAGCAGAATACTGTTACGGTTACTAAGGTTACTTAAGGTTAGGGCTGGGTGGGGGTTAAGGGCCTCACGCCTGGGATTCCCAAAGAAATGAATCAAAAGGTCACATTTACAGTAGATAGGTATGCCAACACAGGTGTGTGCGTGTGTGTGCACATGTGTGTGCATGCACATGGGAACAGTTTGTGAAGACCCCTTTCTGTTCCTGTATGTTAGTAGCCCAGTGCACAAAGTGAGATTCAAAAAAAAAAAAACAATAACGGTGGTTGGGTGAGTTTGGAGTTGAAGAACTTGACTAGCCCACACAGAGCCTTACCTCAGCCTGGTCAAACACCTTTAGGATGGACTACAATGGAGACTACCAGGCCTTCACGTCCCACATCAGTTCCTGACGGCACAAATGTTCTTCTGGATGATTGGGCAAAAATTCCCCCAGACAAAGCCAAGAGTGGCAGCCGTTATAGCTGCAAAAGGGGGGACCATCCCCATATTGAAGCTTATGGATTTAGAATGGGATGCCATGAAAGTTCCTGCCAGGTGTCCCAATACTTTTGTCCATATAGTGTGTGTATATCAAAGGAGATTAAGATTGGAATGCTTTTTACATATCCAATGTACCTTTATGAATGGCGAATAGAGTTTTCATTAAGAAGGTATAAAAAAAATAGCTGAGGTTTTGAGTCGTTAATTTAATATTAATCTGCGTGAGGAGGACTGACTTGTCAGGAGGAGATAAAGTGAGTGTCAGTCAGGCCTGGCCTCACTAGCCAGCAAGTTGGGTTCCCAGGGTCCTGGAAGGAGGGAGGTTCGCCGAGTTGCTGCGCGTCCTAAGAAACGTGATAAAGCTCCTGTCAGAGAGTGAGTGAAAGCACACCTGTGGTTCGAAGGGTTAATGCGAACTAAGCCATTAAATCACACGCAGCCCAAGCCGTACCGCCGCAAGCCGAAAGCGGGGGCGCCTGGCGCCACCTCAGAATGGCTCACCGGGGGCGGAGAGCATTCGCCCACCGGCCCGACTAAGCCATGACGGAAAAGCAAGCACTGTCGCGCTTTCGACCTCTGTCACTGCTAAGGAGCAACAGACCTGGCCACATCTGATGGTAGCTACTTTATACCTTGAGTCATTTACAGCCTCATTATTGGACGCTCAGAGATGCATCAGCACTTGGAATTAGCAGCAGGTTCCTATGTAATTATACATTATTTTATAATAATTTTAACTGGCTGTGTGCAGTTAAAAATGCTACTAATCTGCCTGAAATAAGTACCCAGGTTTTGAGAAGACCCAGGGCTCTTTTTAATAAAGTCTTGCCTCTGGAACGGCAGGACAGAGTCATTAAAGGAGCCAAATGCGTGTGGCAGCTAAAGGAAAACGTGCCGGAAAGACAGAAGAATTCTAGCCGTCACCTAATCCTGCCTCCAACTGCGGTCTTTCGGAACCGCAGACGTCTGCGGCGGACGGCTCTCGACCGAACACGTGGGAATGAGATGCAAATCCGGCCCGATCAGACTTACATAAAGACGTGTAAGCTGTGGTGAGACATCAGGATCAGCGAACATGGGGCCTTTGCAGAGAGAGACTTAAAAGATTTGGCAGAGGGCTCTCTAGACGTGGTTTACGCCACTCCGAGTGCCGGGGGAGGGGATGAGGGAGCCGGGGGCAGCTGGAATCCCACCCTCCGCAACCACGGACAGATGTTGCTACCGCTGGATAAATCACATGGAAAATCGACTGAATGCAAACGAGGTGCAGGCAGAGGTGGGCTGCCCCCCCTCCCCCCAAAAGGGCCACTGGGTTGGCACAGTCACGCCATTTCGCATCTTCAGCAGCCGCAGGCCTGTTACATCGCGTCTGAAAAGCCACTTGGAATGAAGCGGGCGGCGGCGCGTGTCACTTCCTGCCAAGTGCGACCTGGCCCCCGTGGAACTGCGGCACGCAGATAAGGCGATGAATTAGCCCTCATGTGCTCACTGAACCGCATCTTGCCGGGTTTATGGATGTACCAGCCATTTATTACTTCCAACTCCAGTACAAAGAAGTGCAGAAAGAAGCTCAGGAAGCTTAAAAATACATCGACTGAAGTTACAGTGGCAAGAGGCTCCACCGATCAAACAGGCACTGTGCCATTAATTGATAAGGTTCATTTAGAAAAAAAGTCTGTCTGGTTTTCCCCGTCACTTCAGAGAGCATGAGCGCACAACTAAATCAAGTTCACATTATGATACGTTCAAAATTAGATATTACAGAAAATACTAGATATTATAAAACCATTTACATTCCCAGAATGAGTACATTTCAAGTTAAGGGCTTTGTTGTTTGGCTGCCTTCAGCGTTACTAATAATTCAGAATAAAACACTTTCAAATCATATTAATACAAATTAGCCCTTAGCCTTATCAGCGTGATGGAAGCAATAAGACTGCTTCTCCAAAGTGAAAGTTTAATTAAAGTGAATTAATAATCTCATCACTGGCAGCTGGCCACGATCCAGCGGGAGGGGTGGAGACAGCAGGATGTGACACATCCTCGGCGTCCGTGTGCTAGCGGGTTTCATGAACGCCGCGTAAATAATGGGCCGAGTTATTGCTCTGGACAGTACAGCTGCTTCAAGATGCTGCAGGAAAGCGCTCCATCGCACGGGAGTGGCCCAGCACAATCAAGCCATGTCAGATCAGCCGCCGTAATTCACAACAAGCTTATTTATCATACCACAGTGCTGCTGAATGCTCTATTCCGATTGGTCAGAAGGGTGTCGATTCATTTTATAAAACAGCACATGAAGTGTCAGCCAGGCAGCTTACGGTAATACTGCAGCTAAATGCATTGTTACAATCTTTAATTATAACGGATGACAAAAAATTCCAAGAAGTGGAACGTGATTTAAAATTTATGAAAACTAAAAAAAAAAATGTTTAGTCATCGGCAGAATAAAATAGTTCTACTAATAATTACATAACTAATATAAGTAATAAATCTAAATACATATAGCTACAAATGTGTAGAGTATAAGAAGGTTAATGTACTCCAAGTCAAGCACTATAGGTTTGTAAACGCACTCCGCCGTGATTCAGGTGGTTCTTTGCCTCCGCAGCCATAATCCTCAGCCTCTAGCTCGGATGTGAGAAAGCAGAGAACGCGGACACAGTC
>JAABNX020000119.1:3639115-3650587 GCA_015163995.2 Mormyrus lacerda | reverse complement strand
GAACGTGGGGGGGGGGGGGGCAGATTGGGTGTGATTTCAGTCCATTGCAAGGCACACACTCCTACACACAATCACACAATATGGACAATTCAAACGCCATTTTCCCCCGGAGAACACAAAAAAGCTGCACATGAACACAGGAAGACCTGTGTTCATGTGCCCTGACTGAGCCTGGGCCAGCACAAAATAACATTGATCAGCACTGCGGTGCAATATACATATAGATACATACAGTGTAGAGACTGTAAGCAAGACGAATGTAACACGAGGGAGGAGGGAAAGGAGAATAATGGCTAATAAAAATACATAAGGAAAGTACATACACTGACACACAGGGGAACTGGGGGCACCCACACAATAAAACAGACACAGTGGCTACAGGCAGAACAGTAAATACGATAGATGTGACAGATGTAGGGAAAGGTGCAGTGTTGGGCACTGTTCACTGGTTACGGTGGTTATATGCACAGATGTAGGGAAACGTGCAGTGCTAGCCAGTGTTCACTGGATAAGGTGGCTACTGCTGGTGGGAAGGCAGGTTCATAAACAGGGCTGGTAAAAAGTGCAGAGTTCCATCAGCTTCCAGGGAGCATGTGTTCTGACAACACTGTCCGTTTACAGAGCTGATGCAGACTGTGCTGTGTAGACTGACAAGATGACACCAGAGGTTTAATTTAAGGGTTTCACTATCGAAGACCCCTGCAGTCTCATATTCAGGCAAGTCCTTTGATCAGACTCTGGGGGGGGGGGGCAGCATCATTTCCTGACAAGATCAATCACACACTTGGGCGGGAACATTATCTACATACCAGTGCTGCCAGCCACAGGTCAAAAATCAGGTGCGCCAATATAACATTCAAATCTGGTGGCCTTTATTCTCGTAAGGGTCATATATTTCTTCTAATCCGAAAAGAAGAACGGGGAATGTGTAGTAACAAAAGGTTTTGTGAAGGCAGTCCTCATGCTGACTTTCAAAGGGCACAGGGCGTGCTGCTTTTCAATCAGCCTCCTCCTGTAATTGCCCAGTAGATGTCACGCGCTGCGAGTGAGTCGTGAGCTAAATGGAAGCCATTCCTGGAAACCAGCGGGACACCGGATCCAGCCCCTGCAATCTCACAGCAGACACGCTCCAGGCTGCTGGGCCGGCATTCGACGGCCTCTTCGGGATTCGCCGCCGAGCACGACGGAGAGCCACTCTAAAAGGTGCCACTTACCGTGATATAAAGTCGTACATTTAGATGCTTGGTGGGAAGTCTGGTTAAGCGTACTAAGCTCTCGCAATCCTGCCAACGTTCCTGACTTATGGATTCTATTTCAAACACGATTCTTCAGGCACGATGTGCCTGTTAGACAAGGTTAGAGGACAATCATTGGTTTAAAAATGAACAAATAAATATAAATAAAAAAAAAAGTTAAAAATAAGAACACATGGTAGCTCAGTAGGTGGCGCTGTGGGCACACACCTTCGGAGCTGGGGGTGTGATTTTCACTACCAGATCCAAAGCTAGGTAGACTGGTGCTTCTAAACTGGCCAAAATGTGTGAGTGTGTTCATACTGTGATCCACAGCAGTTGGGAGATGAACAGTTGTACAGAAGTCAAGATGATTCCCACCCATCTACATCGCCTTTTAAAAACAGCGCCAGGATGGTGCATCAGATAAAAGCATGGAGCCTGACGGGATGGACTTTCAGCTCGAGTTTAAAAGGAATGAGACTGACAGTTTTCCCTCCATCACACACATTGACCAAGACACGGATCTGTAATACTCACGCACTGAGCAGGTGACCCTAAGCACAACTAAACACTATCAGCCAAGCCCATTGGTGACACTGGAGGGTTGAATTTTCACAGCATCAGGTAGATTCACCGCCACCAAAATGGGCCTGTCATTTAAATATCTCCTGTTCCTGGTTTTTAAACTATTTCGCATTCTCAGATCAGATGCAACATTGGATTCCACAGCACTGTGTGTCACAAAGAAGCACGGAAGCACGTTTTCACAAAAAACACTGTGCATTTCAGCAGATTACAAGTGCAGGACCAATATTACATGATTTATTTCTCTTTACGATTCTGATGTCATACCCTCAAACAAAGCGTCAGGCTGTAGAAATGGGTGACCACTTTGGCAGAGCACCTCAATACATCATTTGGCCTCAGTGGGTCAATCAGTAATGACCGTGTCACACTGGAAATTCCATTACTGGTCTGGCCTTCAGCTTAAAAACAAGGACAACCTACAAAAAGGAGGACTACTCTGTTCAAACATACACAATGAGGAGCTCATTCAATTACCCCACTATGTTTTAAATTATTAAATCAATAAACCCCCTATTTCAACGTGTAAAAGTGATCTGTGCATCTGCGCTGGTTCCTTGGCCACAAAAATATTCCCATTGTGCCTCCGTCACGCTGTCTTGCACTCAGAGATGCCGTTCGCTGTCCGCCAGCGCCGCACATGACCCTCGGGGAGTCGTCCCATGCCCCATACTTCCGGGCCAAACCTCTCTGTAAAGCAGACAGGAAACCTTCCCCTGAAGGCCGAATTCGGATGCAAGACTCTGCTCAAACAGGACGACCATGATCCACAAGTCAAACATCTACAACTGCCAAATACTCAGGGAGTCAAATCAGTAGCCAACTGAGCATGGGATCTTGATAAGTTTTGGGGGGGGGGGGTTTATCTATGTTTTCCATTCAGTGAAACCTACTGCACACTTCCTCCCCGGTATACAAAGATTTTTAATTATATAATATGAATATTATAAATCGTGAATGGCCACTGTAATCTCCAGAATCAGAGATGGCTTAATTGGACTCATTAGTGCAGGAGTTGAGCTCTAGGAAAACTGCTTTTGAAGAGAGTTAAAAATATCACCCTTCATTTATTGACATCACTCTTAACCAAGCTAAACAGTAGTGCGAATAAAGAAGAGAATTTGGGAAAGACTGCTGCAAATGAAATATTAGTCCTGCATGCAAATGGTTATCGCAATAAAATCCTCTGTTCTATCTCCAATTAACTCTTGCGCTGGCTAAATTCCCTGTTGTAATAAATTCATTTCATTTTAGATATGCACATTCCATTAGTAACTTCTGGTTTCAGGTAACTTCATTCACACACAAATGTAGAATGAAAATTAAATGAATGGGACGGATGTCGCTATTTTTCTTTACCAATCCTGTGTTATTGCTACCACTTGAAGTCACCTTCTTTCGCAGGCTTCACAGAAAAACGAGCATCTGCATCTTTCACGGATATTAAAAACCAGTACATTCAAAATTTCTAAAATACCGGAATATACGGGGGTACCGTCACGCCAGCCAAGCTTACGTCCTGAACGGCCTTTTCAGAACGCTAAGTTAAAAGTGCCTTTTCCACCCACACTCGCTGGAGACAGCAACAAAAATAAAAATAAAACAAGGGCACTATCATCCTTTTCTGTTGCCCGCGACACTTCAGGGGCACCCCCTCCTCTCTTCCCATGCACTGTAAGGTCAGGAGCGTCGGTGATGCGGGAGAGCAGCAGCGTTTTCCCTCAAGGTCAATGCGCTTCACTCGGGAGCAATTTGTGTGAGATTTAAGAGCGTGTCTACAGTTCCTGTACATCGCATCATAATTTACTGCAGTGTGGTTACTACTCAGAGAATGAACATCTGTGCTTAGATCACTACGCAGGCTGAACCCAGAGCACCCTCTGCTGGTCAGGAGGTAGAACACGTCCCTTGCTAGGACAGACTGATGGATCAGCTGACCCAATACCACATATTGTTGTGACTACCAGGCCTGGACAGGTCCTGCTGAAGACCACCAGTTTTAGCTAGGGATCATTTCAGAGATTGTCAGAATGTCTCACATCGCTGAAGAGCCACTCGCGCATGTAACATTTTCCCAAACACACAACATTCATGCTGGGTCCAATCGACATTTCCCATCAAACAGGCTTCTCAGTTCGCACCACAGCTCTAAAAGCATCATTAATGTTCGTCATAAATCCAAACATAAAAATTACTCACTATGAGGAAAGCTGAAAATGAATATGAACGATTTCCCAAATGAAACGACGACACTGAAAGCCACTGAAACCACAGAGCACTGCAGGGGGAGTCAGTGCTATAAAGCCAATAAACAGGAACACAAACCTCAACCTGCAGGAAATGAGAAGCATGACCTGAGGCAGCCAGTGAGCATACAGCACAAGGCCTAAGGAGCCGAACTATTTGGAAATTAACCAGGGTCATGACCAGATGCAGCCCTGGGGCTTTGACAAGTTTAAAACTGAGCAGATCAGAAAAAAAAAAAAAAAAAAAAATTACGTTTAAAATTCTGCAACACTTCAGAATGTTAACCAGTGAGTTCTCTCTCCATCTCTCACTCACACGTATGATAGACCACGATTGCTCTGCGACGTCAGCATAGACAGACGCAAATACATGCAGTATGAGCTGCTATAACAGTTCAATATTCTATTTATTTTCTTCTTGAAATGTCAGTAATAAATGTGGATAATAAGGTCTGAACTGCGGCATTTATCAAAAAGACAAGAGAGGCTCGTCTTAGGCATCTGGTCAGGCTGAAAACTTAGTCACACTCAGTGCCTGACCAGATGTTTACCTGACCGGCCGATAAACAGCAGCCTCACCCAGGGCAAAGAGGCAAAAACACAACCAATTAAACATCTGGAAACAATTAAGGGCAAGAGAACTCCTAGTTACAAACACTCCTCAGGTCACGGCCCCTTGGAAAAAGACAGGTCAGTATTCCCAGCATGAAGACACCCCCAGAAAAGGTAAACACAGGCAAACACACTGGAGTAAATTTGGTTTAGGCCAGATTGTGTTTGGGATGGGGGTAAGGAAGGCTTTGAAATAAGGAGTGGGGGGGCAGTACGCTGCTCGTCGCTGCACGTTTTTCAGCCAATGGGAAGCAAGTAACCTCATTCCCTCCTTAATAATGGGCTTAATCTAACAAGAGCTAAGAGTCACCATCCCTGGGTGCTCCTTGTTCGAAATTCTCCCGTAGGTGCCACGTTACGGCACAAAATTTATTTTGTAGAAGAACTTTACTGCAGCCTGGTGGGTTTTATAAAAAAGAAAATAGCATGAAGGAATCGTGCTTTAGCGGCAGACTGATTTTACGAGACACAGCCTTCGGCAGCAGCTGTAACGTTAACCGGAGACCCTTCCCGAGCACGCGCGCACACACACACACACACACACACACACACACACACACACACCTGAAGAGAAAGCAACAGTTCCTTCAGAGAATGCACCGGAGATAGTTTTATGAATGGGGAGTCCTTGAGGTGATAAAATGGGGGGGAAAAAAAAAAAAATTTTTAAATTAAGAAAGAGGAATGAAACGAGGGTCAAGGGAGAAAAAAAAAAAAAAAAAAAAAAGGACAAATTGATTGCCATTCCATTCTGGACACACCGACCCCCGACGAATCTAGCCACCCCCCTCCCCCCATACTGTACATGACGCGAGTCCAAAGCACAATGATGACATACTTCATTTAGTGCGTGTCAGAGCATCTCCCCATCTCTCCCCTTACAGCAGTAATTAATGTTCTGTATCCAGCTCCATTAAGAAGTCCTCCCTAATCGTATTGGCCTAAATGAAGTTCTTTTCCAGACCGTCTTGGCTCTGCCTGCTAGAGGACCAGTGTGTGTCACAGAGTCCATCTGCTCAGAGTCACTGTGACTGCTGCCCGCCGGCCCGCAGAATAACTGGCAGAGTGCTGCCGGAGGCGGCTCCCACTGCAAGGAAACATACAACATACACCAATCAGCATGCACTGTTAGCATCATGCGATGAAGCACATGGAAAAACAATCAATCACCAGCCACTGGGGACGTAGATGCGACAACCTCACGCACCCACTGCTATAATGCTCGTGTTGCAGGTACCTGACTGCACATAGGATGCAAAGAAAGTGTAATTACTGCAGATCAGTCAAAGAATGGGATGATTGGCACATGCTGAGGCAATAGGTTTTGAGTTATGTTGCTAAAATGGACTCTCCTTCACTGTCATCCCCTAATTCCGGAAGTATCTCACACAGAGAATTCTAGGGCATCCACCATCCATCATCTCCACTGGTTGACTCACTTTGCACACAATGATCATCTTGGTAATTAGATTTCCTTTTTTTTAAAAAAAAAAAGGAAATCTAAGAAGACCTACCTCTTACCACTGATCACAGCTTCCTGAAAAGAACAAAAAACACTGTGCAGCAGTGAAGCTACCAGAAACCGTTTGTTTCATCACAACTGCTTACAGAACCCACCACTTTTACCCAATCAGGTGGGTTGGGGTTCATCTGAGGCAGAAATAAACATTTAAATATTTTGTAATAAAACATTAGATGAAAAGCACAAATGTTTATGCTGCTAGGGTATAATACTAATAAAGGCACTTTTGTGTCTTGGGCCTACCGCGACTAAAAGGAGCAACAGCGGCATTTACTGTAGAAGATTAAAGCAAACCTGAGCTGCAATGTCAAACTGACAAAAGAATCTGTCCCACCAAACACCCAGGATAAGAGGGGATTTGCATTTGTCTGAGCAGCAAAAAGGCAAACGCAATATAGTTTACTTTCAGATGACAACACAGCTCTTCCATATGAAAACTAATTCACTGCAAATAAACATTGGCAAATGAAAATTGTATATAATAATTATACAGTACATGCACACAGCGGTGCAGGGTTCCGGGAAGCTGCCCCTGGGTAAGCAGAGTTCGACAGTATGTTCTGCCCATGCCATGTGTGTTTCCCTCCACAATCGAAAAACATGCTTAATTGAAATTGAGTTTCCAATATTGTGCATGGGCGTGAAAAGAGTGCGCGCACACTATGCTGGGATGGTGTCCCATCTGAAGTTATTCCCTGCCTTATTTCTGACAAAGAACAGCGGCAGAGAAAATGCATGAACATTTATACATTCTCTGTTCTAACAAGAGTGTGCTAATAATCCAGATGCTAGTAGGAATTAAAACAATGTATTCTGCAGGCAGCCCTGTCATCCCCCCCACCCACCACTCCCTGCTTGGCCCCTTTACACACTCCCAACTCTCGCTGTCTCACTGCAATAAAGTTCCACCCGAGCCATGTCTCTCTTTTCATGTGCCAACACAATGTGACACTGCTTCAGTTTTGGTGCAACTTGTCTTGATCTGGGGCTCATGTAAGTTCATGACCTGCACACTGTTCCTCAGAAAAAGACCCATCAAATACTTTTAGAGTTACTATCTTTACAAGATGAAGCCTTCTACCGCTGCCCTTTCCACCCTCGTCACCAAGCACCACTGTCTCAATTTGGGTGCAATTTTGCTTGACATGAGCTGAAATCAGGTGCAGATCTTCATCTATATACTAGTTTTGTGAAACGGTAATAAGATCCATCTAATAATATTTAATACCGAGTCAACACACTCAAAGTCATGAGTCTTCCGCAGTCACCCTTCATTTGGCTGCCGCAAAGTGGCATTGCTTCCATTTTGGCACAATTCATCTCAATTTGATCACTTCCAAAACTTCACCCATACAATAGTGTCTGCGGCAGAGGACTGGTTCCAAACCAGAGAGTACAAATATAAATTTTTTAAATTTAAAGCAATACCACAACATTTGCCATTACCATCCTTCTTGGGGTTTCATTGGAAAAAATGTGTCAATTTTCCTCTCTCCCATGGAAGAGAAACAACCACATATTTATGAGTTGGACTCGCAGCACCAGAGCCTACAGGCTCCATGAATGAAGTAGGACAAAACAAATTATTTTAAGCATAGAAACCTGCTCCAACACAGTGCAGCAATAAAGCCGAAAAACAGGCAAACCGACATTTGGTGATAAACATGCAGTAGATATATTCTAAGTGAAAAGACAATGGCCCATGTCCTGTCCGCCATCACAGAGATGGTGGGTGAGAGAAGAGATGGAGGGGGGGGGCGTCTCTTTGGCCTGGTGGATCCATCACTTCCATTTTAACCTTGCAATTCAGTCAGCTGAGCCTAAATATTTAATGCAGACGTTTACTGGGAAAAACAGCCTGAATGAATGAAAAAAAACCCAGTTCAACAAGGGTGGAGCTGTACTCAAACATTTGACAAGTATGTATGTATGCATGGATGGATCTCTCTCTCTCCCCCCCATCACCCACAAATTAGCTTAAGCCAACAGTGCCACCACAAGCAGTGCAATCACAGCACACGCTCCCTGTTATGCCCCACCTCACCAAGCAGGCTTCTCAAAGTTCAGCACTACAGAACGAACGGCGTGTTCTGCATAAGGCACTCCCCCTCAGCACCACGGACAGCAGGTGGCGACAAGCAGGATGCCCTATAACAGCAACTTCCTCCTCATCAAGGCCCACGTGAACAGAAGCCACCTAGAGTGAGGAGGGTCTGGCTGCAGGACACCAGGCAACCTCTGCTAGGAGGATCTCCACTGTGGGCCCAGAAATCACATGACCTCCACACCTGGCCTGGATATGACTCTACTGTAGAGAACTCAGTAGGCAGAACATAGACTATTAACTTCACTGTAGCAAGGAAAGGCCCACCATAACACGAACACTTGTGTTTATGGAGCATGATATGCCGAATTGATACCGAAGACCTGTTAAATATGATCTATGAATGTCCCACCATATGACGGCAAAAGGAAGCTTGCGGGAGACAGAACGGTCTTATGTTCTTCTCAGGGTCATGGGGGGGGCGCGGTCACGGATTTGAGAAAGTCCCCGTTTGCGTTCTTGAAAAGGGCATCTGGCCGACTGAAGCTGGTGATGCCCTCAACAACCAGTTCGATGGTGAGGAGGCCTCAGCATTAGTGTCAGCATTTCTTTACGGAGAAGAAAGTTGTTTGGGGAAGGGAAAAAAAAAAAAAAAAAAAAAAAATGCTTGCGGGTTCATCTTGCTGCTAGGACAAACGCCTCACTCAGAAACATCGGCTAACATCAAAATGGATCGAGGGGGTCGGGGCATATAAAAATAGAAACGCTCTTCAACTCCTCAAAAGGTCTGATCGGCTTTTTAGTTCCAACTGAGGCAGCAGGAACCTTCACTTTAAAATCAGGGCTATGAGTGGCGCTACAGCAAAACCAAAATTGCTCGTGATAAAATCTGCAAACCCAAGAAACCCCCTGCAACCTCATAACCCTTCGAGCTGTCGGCCAGTTCTTCACAGCTCCCATTTTGATATATTCGCACTCCCTGCGCATTCAGCATACAAGAACGTGATTATGGAATATGGACCTCACACTTTACTTTAGCACAGATGCCAGTACGCAGGAATTTGTGGCAGACAAGAGGAACACAAGACGCATTACTGTATGCCTGCTAAATATTAGTTAAATATTATAAATGGAGACAATGACAAACTTCCCAAATATACACATGCAGGTCCTCATAGATGAAAGGCTGATGGCGTTTTGACGACGACGTAACTTATCACCCTGCAATCATAGTGCTCGATGCCCCTCATAGATCCATGGATTAGCTGTATCCAGCCATTGTGTCTTCTGGGCCGTTTCCTGAGGAGACTCAGGTTGCTTAGGAGTAATTGGTCCCCATTGCCCCAGTTCTACCAGTGTGTAGTAGCTGTAGCATGCTGGGGTAACGGTATTACTACCGAACAGTTTGATCAGAAATGCTGCGTCAAACTGGGAATTGACCTGTACCCCCTAGAAGCAAAAAAACAACTTAACATTCTCTAAACAGAAACAAAGGATCTTGTACAACTGCAGTGTTCTCAGAAGTGCTACCTGAGGTCAGCGGTCATCAGATGCTACGAGGAGTTTCTCTCCTGAGCCTATTTACCAGACCATATTTTTTATATATACAGCACTTCGAACTCCATTGCAGCCATCTGGCTGCAAGCCACTGTAAAGCTCTCTGTTAGCCGTAATATGAACTCAAATCGGAGCATCAATATAAAATGTGCCGTGTTCGCGGAATACAAGACACATTGTAATAAGAATTATCCGATTGTGGCAATTAATTTCGCTTCGCACTCAAATGTTGGTGTTGTTCCAGATTCACAGATGGTGCAGGAGCAGCCTCAACCAAATTCACTGATTATCTCACTAAAACTTTTATTCCAAATGTTATCACCGCAAATTCTTCAAATTTTAATGAAGCTTAACACTCTGAAGTCTAAATTAAATTCAGGAGAAACTCATCGTCACGCCCCGATCGCGCCGAATCACGTGTGCCGCGCCCAGTCATCCACCCAGTGTGGAATCCCCGTGTTGCCAGCCGTTTCATGTGGATTGCTGTTGTGTACTAAAGTCCGCGTTAGAGTATGTTTCCCCCGAATCCAGTCATTGACGTTGCTGTGTGTTCCCTTAATAAATCCCACATTTACCCAAATCCAAGATTCACTTTGCTTGCTTCCCCGCTCTGTATCTACTCCAAACGCGACACTAATTGGTTGCCCTAAAATTTCCCAAACTCAAAGACTTTTTTAGAAATATTTTTAAATATTCTTTTGAATTTCCCCAGCATTAACTTAGACACAATCTCATGTGAATGAGGGCAGAACTTAGTATTATACTTTTACAGTACTGTCATTGTTTCAGGTGCTCTAATGATGATTTAGTGGAGCTGCAGAGGTTTTAGTTTATACGAGTACTAAGCATATAGCTATGCTTAGGAATTCAAAATCAGTGCGATTATCAGTAACAGTAGCTCACATGAAGGAATTAAGGGTCCCTCAGAGTCACACCAATTAACGACAGAGTTTACAAGGTTTATTCGCAAAATCATTGCCCATTAGTGTTTGCATGGAAGTTACGGGGATGTGAAAAAGCACATCAACACACCAAGTTTCATTTCCATTTGCTGAAAGTTACTCTGCTTTACCATGCGGGTTGCTATAGCAACAGCACAGCCCTTCCTCAGTCTTGCGGGAGGCGTCTCTGAACCACAAACAACGCGGACTCAAGGAAATGTCCGGCCGTCGCGGCACCCGGCCAGCCTCTTGGAGCCTCGGCAATCGAGACTCGGAGTCTCTCGCTACGGTCCAAGGGATCTGCATAGTCAAACAGTGTCGTTTTATTTCACAATAATGAAAACATGTCAAAAGTCATAAAGTGTGTGAATATGTGTGGGGGAGGGGGGGGTGAATTAAGCATCGCCATTTCCACCAGGACTGTGAGAATAGCACCCTCTGCAGGGAGATGAAGATATTTAGCCTTCCTACAGGGGTTGCATTAAGCATTTCCTGCCCATTGTGCTGCCTGGGGACAAGGTCTCGCCTCCACATAGCTGGTTCAGCCTCTGACCTACATGGAGAAATCCCTCTGCAACAGGAGGGCGGCACAATCCTGGATTACAGCCTCCCCGACGCTAAACGGTGGTATGTGGGACAAGAGGGCATGACCTGAAATCCTCGGCTCTGGGGAGGGCATTCTCCGGGGGGGGGGGGGGTGTGCGCATCAAGGCTGTCCAATAAAAAAAAA
>JAABNX020000119.1:3603347-3617104 GCA_015163995.2 Mormyrus lacerda | reverse complement strand
CATACACACACAGACACACACACAAACACACACACAGACATGCACACACACACAAACACACACACAGACACACACATTCACACACACACAGACACACACACAGACACACACACAGACACACACAGACACACACACAGACACACACACACACAGACACACACACAGACACACACATGCACACACACAGACACACACACAAACACACACACAGACACACACAGACACACACATGCACATACATGCACATACACACACAGACACACACACAGACACACACATGCACATACAAATTTTGTATTCATGTCTTTGTGGGGACCACCCATTCCTTTCTATGCACATAACCCTAAATCCAACAATGTCAACCTTAACACCTACCCAACCCTAATCATAACCATAAGTAACCAAGCAAAAAGAGTTTTGGCATTTCTATTTTTTAATTGCATTCACAGATTTTTATTAAATTGAGTTGCCCCTTGTCAGGACTGAAAAAAATGTCTCAACGATGTCAAAATAACAGGTTTGTATTACATTGTAGGGACATTTGTATTCCCATCTTTGTGGGGACTGTCATTCATTCCTATGGCAGTCTTTACCCCCACCCATGAGGGTGTTGCCAATGCCAAAGCGTATGAAGCTCAGCCTCAAAGCAGCCCCCAGACTCCCTGTCACAGGTCTGACTCCCAGCGGCTGCCTTAACCACTCACATGCCTCCAGCTGATCAGAGGAACTTGTAAAATCTGAATCGGTTAATAAAAAAAGAACATTCACAAGCATGCCGATCTGGCATGTACAGAGAAGGACGTGGAGCCAAGGGAAAACTCCCAATTATCACGCCGCTCTTGGTTTTTGGCTCGATGTCTCTGGAAAACACATCACTGTAAGTTAGAGCACTGGGAAAATGCAGCCGTCGTGCAATTACCTTTCAGCACACCGTCAAGGGAATTCAGCTAATGGAGGTGACGGATTGCTCTTGGAAGGAATGGATATGTCAGATAAAGGGTGCCTCCTATGGATCTGAGAATTACAACTGGAACTGGAAAGCTCTACGCTAGCGGCCGGCGGCAAACAGAGCTGCTCACTGTTAATGTTAATGTAGCGTTTCTCCACTCGCTCACCGTCAAGCAGCCGCATTATCTCAGCGGCACTCAGCTTGAGTTTTCCCTGCCCTGGAGGACGACACTAATCTTACAGCTTCATTTATCCATCTTTTGTTATATGCTATCAGCCATAGCACCAGTGACTGTCACAGACTTTGAGGAGCTGGTGTTCACATGCGGAAGCGGGTGGGGGGGCAAACAGGTGCTCAAACAGATTTCGCCAACTGGGAAGGAGGGGTCCCTCAGTAAATTTTCCCAACCGAGGGGGTGACAGTTGCATTTGGTATTTCTTTCGTAATAGTCAGTTACTGACAAGGGCACTTAGAACCTTAAAACGGGAACACTTTCAATCGTTTGGGCTAAAGGGGCAGGTGCTCAGGCACCTCCAACTCCAGCCCTGCACATGCCCGCTTAACACCCTGCCCCACCCTAACACTTGCCACTTTATTTTTCCTACCTCCATAACCAACAAGCTGCATAAATACTTGTAAGGAACCAGGACTGAAGAGGTCAACCCAATGGTACATCATGGAGGTCTGGTCCCTGGATCTGCAGCCCTGTGCATACCAGTGCTGTCCTCATTGCTTGTCACTCAATAAATCAGTATAATAATAATGATCTGATTAGGCTAGATTACCCCAGCAAGTCATTACAGTGCAGGAAGTCAGTTCCATCAAATCATTGCAGCATATTTGAATTAATTTGGGGTTTAGGTACACCTGTCACACTTGCTGGGGTAATGAGATCTGCTCAAGGCATATTTAGACATGTTCACGCTGTACCCTGCCTTATGGTTGCTGCTGTCCTGGATTTACACTCTGGGTCTCTGAAAGTGAATGGAGGGATGGATGGATGAATGGATGGATGGCTCACATCATAAATGAGTGATACTATTTTTGTTTATATTTATCAGGTCATAATTCCAGTATTTTATTCTCTTGCATATGTTGCTGAATGTAAAGACTAAGTACCTTTATGAATGCATATCACCAGGGCTACAATGTTTTGTCATAGTTCCAGTTCATTAGTCACTATTATCCTGGCTGCTAATAATTCAAAGAAGAATTTTTAAATTCATTGTTTAGGAACTCTCATTGTGTAACGCTTTATGCCAACTCACCCCTTCCATCCATCTTCCAAATCTCCAGCCGGGAGAACCTCATTTAGATGTCTTTAATTCACTAACGTGATTGATTCTCACAGCAGAATGTGTGTGAAGGATTTCATTTTGGTTTCAGCTACTGAACACTGTGGATTCATCTCCTCTGATTAACCACAGCCCCAGTCTGCGGCGTGAAATAAAAATGGTAAAGCAGGAAAAAGAAGCCATAATTTAAGGTCAGCTTAATTCAGAGTGAAATGTATGTAATCCTAATGGCCAAACCTCATAGTGGTGCCTTTGCATTTAATCTGGATTGTTCCACAAATTAATCTTATGACCTTGAGCTCAACTTGAACTTGAAAGAGTTCCTCATTAAAACTAAAGAATATAACTTTTTTGTTCAGAGTTCCTCCTGAGCAAATACACCCCCTGCAGATCAGCAGGCAAAAGACACGCTCAGCAGAATATATCAGGTTCTTGACATGTAATAAAGATGCGAGGAAATAATCATATTACCCTTTCCTTATTTACTGAAAACAGCAGCAGCAGCAGATTTTTATGCGTGTTTAGCCTAAGATAGCTCAGTCGGATCTCCAATTATAACACCAGCAGTTTAGAGCAGTGTTTCACAATCCGGTCCTAGGGGGACCATTGTCAGTCCATGTTTTTGCTCCCTCCCGGCTCCCTGCCAGACAGTCCGTGTTTTTGCTCCATTCCAGCTCCTTATCAGACAGTCCATATTTTTCTCCCAGTAGAGAGCTGGGAGGGAACAAAAACAAGCGCTGTTTGTGGGTCCCTGAGGACCGGATTGGGAAACATTGGTTTAGAGTCTTCAGCTTATAGCAGAGCGGCACAATTGACACTGAAATGCTGACCAGCGGCCGCTGACCGGAACAGAAAAGAGAATTAGCACGAAGTCTCTGTGGATCAAGCAGAAATTCCATCTCGCATTTCATCTGACTTTCATGTGAATGTGAAATTAAGGAGGATGGAAACAACTTTTATGACTGACATTCACACTGATCCTGCATTTAGATGAGTTCAGGGCAGCATGAAAACAGTGCTGAATCCTTTTCACGCTACCCCAGACTACAAAACAGTGTAGGTCTGCTGGCTATGGATGGGAGGCACTGATATACACAGTGAAGCACACACTGGGGTCAGAGCCAGGTCAAATGGATTCTACATAAATAAAGACTAACCCCATTTTTCAGTGCACAGTTTTTTTCTATAGTGTCAGTTTTCAGTCATTTGAAACCAGATGTCTTTTTATGCAGTTACTCTTGGTAACAGTCTATATGAGTCAATGTCATCAAAGACAACAGCTTAATTCAGATATTACTGACTCATCGGTGAATGGCACACACATACACACATTAAAGGATTACGTATTGATTTCAATAAATATAAAATGAAATTGTCCAAGACTGTTGTCACTTAACCACGAGCAAAAGAAACAATAGTATTAGAATTCATCAGTGGTAATGCCAAAACCCACGTAAAGTGGCAGTCTTCACACACACAAAGTGGGACCTTCAAAAAAGACATTCAAGTGTGCTGTCAGACTGCAGATCTGATTTTCAGCAAAATACTGCAATTATTATCTGACTTCTTGTTGAACTGCTGCTCAGTTGACAGTTAATAGCAGCTATTTATTTCACTGGAGCAATTCAGGTTATGTACTCTGTTCAAGGGCAGAGCAGAGGAGTCTCCCCTGGGATTTTGGCTGGCACCTCCCTGGTCACAGGTCAGTGTCCTGTCAGGTCCGTCCCAAAAAGTTTAACATGTTTACATCCTTCCTGCACTCTTTCTTCTGGGGACCCTGAGGACAGAACAGGGTGCTGGTAATCAGAGAGCAGTTTTCCCTGAGCTGCCTGGAAGTCATCTGCATGCTTCTGTTCCCTACTGAGATGCGACAGTCGGGCTGTGATGTCACAATGGAGAGTCCTGACCCCAAGCACGTGATTCTAGACCTCCACGGGAACTAGAGCGTCCCTGCGGCCCTTCCCGCTGTGAAATGACCTATGGGTGTTAAGCACCGTCATTTTGCTACAGCAGTGGTGCAGATCGCTGATTAGCTCAGTAGGACGTCTTTCAGGAATACCTCAGAAGACACCTCCCACTGCGAGGCTTGAGGCTGCATTCCTGGATGCACAAACAAAGAACTAATGCATGCTAACGTTAATGCTAAGAGGCTGGAAATACAATCATATGTGAGGAATGCGATTGTTAACGAAAAAAACATGCTCAGATTTAGGCTGGAGCACTTGTGTTCCCCCCTTGTTTTTGCAACCCAAGGGTCAGAGCCCCCATGTCACATTTTTTCTACCCTGGGTAATATCTTAGAACTTGATTATCGGTGGAAACTTCAGAAGGACATCTTAAAGAAAAGGCTGGTTGGTGGAAGGGGCGATAAGCTTAGCGGTTAGCGGCTAGTGGAGGGGATTATGTGTCGGTTTACAGCATTCTGTATAGCACAGTGTATAAAATACGACGTCCCCATTCCAGCTTGTTGTCACTTTTAAATGGAAAAGGTAATTTGTGGGTACAGTCATCTTTTCCTGCTGCCTTCACGGCTCTCATGGCGCTCTTCTCAAAGCAGCAGTGCACAATAGCCTCATATTCCATCCAAACTCCTAATTCACACAAGTCATGCTGAATTATTTCACATTTCCTTATTGCTCAGACCTGGAAGACATACTGCTCACATCATCAATTCCCTTTCATCTTTCCCGCTCTAATCACTGTTGCCCACGGTAATCTTCTCAGAAGTCTCTGGGAACTGACATACTGCATGTTGCTCACATGCAATACCTAAATGGTTCCAGCATGCTGTTGATCGATTGACCAATCATCCTGCGCCTCCAGGGAGCCGTGAGGGCTTTGGGCCATGAGGCAGGCTGAGCCAGGGAACAGCAGCCCAATGGAAAACCCAAACTCACTCACTCACCTCACCAGCCCGAATCATGCTTCAGCAGAACCATGTTGAGCGTCGCTACTTTTGACATCTCTGTCCATCTCGTCATACTATCTGCAGTGACAGGGCAGCGCAGTAGGTGGCAGTGTTCTCAAAAATCACACACATGACTGGCAGAGTATGCTTCTCCATTCATAACACTATTTTACCACCTACATTCAATGGAGGAAATGCACACAGTGTTATATCAGGGGTGGCTGTTCGTTTATTCGTGGGAAGGAGAAAATACATTCTTTACTGTTGTTCAACCATCTTCATAAACCAGGCTTGACAATTTTGGTCAGCGGGCTGCCATGAGATTTTCAGTTCGAGACAAGTCTGCACACACTTTTACATGTACGCAACAGGTTTATTACCTTGTAAATAGTCTGTAGGGTTTGCAAACTACCCCAACACTTCTGATGTAGCTAATTTTAGGATCATAATGGAACAAATAGATTTTCCATAAGATTTCTTACGTGAACGTGAGGGCCTGAATGCGTGAGTGTCACGCCTGATGCCTGTTAAACTGCAAAATCTTTACAATTTGGTTCTGGATGACCCAGACTGCATTCTGGCGTCCTTTTGATGAAGGGTAAACCTAGCTAATACGCAAAGCCAAATAACCGCCACAAAGGGCTTGCAGAATTTGTATAATTGACCTGAGCGCCCCAGATAAGGCTTTTGTTCTTGAGAAACAACATAATGTTGATTTGAAGTGGAGAGAACCAGTGAAGAGTATTACAGAGAACAGCCAGTGGCACTCTCGAGATGAAGGCAGAATGAAAAATGTAAGCTAGTTTTTTGCTTGCTTCAGCGGTCTGGCTATTTTTCCGCACTACTCAGTCCTGAGCATATCCTCATATCCTCCGTGAAAACACGTTCATGCTCAGCACAAGTTCCATGTGGCCCTGTGCATTGCAGTCCTTCTCTTAATATTAATACCTCTTGTCGCTGTTAAAACAGATAGGAGCAATAAAATGAGATTACCTTTAAAATGGAAGGGAGGAACCTGCGCAGAACGATAAATGATAGTTAGTGTGTAACCAGCAGCTCAACTGAGCTCTGTTGGCACCAACTGGATTACAAGGGGAGCAGCTCAAATGATCTAAACATCACTGATAAGGCATTAAGGTGCCACACGGAGGCTTTGTCTCCTGAATCCAACACGTTAGACATGGCTAATAATGACGAGTAAACCGATTCAGGCTAAATACCCCACTGAAGACTGGAACAGCAGACATAGGAAGCATGACCCATCTGGACAAGCATCAGTCAATGGCTACTATTCTGACAGAACAGAATTATGATCTCACCAAATAATCATGTTCTAAATCGATTAATAATGCTATTCACTGGATAGTGATGCCTATTTTTTTCAAATAGGCAATTACCCACTCAGAGTCACTGTTATCGATGCAAAATGAGGATACACTGAATATAAAGCGGGTACACCAGTACAGACTTACTCTAGCTTTGATATGACTAGTTTTTGTTTGAATTTAGTGTTATTTTTCATTGTTTTGATAAAAGCCTTGATTAAAGTAGGTATTCAAAAGAGTAGGGTGACTTACAAAGGCATATATGCTTAATGAAATTCATTACAGCAGGACATGCCACTGTTTATATGAGAATCAGCATGTGAGAAACTTCAAATAGCAGCGGGTTAAGCCTCTGGTTAAGCCTCTGGTTAAGCCTGTGATCGCAAGGCTGCCGGTTTGAGCCCCAGCCCTGTCTGAGTAGCCACATCACCATAAGACACGCGACTAAGGCCTTTAACCCACTCCACCCCCCCAAAATGTTCCCGCGCAGTCAGATAAATGGCCAGACCCTGTGTTTGGACCCCAAACTTTGCTTTCACCTGTATGTGTGTGTCTGTCTGTCTCAGAGGAAAGTGAGATGACATACAGTATGTGAGAAGAAGCATTCCAATGCACTTATGTAAATCGCAAAAAAAATCACAACATGACACATAAAAATTAATCCAATAGCACACAATAAAACACAATGAAGTAATGCCTCCACTGGAAGACAATTTCTTGATATTTTTCAGTAATGAACGATACTCATTACTGCAACTACATAACAGTTGTTCAGAACAAAACAGAAGTGTGTGTAGGTAAACAGACAGAGAGGGCATCTTAAAACCTGAAAGGATGTTGAGGGTAGTCTGTACACAATTCGCTCCACAAAAGTCTGGGTGGCACGGGTGCTGTCCAGACCTTAAGCCACTGGGGCAGCCCCCCCACATTTCTCAGTGTTAATTCTAGCTAGTTTAGTATTGCTGCCTTTGATATTTATACCTTTCCTACCTACAAAATCAAAAACATCACTTCTGCCTCACTCAAATAATTTCAAAGTTTTAGGGTTTTAATTTAAAGGTTTAAATTTTGCTGCAGTTGAATTTTTTTTTCTACAGTTTTTTTGTTTGTATTGCTGTGGACATTGTGGTTTTAGTCTTTTGTAATAGTTTTCAATACCTATATAATAACCTTGCATAACAATTACACCAAATGGGGGTTTGAAGTCACCAATTATACCTCACAGTATGTTTTTGCATTGCAATGGAACCAAAGTACCCAGAGGAAAATCACACTAAACATGGAAAAATATGCAAATTGCATGGGGACAGAACCAGGTTCGATCTGAATGGGCGATTGTGGGATGACTCATAAAAGAAAAATACATACGTGTTGTTAGCCATGACTCTAATGTCAGTCTGAGCCAGACTGAAAGCGGCAGTTTTTCTGTTATAACATCTCATTGCTCTAGATTTCCCACCTCTCACGCTAGAGATTTGTCATAAATAGATTTTTGAAAAGCCATTCATGACATTTTCTGTAGTCCAGAATCAGATGCAGGTGGGGAAAAATCTCAACACTCGCTGTAGACCAGGGCTCTCCAACTCCGGTCCTGGACAACTACCATCCAGTAGGTTTTCTATCCTATATGTACCTGACTACTGATGAGCTGTCAGGTAAATACAGCTGTGGCTCATCAGAAGTCAGATAGGATAGAAAACTGGATACTGGATAGTCGCTCTCCTGGACCGGATTTGGAGACCCCTGTTATAGAGACACACAGCATCCCAAACAACCATATGCTAAATACTAATAATCATGGCATCTTCTTCAGAACACAGCGATGCATTCATGCATGCAAGACGCATGCTGCGGCCGGTCATAAACAGTTGACAGACAAATCCAGACAAAGAATATTATTTATGATATTCCGTGCTGATCCCAAGAGGAGCTGGGAAGGACTCAAGCAGCCGGAGGTCCGGAATTTCCAGGGGTGCTTTGGCGTGATACAGAAAGCGGCGGCTGCACAAACCACATTACAAGCTCGATTAGGGCCAGAGGGTTTTCATCATAGGGGTTTAAATAGCTTTACATGAAACTTTAATGCTCCATCAACGGAGTTTATTAATGCACTGGCACCTGCCCGGGACAGAAGCAAGGGCCCTATTCCGTTTATTAAGAATAATTTGATTCCTCGGGTTCCCTGACTGGGATCTATTTAAAATTATTTCTCTTCTAAGGGTATATTAATGTAACTTCTCAGCCACTATAGGTGTCACTGTAACTGTCAGGATATATTTCATCTGTAGGAATATCTGAAGAGACGTGAAAACTGCCCATTTGAGTGGGACAATGACTTTGTGACTCATAACTGTCAAGAACCTTGTATCCACCACAATATTCATAAAGATTTTATTTGCTTACGAATAAAACATTACAACATACAAGCAGTATTTATTATATGATGTTTGGAGAGAGGAATTCCTGCATTGAAAAGAAACATTTATAATTTACACTGATATGATTCATGTAGTAAAAATGAACAATTCTAATATACATTTATTCTCATATTAATTCTCAATTGGGCGACACATGACTCGCTAGTATAACGGACACAGTTGAGACTGACTGTCAGAGTGGGTTTTGCGCGCTAAGATGGGAATGTGTCACCCTGCACTCTACCTGTGAGTGATGCGTGTGTATTTAGGCTGTCTGTTCGCTGGAAGGCGACACTGCCTCCGCAGATGGTGCGTCTGTGCATGAGTCGGACGCTCTGTGCTTTTTTCTGACCTGCCACTGGAGGATTCAGCTCAGTCGCTCACCTGTGTCTGTACACATCTCTGAAAGCACTGGGACGCAGCCTCTGGATTAGCTGGTGGCTTCATGCTACGTCAACCAGGACCGAAAGTACTGTATCATAAACACGCATGTAGACCCCCGGCCAGAGGAACTCGCCCCTGCTGTAAAAAACCTGGGTTCAAGTCACTTACGGTCCCCCAGTCCTCTCTGTGTGTCTCTACCTCCCTGACTCAGTGTGACACCTGCCTGCTATCAGGGGAAGATATCGGCGGATGTCCAGCATCCGTCTGCCAAGTCTGGCTCTCACACTACTCACAACATCTGCTCGCTTCGCAGGTACGATGGGAAATAATTCAGACAACCGTCATTCAATGAATTCCAATGACTTTCTGAATGTTGCATAACTAGTAATTAATAATTAGATTCATACCCTGCTCAGGTGTTTCGTGTTTTGTAACTGCTTTGTGTCAGCTTCTGCCTAATTAATGTCTCCACCTCAATATTTCTACAGCTGAGCAGTGAAGTGAGGCCAGATTTAAGGTGAAGTGAGTATATTTTGGTGCAGCGTGACAGCTGGGCCCTCCCGTAATTCCTCTATGTAAGACACACACTTCCATACTCACGTCCTGAAAAATGTTTTAATTACACTATACCCTGCCAAACCACCGATCAGTGACCTGGCATCGTAATTACCAACAGCTTGACCGCTACACATTACCCATACAGTCCAGGTGAGTACGTATGTGTGTGTGTGTGTGTGTGTGGTTTATTAAACATAACTTATGTGGGGGTACTAAGCTGACTCAGAGCCAGGAGGTACAGTTGGTGAAATTTATCAGTTGGCAAGGGAGGTACATATCTCACTAGCAGATCAATCGGCCAGATTTAGTACATTTAACCATTTGATTTTTCCTGGAGAGGGGCCACTGTTTATATCGGGTCGGGCCCCTGATTTTGCTGGAGTCCTAAACTACAACCTAGGACAGACTATGCATCAATCGGCCCCTGAGAACATATGCAATCCCTCAAACACAGCACTCACACAGCATTTCCCGGAGAGCACAAGCCGAAAACTGATGCACCCAGGCACGTACACAGGGGAATATCTGCATGCAGCATTGCTTGTTGTTCAGTGCTAAACTCTCAAATTATTAGGGTCGTACAGAAAGGTGTGTTACATGAGTTACAACAGCAAGGATACTCTACACAGCTTAAACCCCATAAACCTCTAACTGATCATCTCAAGTGCTACATTTTCATGCAATACAAAAAACAAATAAGTAATGAATACGCTGGTAGTCTAATCCAGCGGGTTTGGAGGGACTGAGATATGTGAAGAGTTTTAAATGAATATTGAGCATCCACATGAATGTACACAAAACACAGAAAGGTGTGTAATAAAAATACACAACCAGCACTGCAAACAGCACATTATTTATGTTCTACACAGTCAGGTTTTAGGTAAATTGAGGCAATGAGAGTTTTGAGGAGTGTGTCACTTGTAACCAGCTTTGAGCTACAAACCCATCGCCCTAAACCTACGACCGTCCAGAAACAATTCTGCCCCATGTTACATCTTGGATCAATACCACTGGCCATCACACGTAGGCGTCATAAACGTAAACAGTGCACATTTTCACCCCCACACATTGGAAAATCTCTTAGGCGCTGTCATGAGATCAGGTTGGTACAGAACCCTAGTTATGTAGCGAGGGCGAAAGACTGACATCTAACCGCAGAGGATTGCCATTTCGACATCGCGGAAAACAGCTCCCTGTCGCTGGGCTCAGGGCGGCCTCACAGCAGCTCTGCAGCGCCTCATTTTGACAAACCCAACTCCACGTTTTGGCCACCAGGCTGCCAGACACCAGGGCTGTATTTTAGTCCTTTTACCGTTTACCCCCAAGCTTTGCAAAGGTGACACTTCGCTGTCAAAGGCTGTCCCTGTCCAGAGCCCAGAGTCCCTAAACATCTGAAAACTTAAAATAACGGCGCCGTTCTGGAAAATGAGAAGCCGAGGTGAGAGACTTGCCAACACGTTACATAAAAGCACATGCTTGGGTGGGGGGGCGTGAGGGGGGGGGGGCGTTGGATGAGGGGGAGGAGGTCCACAGCTGGGATCAGGGGTGTGTGTATGAGCGAGAGAGAGAGAGAGAGAGAGAGAGAGAGAGAGAGAGAGAGAGAGACAGAGGCTGATGGGTACTCACTGGCTAGCATGAGCGGCCCCGGATGGCCAAAAACCTGCGTGAAGGTTGTGTTGCTGCAGGTGAGGGTCTCCTCCATGGTCAGTCCGTACAGGGGGGTGTTCCCACCCCCAACACGTAGCACAGGGGGCGGCGAAGGTCAACGGTCCCACGTCGCGGCCGGCTGAGCAGCTTTTTTCAGGTGCTGAACGCTCTCCGCTCCCCTCCCGACTGAGGTCGCCGGTGTGCTGTCGTCCGCGGTCGCCCTGGGTTACCCCGCGCGGGTGGCACTGCTAGCCTCAGTGTCTGCCCTTCCCCGTGGACCCCGCGAGAGAGCAGGAGGATGATGTGAAGAGAGAGCGCTCCAGCTGCAGGAGAAAGGCGTGCGGAGTCGTGATCTCAGCGAGAGAGGGAGAGAGAGGGAGCGAGAGGGAGAGGAAGAGAGAGAGGGAGAGGAAGAGAGAGAGGGAGAATCCCGATGGCAGGACGGGGGGGTGTTTTGCATGTGGGTGCGTGTGCAGCGCTGACGTCCTGAGCTGCTCCTGCTGTTGCCACTACTGCCTGACCGCTCAGCACCTGATTAGCTGCCAGACTCTGCCGAATGGAGGTGTGGGGGGGGGGGAGGGTATTAAAATGTGCAGGTGAGCATCGCCCCAGTCTTTCACATGAACGTCACCCTCGCTCTGGGGGAGGGGGGAAGGTTTCTGCTGTGAGCTTATGGGACAGCTCATCTGATTCCCTTTAACATCTCACCCCCCCTGCTTCCAGCTACTCCTCTCTCCTGCTCTCTCCCTCGTTCTCTCTCAGTCCTGCCTCTGCTTCGATCATGGGGCTGTGGACACCCCCCCACCCCAACGTATCCTGAGGGGATGAAGTACAGCGGCTCGGAGCCGAGGCAGGCCGTACAGAGTTGTTTACCTGCAGCATTTCCTACTTCCTCTTGTTAGGCAAAGTCGGCCATCCATTCTGCAGTTACTCTTTAAACACTGCAGGTGACGGAACAGTAAGCCCGGCTAATTAGTGACCCGGCCTGGACCCCCTTCTGCCCCTAAATGCCCAGGTGACGGGCATAGCATGGTGAGGGCACTTCCTGGCATTCTCTGAGAAATGCCAGCCTTTCTCAGATGGTTTATCACACTGCCTCACCATTCATTCACAAAACCAGTGCCTCGAGACCCCACACACAATGGTACATTCCAACGGCAGCCTGTTCCTTGGTGGCTTTGGTTTCACACGAGAGCCATGCCCAGTGAATTAACATCGCGCTATGCTAGAGTGGCGAGGAGGCATGTCTGGGAGCCGTAACACTGCTCACAGGAAGTGAGTCAGACAAACGGGCGATGAAAGGCCCCGGACCCCCTGCCAGGTATTTCAAAGACCCCTGAGGCGGGTCACTTTAGGACACCGTTTCTCTCTCCTAAGTTGGATCCATTCAGGGAGGTTTAACCTGTTTTATTGGCATCGCGATATGATACGTCAAACAGAATCAATTCGTACAGAATTGGGCATTTGATAATGAGCACAGATTCAAGACCCAGTTTGATACTGCAATGTAGGCCAAACATTTTTAATATGCATTAAGATTATAATCTGTAAAGAATAAAGATAAGAATCCTCTATATGTATGTAAGTATTGGACATGATATTATCGTTTATTTTAAATTCCTTAGGCTGTGTTGCGCTATGAAGTAATTGACACTCGTCTGTCTGACATTTCCACATAAAGAGGACTGTTGATCTATCATTGCTTGATGTTGTTTCAGAAGTCTGAGGAAAATCAAAGTGATTATTCTGGCTAAGTGGTCCATTCTGCTCCCCTGTGCTGGGAACATTTTTAGAGGAAGTTCAGCTCTCTCTCCACCTTCTGCTGACAGCACCGGGAGCAGAGCCAGATCTGGCTGCCCTCTGAGCTGCCGTTTCATCATTATTTATCCACGTGCTGTGCATTCACAGCCCAGAAGCATCACAGTGACATCTGTCACTTTGTCTATTCTTAGGTACGATTTAGTCAGGCTGACTTTAAGCTCCTCTGTGAGTCGGAGGGGGGGCCTCAGGACCTGCTGGCTCAGGAGAAGTTTTTCCTGCTCTCTGTTCTTGGCATTGCTGAGCTTTGTGATGAATGGAGAGGTATTTAAGCATATAATGAGAGTAGCAGGTTATATTGCTTTAGGACATCAACCCATAACCCAAACATTGCCATTTGGAATTCTAGTAACTCCTGCAGTAAAATATCTAGCTATATTCCATCCATCCATCCATTTTCCAACCCGCTGAATCCTATTGGGTCGCGGGGGGTCCGGAGCCTATCCCGGAAGCAAC
>JAABNX020000119.1:3560084-3597014 GCA_015163995.2 Mormyrus lacerda | reverse complement strand
TAATGATAATGTAAAAAGTAATAGTAATAATGATATTGATCGCTCAACCACTCTTTTATGTCCAAGTGTAAGTGTGAGCTGATTTGTCTGGTCTTTCTGGTCTGTCTGTCTGCGTTTCCTGTCCTGTGTTAGGTGTTGTCCTGGGTCTTGCCCCTCTGTGTGTTTTGTGCTTCTGTTTTGTTCCCTGTGCCCCGGTGATGTTTTGCGTCTATTTTTCAGGTCCTGTTCTCCCTCGTCTCGTCTCGTCCGTCACCTCCCCTGAGGCGCGCCTGGAGTGCGCACCTTTGGGGAGGGTTCTGTCATGCCCGGCTCGTCCAATCCTCGTGTGTGCCACGCCCCCTCATTTGCCACATGTATTACCCTGATTGTACTCACCTGTTGCCTGCTAGTTTCTGCTTGTTCTGTGTGTATCAGTCCACGTCTTCCCCTAGTTCGTTAGATCGGTCATTGATGTTTGTCGCCGCACGTTCCCCTGTCTATCCCATTAAACGTTACTGTTTTTCCCCGTATTCTGCCTCGCTGTGTCCTTCCCTGCTTGCCTGCCTGCCCCCAGTCACGACAGTTCCAAAAAAACATTTTTTTCTTATTGTACATCTCTATTCACTTTAACTGTCTGAAAACGCTGACCTTTAAGCCCCATCCCCACCTTTCACACCTGTCTTGCAGTCTGCAGAAAGATCTTTGCAGGTAAACAGCCAATAAGAATCGTGTTACAAGATGACCTCACCATGTCAGGGAAGTAAGGCCTGGAATTCCATTGAGGTGCTTCAGGCAGGTTAGAGAGAGTGGTTTCTGTGGTGAGAGTTAATTCCCAAAGTACACACCGAAGGGAGCAAGACTTTGCAGACTGTTTACATGCACATAAAGCTTTATAACACACTAATGAAACTGCATTTCTGCACCTGAAACTTGACCCAAACTGTTCTATAAAATAATGCTGATGTAAACAGTTCATCTAGCCCCACAATTAGAGCATTATGCTAATAATGTAAAGGTTATGGGTTCAAATCCCAGGGCACATATTTAAATTACAACCCTTCTCTCTACTGTAAATTGCTTTGGATAAAAGTGTCAGGTAATTGTAAATATTTATGGCACTGCTAATGAATGCTTGGGTGATGTTATGTGAATTCATATGTCCCATGTGTACTTCCAAAGGCAAGTTCATGATTTCAAATTCACCTTACCGTTTGTGTCATATTAGAACCAGATAGTTAGTATACAGTCTAACATTGGCCAGAATGCACATGGAATATCACTGAACTGCAGCGAGCAAGTGCTGAACTGCAAACAAAGCCTAAACAAATCGCGCCCCGCTTGTGCCGAGACGTGTGCTGCCTACCGAGATACGTGAAGCGGCTGATTACACATGGCCAGCTGCTCTGTGACAGTCAAGTTGTTTTAAGCCTGGCATGATTTATAAGGAGCCCAGCTGTTTACACCACAAACTGGTGCAGCATGGGGACAGCATGCTCCTAGGGAAGGCCAGGCCGCACCTTGCAAGGGTCCACAGCCCTTTCAGCAACAGCAAACGCACACAGCTGCTACTGCGCACACGTCCAAAACAGGGTTAGTAACACTGCCCCCTTGGGGCCCTGCGCGATGCTGCAATTTTTCAGCTTAGCATGCAATTGACTTCTAGAAGCGACAAGTTCAGGGCAACAGAAGTGACACGAGCCCAAGCAGGAGAACCAGCGCAGTCCTTTAACTGTGGGCTGTGCTGGACAAAGATGAAAAACTCTCTTTACGCTTGGCCCGATATTCAAGGACCGTGCAATTCAGAGACAGTGTGCGATCAATCACCAGAGGGGTCCTGAACCTCTCCTCCACTCCTCCCCATTTTCTCTCTTCCTCTTAATCATGCCTTCCATCCATGACAACTTGTCATTACCCTCTCTCGTCCTTTAAAGAACCATGATTTATTTTAGCCGTGCAGAATGCAGCTTTATCAGAAGCAACTGAAGGCACAATGGGCGAGTCCCTCTTTGGCCATTATCGGGTCTTCGTGGCACCGGAACACGACATGCAGAAAATCATGCGCCAGAAAATGCACTCTGCATAAAATGACAACAATACTGCAGTGCCAGTCCTTCTAGTGCGTGATTAGGAAAAGGATATAGATCTGTATGCAGTATTGCGTTTGTTAACCCAAAGTCACGGGGGATGAGAAGCAGACTCTCCTTCCCCTCCAGACCATATGCCATTTATTTTGCATTTCATAGCCATATTCCTCAACTGATTCCAAGTCTCGTTTTAAAATGTGAAATCTGGTCACACCCCACCTCCATGTATAATTGTGCAAACTCTGGTTTAAGCTCAGATTGAACACAGCAGGGCTGCATTTCCCAAAACGCCAGTGCATTTTTTTCCGCCGTGTTGCTGTTGTGGGGCCGAAGGCGTTTACCTGTATATCAGGACTCTGCGCGGAGGTTTCGGGGCGGCTCCGGGTTTGCTCGGCCCAGCTGTTCTGGGTCCTCTGTGGCCATGTGTCATCCTGTCAGTGAGCAACTGAGAGACCCGGCTCAGTCTCCAGTACTAACACATAAATGGACCTCTCATGGAAACCCTGCGCCTGCACAGATCGCAGGGTAAAAACCCCATTAATACCACAAAACAAAGGGAGCAGACCCGTAAGCAGTGGGGGCTATCAGTGGGGGCTATCTGCTGCGCTTTCAAGATTCAAGATTCATCTCACTATATGGGATCAGTCTGTGAAATCTCACTTCTCTGGGGCTGCTGTCCAATTTGAGGTGAGATTTAAATACAAAACTAGAAAAGAATTTCAAACCCCTATAAATCATGCATCCAATTTACAGACAACATACTTAGAATAAACAATATATATACACCTGCTTGCGTGCATAAGTGCCACAGCCATATAGATAATATATAAATACATACACAGAGTTTATACAAATTATACATGCATACATTTTGCACAAGACCAGAACATCAATTACCCTTAGCAGCATCAGCAACAATGGCAAACAGATACATACAAACATTTACTCCTACACTGAAATATAAATCTGACAGCGGAAAGAGCATGGTGTTATTCTGCGGAGCTGCTCTTGGGAAGTTGTAGGTGAAGGGTTAGGGGAGGAGTTTAAGGGGCAGGCAGCTCTCAGTCCCTGGCATGTGTGGCAGCAGAGAGATGAGGAACTGGACAGCCTGAAGGAAAACGCTGTTTCTCATCTGGGCGGTTCTGGCCTGCAGGCGGAGGAAGCTCCCCTGATACAGTAAGGGATCAAAAAGCCTGAGAGGATGTCTTTCAGCACTCTGGTGTCTCTGCAGATGCAGCTTTTTTCATACATTTCACAGATGGCAGGGAGAGGGTTCCTGATATTCCCAGCTATGCTTATAATCTGCTGCAGAGGCTGGAACCGCACAAGACGAACCAGAAAGAAGTTATGAACCACCTAATTTTAATTTACTGTAAACACAAGCACTTTTAGAACATTTTTATGAACTCTCTTAATGCAGCTGCTGTTATGTTTCACCATCCAGACCGCTACCAACACCACTTACCCTGGCTTCTTTGGGACCATTTTACCTTTTTCTAGCCAGACATGTCGCAATTACCCCTGTTGGGAGTGTGACAGGTGTGCTCCATCGAGCTGTAACACCAGTACAGAGGACAGAAATACTCTTCAAAATAAATGTGTTGAATACATTGCAAGAAAGCACTACTGCCATCATGCAGGAGCACAAAGACTTTTCTCTTTTTGCAAATGTTATCTGCCATTATGCAAACACGTATAGCTGTGTAAGACTTGAATAAAAACACTAATAAGAAAACGCGAATGTGAAGTGTGTACTTGGCTCAGACAGGGTTACTCTAACATTTTCATGAAATTTTTAAGCATCATTACCTTAATTCACTGCTTGGAAGCTAAAGCAAAAATTAAAATGCACCAACACTTAACTTCATATGGATTCTTATGTTCAAATCAAAGGTAAAATTCCCTCAGAAATAATAATCAAAAACATTCCCTTTTACACTTTTATTGTATCATATTACACATTTGCTCTAACTACTGTCCAACACCGCTAATGACTGCCTTAATATAATTATGTTGTGCCATCAGCTATAATATTTCATGCTCTAAGTTATTAAACGTACACCATTGAGTGAAAAATTGAAAGCTGCCGCTTTAAAGTTAGGATAATCCTGGATAATCTTTCACTTCTCGGCTCCACAGTGAATGGTCTGTGCACTTCCTGATTTAATGACAATATGGTGACCAAGAGTTACTGCAATGTAAAATGGCAGGGTGGCACGGCGGTTAGGACTGGTGCCTCTAGGGGCTGTCATGGGGATTCCCCCCGCAGTGCAAAAACCTGCTGAACGATCTGTATCTGCCCTCTGATGGCTCATCCCCAACCTTGTGCCTGTGACTTCTGGCAAGGTCCCACAGCCCTGCATAGGGCAAGCAAGTATAGAAAATGGATGGTAATGTTACTGATAGATAGAGCCTTGTTTATGCATCAGAGCCATGTTAAATTAACCGAAAAATGAAATGGTTCCATCAGTCTGAACTGACAATAAAGTAATCCAAAGTGAGCCAATCAGTTCCATACTAACAAACTGCCAACCCCTTCGATGCAGATCTTACTGATGTGACCACACTAACGAAGAGGAATTACCCTCAAGAGCTGCAATGTTTCGCTCCCCTGATTTGCTAATGAGCCATAAATGACTGGTGCGCTATGAATAGCAATGACACGTAAAAAACTCGCGTCAAACAGAAGGAGCATATTTCTTGAATCCTAGTAATAAGTAAAATACATTTTCCCCAGCAGCAAGTGTAGTAAATTAATTAGATTTCAGAGTAATATTATACATCAGTGCTATATATATATTTAATTATATCCTTCCTGACGAATGAATTACATGAGCATTTCGGGCTTGGCAATGCAATCCGACTTAATAAAAGCACCTGCAACAGAGCGTTGCCTGCATTTCAATCTGTGTTCACCAAATAATTCAGTGTCACCTCATCGGAGCCCAACCACTGTATGACTTGAGCTGTCCATCCCAGTCGAAAGGGAAATTATTATGACAAAAGCAGCTACAGAAACTGAGCTGGCACTCAAATATGGGCTTCAGTCAACAGGGCCACTTTACAACCAATAATACATTTTCTCCTCCTTATCATTTAAAGAGGTGCTGCATCCTGAATTTATCCCAGCCACTGGTAACCCGTGGCAACACTCCTCCTGATCAAGGCTGTTTTTCTGTGTGTTTACATGTTTAGCATTTTTACACTCTGGCCCATCATGACCACTTCTAATGAAGGTATTTTTTTCTCACGAGTGCATTGCAGACAACGCATCAACTGAGGTGACGTAGATCCAAAGATTCACATTACTCATTATAGTTATCCAGATACCAGGCACATAAACTCACCTAAATAACCGTCCAGTTGTATTTGGCTCACTTGGCATTTTTAGCCTGAGTTTAGTTTCCAGCGGACCCTATCTCCAGTCCCAGGTAGTCTGTCTTCTCAGTTCCACCCAAGCTTGTAATCACTTGATTTGACAGACCATTTATTTAACTGGACATGACAGACTCTGTCTTTGCTATGAAGTCATCCAGTCAACAAGGACCATCCCCCGGGGGTTTAATTTACGGTCCTTGTGGCTTCAAGCTGGAGAGTTTGATAAAGGTGTCATTCCCATGCTCAAACCTCAGGACTGCTCACGTGGTTAGAGATCATAAGAACTTAGCCAGACTGGATCATCAGTCTTGCAATGAGGAACCTAACACAAACATGGACCAGGACTCTGACTGCAGCTCAGTCCTCACACTGCTTCAGTAAGTTGGCCACTGCAGTGGCTGTAGCCATAAGGCAGTTGAACAAAATGTGTTCTGAGTATAGCTCCTAACTAAATGCAAACAAAACACAAATTATAAGTTAAAAAATGGGTGACGTACTTGTAGCTACAGCCCTGCTTATGGAATACCTTCATAGGAGAAGCTGTTCCCACACTACACACCTTAATATCACATCTGTCTCAGGATAGTGCCAATATGCTCATTGAGATGAGTTTCCCAGGGAGAAGTGAAAAGTGCCCGATTCGCTGCCAAGAGAGGAGGAAGTAAAGCTGATGGCCGTTTTACTGCAAACGACTTCCCACGGTGGAACAGCTCCAATATGCTGAACAACAGCCATCAAATGAAAAGGGCAGATCCCAAATCCAGCAGGACAGGCTTCGCTGGGCGAGGAACGGCCTGACGGTCGACGGAGCAGAGCCAATGAAAGGGTCCTGCGTGGTTCAGTTCTATCAGAATGGAACAGTTTCATATGTGAGCAATTACAGAACATGGATTGATGACAGCATGCCCTGGAGATAAAGGTCCTGTCTGTATATCCATAAGCTCAACATGACTTCCAAGCTCTGACAACGGAGAGAAAGGAAAGAAAAAAAAAAGAAGGAACAACACAGATATAAAATCAGCAAAAAACACATTATCTGAAAGAGACATATTAAGTCACCAGGCAAGGTGTTAAGTGGCCAACACACTAGGTAAAGCCTCTCTCAATACCTTTATATTCAATGTAAAACTTAGAAAATAAACATCATTCACAGACACCAAGAAAAAGCAACAAAAGTAAAAGGGAAAACATATTTTAATAATTTCAATTCCAACAGTCTGTATAACACATGTGGAGAGATTTGGGCAGTTCGCTACCCAGTGTACCTGTTCAAACCTTTAAAATTTCCCCATTTACTCTACAAACGCTACATAAAACCATGTGTTGATCAGACAACAATCATGTCCAAAGACAAAGAAACTGAATAAAAATTAAAGGCTTTAACATAAGTCACTTATGTTACAGGGGGGCTGCGAGCCCCTTTTCTGTGGCCACACCCAGGCGGGCCAGCGGTTAACGGGAATGACAGCTTTGAAAGTGCAGAGATTCTCTCAAAACAGCAAAAGAGGAACTTTTCAAAATGCATCAGCTCGAAGTGCTTCAGAGGTAGATTCATCTGGCTTAATAAATACACACCTCCAGAAAAACAAAGTCCTCTCAACCCTTTCAGTCATAATGTGAGACGTTTTCACCTTTTCTAGGGGAAGAGACCCTGTCAGCCTCATCATCTGTGCAGCTAAGATGGAAAATTAGCTTCAATGGCAATATATATGTATATATATTTTTAATAGATACTTTATTGACCCCTGGAGGGAAATTCTCTTTATGCCTCCCCCAACTTGCTCCCTGTAGGTGAGAGTAAGCTGGCAGTGAAGAGCAGCCACCCATAGTAGCACCCAGGGAGCTGGGGGTTAAGGGCCTCGCTCAAGGACCCACAGACTTGCTGAGGCCAGGCTTGAACCAGCAACTTCCTGATGACAGGCACAGTGACTTAGCCCACTGAGCCACATCCTACCTTCATGAGCCATATCCTACCTTCATGAGCCATTGAAGACTTCTTGTGTTCTTCTTTAAAATTAAATCATGATGATTATTTTTATTTATAGAGAATAAACCTTTATACAGCAGAGTGTGTCCAAACTTGGTAGCCCCTAGACGATCCCCTACTGATGACACCAGAACAGTCTCAGCTGCTTGATGTCACTCAACACACCCGGCCAAAGTGTGCTGGTAATCCTTCACACCACACAGCTACCCACCCATGTTTCATACAGCGATACCAAACCCTTCCTCCATGGTCACATCTTTTCTCCATCTTAATGTTCAGAAATTACAGCTATTGAAGTCAACATATGGTTAGGCTGTTAGGTACGATCATTTCACATACTGTAAAAAGCAGCTTGCAAAAAACATGGAGAGGGAAACCGTTGCCTTGTCACCATCGAGACAATATAAGAAAAAAAATGACCAATTATATTTTCAGCAATTTATGTGCAATCAGGTCAAAGCTCTGAGTGAAAGTTTTTGGGATGGGGAGTTATTATGAATTGGGGCATTATTCTGGAGCATGTTAGAAAGGTATTTTCAAGTGTCTTCAACATGATATCCATCTTCTGAGTGTAGTGAGAGCAGTTCTACCTACAATAAATGCTGTTTTAAAAAAGCACTAAAGATATCTGAAAATCAAAAGGTGAACAGTGAACAAATACAACCACAACCACAGTGTTGGTATTCTTCATTAAAGTCAATGACTTTTACTCACCTCTGAAGCCATGACTGATGTCAGAGTTTTTAGACCAAAGCACTGTCATTACAATAAAAAATACTGTAATACACTTAATGCAACATACAGGTTTAAAAACAAAAATATAGAAATGAAAAAGTCAGTGATTTCAGCTGTAAGCTGATAGTTAAGATGTAGTGTCGTAAATTGGTAGATTTAGTATTCATTCGGCGTGAGAAACAAGCATTTCAGAGAGGGTAATCGTTACACGAGATGGGGTCTGATCGCCGCCTTCAGAGTGAGGCTTCACAGCCATCAAGAAACACTGGCTACACAGAACTGTGACTGTCCCCTCACGGACAACAGCATGGGACTCCCTCTGCCTATTCCAATATCCTGCCTGAGGAGAAGAGGCAGCTTTCTTAGTATTACACATATGATTGGGTGGCATAAAAGCCATTCTAAACCATTCAGATATCAGTAATATCTAAGAAATGTGCACCATATTTCTTACATATTACAGATGTTCATACCAATAAACATTGCAGAAATGGAGGTGGCTTCACAAATAACGGTGTTGTTTTAAGTCATACCTTATATTCATGGCATGCATTACTAGACACTATAAAATGGACTGAATGAGAAACGGAATACAAAACTGGTGACAAAACAAGCAAACAATGTAGACATTGTGTACGACACATAATGATTGCCATTTGCAGTAAAATCAGCAATTATTCTTGATGAGACTAATCGTGTTCTATACAGGTCAAGTAATGGGGGGGAAAAGTATTTTTTAAAGCATCATCAGTATAATCTCAATGTACAAATCTAGCACGTGAAAGGTTTATTTTTACAAAAGTGCACAGGGAAACTTACACGACAGCGGCAAAGAGCCAAAGCCATCTTTAGAATCCACCACATGCTCACAAGCGTGCAAGTTTTAAACCCACTGGGTCTGGCTGCTGCACAGACAACGTGTCCCCTTTGTCAACCAGCGTACTGGAGTCCACTGCTTCTCAGCGGGACCGGGACCTGTGGACGTCCTGCCACATCCCCCCTTCCACTGCCTCCTCCCACGTTCTTGGATGGTCGTCCAGCAGCATTGCCCCTCTTCCTCAGGAAATTTTGTTGAAGGGTCCTGTTTGCAGAAGAGCACCAAAAAAATGCAAATCTGGTCCAGCTTTGAGTTACATTAAAGCAACTCATTGTAAAGTTAATAAATGATCATGCAAACAGACAGTTTAATGATAACATCATCATACATTTACTTATACTTCTTTAGGCATGTCAGTACCTGAGATTCTCTGCATTCTCAGTTGGACATCTCTCCCTCTGCCATAGCAGGCACCTTGCTATTGGCCAGTTGTAGACTGCGGGTGACTGGTCCACCTGACCTCATACGTGTCATCACGGCCAAGCGCTCCTCTTTCTTGGGTTGTGCTGGTAGGTTCCCTTCGGCCAGTCTCTTAGGTGGGTCCGGCTCACCACGCTGGGATCTCATGGGCACCGGGGGAAGCACGGGGGGTAGTGCAGGAGACGACTGCAGCATCACAGCATTGCCGTTGACGGTGGCTTTACTTTTCTTGCTGAACGGAACAAGAGCTGCTGGCAAAGAAGCAGGCCTCTTTAGCTGAACAGTCTGGACTGCCATTTTTCCTTTGCTGGGCTGAGGCTTGAGGGGAACAGCGGTTCCAGGCCCAGAACTTCGAGCTCTGGTCTTTCCCAAGGTTTTCGGTACAAGGGTTGGCCCTTGTTGCTTAATTTCGGAATCTGCTGTTCGCCTACGGAGGTTGCCATTGCGATCCTGGCTGACAGGTATGCTGCCAGCTTTTACCTTCTTGGACTTTCTGGAAACAGGTTTCATTGAGCAGCTGAGGGCCACATGCTTGTTGAGGCTGCCCCGATAAGTGAACTCCCTGTTGCAGTGTGGGCAAACGTAGAGCTGCTCCTCCACTTTCACAGAGCTCCTCTTGGCTATGAGAGACTGCTTGTTCCTCTGCAAAATGGCTTTCTGAGCCAGCTGGTTTTTCCTGGGGATAAGCGCATTCAGCTTCACCTTAGAAGACGGATCTTGGTTGAGATTGAGCCTTTTGGAGAGGCCCATCCGCCGGAAGGTGTTCTGTCCGGCATTGGCAGCTGCCGCTGCGGTTGGGGAAAGCACTCCATTCTGTGCCTTCGCAAACTCCTTCAAGGGGATAGGGTTCTTCTTTGGGGTGTACCTCTTCTTATCACTGGCATTCGCACAGGCCAAAATGTGCTTATGCAGCTCTGGCATGTTATCAAAGCTCCTGCCACACTTAGTGCAACGGATGGCTGTGGTGAATGTCTGTGGGATATTATGGGTAGTGAAGTTGGTGGCGGAGGTAACAGAGCCAGCAGGGGTACGATTGTGATACGGAAACGGTGGGGGTTTAAAACTGGGATAGTGCTGGTTGATGCCGAGCCGCACGTTCGGGCCTTTCGGCTTGCCTCCTTCGGAAGCCATGATTTTTATTGTAGTGTACAGCTCTTCTGTGGAGTCATCGAGATCATCCTCCTTCTTCACGTCACTGGCTACATTGCTGGAGGCTCCATCCTCAGCTGACATCTCCCTATTTACTGTCACAGGACCATTGTGATTCTGAGGTCTAAGCTTCCCATTTTCCACTTCTGTGTACGTGCAGTTTTGACCAGGGTGAAGGTCCTTTTGATGCTGTTGCAGATTGCAAAGGTAGGCAAACTCCTTTGAGCAAGCACTACATATATAGATTCTGCCAACACCATGGAGGGAAAAACGGTGCTCTAGTAAAGCATCAGCCTTTCCAAAGAGCAGCACGCAGAACTCACACTTGAATGGCCACTCTTCTGCATGCTCAGAGATATGGTGACTCAGTTCTTTTATTGAGCAAAAGGGCTTTTCACAAACGTTGCACATAAAGCTCTTCGAGAAAGTTTCCTTCTGTAAGGATTCCACCTTGTCAGACGTCCTCTCAGAGGCAGGTGGTGGAGTTAAAGGTGCCAGATCAGGTGGGTCAGCTGAAGTTGCAACTGGGTCATCAAGCTTCAGATCAGCTTCAGATATTTCAGATAGCCCAGATATCGGGGGCATTGAAGGTGCTAGACTTTCAGGTGTCACAGCCTGGGACACAGAAGGAACTGCTGATTCTGATGGGGCGGGCAGATGTACAGGGGGTTCAAGAGAATGTGGTGGAGTGCGGGAATGAGATTTAGGCTGCTCTTCCAGTTTTGCCTCCTGGTTTACGATCAAGTTCTCTGTAGGAGGATTCTCAAGAACAGTGACTGGAGCAGACACGAGATTCTGAGACGACTCAATGGAAAGTGTACATTCGATAACAACTGCCCTATGAGTAACATTAAAAGAGCTAATATTGCAGTTAGTTATAGCCGTGGAGGAAGAGCCACCAATTAAAGAATATTCTGAAGCTGTATGTATAGCCATTTGGTTAAAAGGTTGATTTGTAAGAAATGTATGGCTTTTTGCTTCTGAAGAACTCAAGGGCTCAGCTAACTGATATAAATTTGCACAATTTACCACGTCTTGCACCATAACATTGGTGTCCTGTTCTGAGACAGGTGACAGCTTCTCCTGATTAATTTCAAGAGGTCTAGGTGATATGTTGGGTGATAGGTCTGGAAGAGATTTCTGGGTTGGGGAGGAAGCGGACTGAAGTTCTGTAAATTCAGACAGGGGCTGTGGAGAAGAAGCAGAGGGCAGAACTGGAGGGGGAGGAGTTGGAGACCCTACAGCTGGACTGCAGGGGGAAGGGGAATGCATGGTAACAGGAGTTAAAGAAGGAGGGGGTGACTGACGTGTAACAGATATAATAACCTGTTCTGATAAAATTTCTTCAGAATTATGGGAGTGGCTATCAGGAGAACATTGTGTTGTAGGTTCAACCTCTCCTGGAGAAGTCTCTAATTTGCCTTCATTTTCTTCTACAGCCACCTCCAATCCATCATACTCATTTAACAACACCTTCTCCAAAACACTAGTGTCTGGTTTTCTTTTCTTGAGTAGAGGCTGTGTGGATAAGCTTCCCTTTACTTCAGGTTCAGTGGAGGTCTTCCTATGCATGCTCAAATCCAACACAATTTCTCCAGGACCCTTATTCTGACCCTCATCTTTTTTACTGACAGCACTGGAAAGGTCCAAGGGCTGCTGGTTGCAGGAACTGCCCACACTCCTCGAGTTTGGCCAGTCTTCAGTTGTTAATTTAAAGGGGTCTGTTCCAGATGGACTAGCAGTGTCTCTCTCATCTTTGCTCGAACTCTGAGTTGGGGAACTGCCCTGATTGTCTATCTTTGGTGCCTTAGACCCAAGAGAGACCACAGCCTCTGACTTTGAGCTTCCAACAGGGTTATACTGAGAAGAGTTGGGAGGAGAAGCTGTCCTTCTCTTGAATCTCCCTGAACCTGCAGACAAAGCAGCCATGGGTGGGGGTGGACCTGGTCTGTGACCATCTGTGAGCAGAGTCGAGGTAGGTTTATATCCATCACGTGTCTGCAAGAGCTGCTTCAGCTTAGGTGAGAGATATAGTGTTTTTTCTTTCTGAAAGGCTAATGTCTCTGTGGGTTGAGAAGAGCTGGTTCCAATTACAGATGAAGATGACGATGGTGACGATGACGATGAGGGAGAAGACAAGGAGGATATTACTGGTATAGAGTCCAACTCAGTTTTTATGTTAGGGGGAAGAGGTGGCGTGGCAGTTCTTCTTTTTGAGACAGGTTGGGCAGGAATCTCTTTTACTGTACAAACTGCAGTGTCTACTTTGAGAACCTGGCTGATTTGATCCGGGCTAATAATGAAAGCATCCAGACCAAATAAAGCAACAGAGCTCGAGTCTACCTGAATAACCTCACAATTACTGACCGTGCTAGTTGACAGGATTTTTCCATCAATATACAGGCTAAGGTTTTCAGAGATGTTGTTGGAGATGTCAACCATGTATTCCTCTTGACCACCCTCATCTTCCACATCACCACTGGGCACGTAGACTGGTGGTGGACTGGCATCAGGGGACCCCTCTGGAGGGGGCTGCTTCTGCAGCTGTATTTCCTGCAGGAGAGTGCCATTCTTTCGGATGCCCTTGGGCAGCAGATGGCGCTCATGGATCCTCCGCTGGTGCCGCCTCATGTTAGTGTGAGTGCCAAACACTTTCTTGCAGTATTTGCAAGGGTGAAGCCCCTTGGATTCACCACTGTCATCCACTGCGGGGGCCCGTCGTGTATCTGCCGTGACAGGGACCTTCTGTGTTGAGGAGCTAACTTTGGGATTGACACAGCTTGGAGACCCATTGACAACTGCGCTGTCAGAATTGGCCACAGGGTCTGGACCAGAACTGTCAGACTGCGAACTGAGTTGCCTAAGCGATTTTGTAGGCCCAGAGACTAGAGCCATTTTTTTCATAGGTCCATTTTCATGCCTTCTTTCATGCCGCCGACGGCCAACCTGTGAGCCGAAGGGCTTGCTGCAGTACCGACACTTAAATGTGTGCATTCGACGATTCACAGAGACGTGAATGTGTGTGTGCCGCTCCAGGCCTTGTTTGGTAGAGAAGTGCCGCTCACAGTGCTCACAGGAAAACACAGCTGATTCTAGTTCCCCTTCAGCAGAATTACCTGGATCCAGTCCAGTATGCAGCTGGGAGGAGACTGATTCGAGCTCTTGGGTCAGACTTCTTATATCTTCCTCCTCAAGTCCATCACAGTTTGAGTTGGAGCCTGGGTGTTCCCCAGCTTGTCCCAAACCTGCATCTACTGGGGACAACTGGTTTATCTCTATGGGAGCACTGGATTGTGGCTCCCCTGCTTCCTCAGTCTTGCCTTCCTCCTCTGACACCATCATGGAGGTGCAGACCTGAGAAGAATCCTCAAGAGAGGCAGCACATGGCTGCTGCATCTGGTCTGTGTTCTCCTGAGACATGGCAGATTCCTCCAGGGACTTCCCTGAAGAATAGGCTGGCTTCTCTGTCACACCTGTGAAACAAAGAAACAGATGATTATCAAAATTTTGACATTTATAAATATTTGAACAAAATGAGCAAAGAATGTTCAAAATGAAAGCGTTTTGGTATTAACTGCAAAAGTCTCAAACTCTTACACAGTAAACTACAGAGATGTAATCTACGCAAATGCTGTTTCATAAACCTACAATTTAATGTGAAAATACCTTAGTTTCCAGCAGGGCAGTCATACTTCATAATATAGGTACATTGCAATCATATAACGTTTTAAATCAGGGCTCTCAAATTCCAGTCCTGGGGGGCCGGAGCCCTACATACATAAGGGTGAACCAAAAACTAACACACCTGATTCAACTCCTTGTGCTAATTACCACGCAGCTCTTGAGCTGAATCATTTGTAATGGAACAGGGAAAGAACTAAGCTACACAGGGCCCTGCCCCCCCAGGCCTGGAGTTTGAGGCTCCTGTTTTAAACAAACAAGGAAATTGATGGATGGATGAATGGAAATCAGGCAAGCCCATCCCAAAGGGATAGACTTATGCGCTTAATAGAAACCAAGTTTCCAAATGCACAATGACTGGGATTCACGGAAGTCAAAAGTCAATCAATAGCCCTATGGGGGCCAAACAGTAGCCAATGGGAATAGAGATAAAACCTCATGTGAAAGACAGTACATGGTATCCCTCCTACCCCACTTTGGCCTTCAAAGTCTCATGCTACATAAATGATGGAACATTCATTGTCTTCAGGTCTCCTAAGCCTCATACACCTATCTGTTTATACGCTCTCCTGCTGAGCAGAGATAAAAGCTAGATAAATTCATACAGACAAAGGCATTTGGCCTAGAAATAGAAAGTATCAAATATGTTTGACAATATAAATGCTCGAAGGATATCCATAAAGATCTGGACATTCAGCAAGAATACTGTATGACACCAAGTCTAGCACCTCTAAGCACAAAGGTATGTGTCCACATATCTGTCATGAAAAAAACGTTTCCAGGATAACCCAGTACTTCCACAAGCAAGTTAGAATTAATTTTTTTAATTCAGTCATGTTTCCTACCAGACTTGTTCATCCAAAGCTGAATTATTCTACACCAGAGTCCTGTGTAGCTTAGTTCTTTCCCTGTTCCACCACAAATGATTCAGCTCAAGAGCTGTGTGGCAATTAGCACATGGAGTCGAGTCAGGTGTGTTATATGAGGCTAAACCAAAAACCGTGCAGGGCTCCGGCCCCCCAGGACTGGAGTTTGAGACCCTTCGTCTATACATTAGGCTGCTCATTCAGTTGGAAATACATATACAGGACACTAAACATTTGAATCTAAGCTAGTCACAAATTCAACCCTTCAACTAATACGCTACAGCCATATGGACGATAAAGCTCCTATAGATATTGTTCAAAAAGCACATTGCGTGCGATAATATGACGAAGTACACTGGTAGCAATGACAGGATGCAAAAAGGCACATTAGCAAAAATGTGATAAAAAGCACACCTTTAAGAGCCATCACTCAAAGCAAATCTGTTACATTTGTAGCCAGTTAATTATTGGTCATAATATTAACTGCAAATTGTATTGATTTTAATTCAAAGATAATGTAAATGTAAACAGTCTTCATGGCAATTTACGAGAGCACCTGTGGTTTAGACGAACACAAAACATGACACGGACTTGGAGACAAATGAAAGATTTATTAGGTCAAGAAATCACCTATTCAGGGAACCAGGAACCAATACGAAGACAGAGGAGCCAGGAAATCAGACTTGTCTCTCAAGAACAAACGATAAAAAAAGTGTCTGACAAAAGTTTAGGACTATTATGGGCACTTTGGCCCAGGGAACAAAATGGAATGAAATATCTACAACAGAAACACGGGGGAGATTAATTTTACAGTCAGCTGACTTTCCTTCCCAAAACAGATTGCTGCATCACCCTTAGACTGCTCAAATTTCCATGAAACAGTGTAAAATTTTATTTGAATACAAATGATTGCAAAACACTTTGTGGTGATTTACATGTTTACGAAGAAATAAATGCGAGTTAAGGGAGAACAGTGGCTGGAGGTGAGTTAAGGGAGAACAGTGGCTGGAGGTGAGTTAAGGGAGAACAGTGGCTGGAGGTAGGCCTGCTGCTCCGTTCTGCGTGCTACAGAGTACAATGAATGTGGATAATACATGGATTCATTCCCTAGTCACTGCTAGCCTGCAGGTGATGATGCATATATACAAAACCAAAAAAAAAAAAAACGTACACTATCCTTATTAGGGTTGAGCTGACAGACAACCTGACATTTAACCAGCATCGCGATCCACCCCCCCAGTGTTTCTGCCACACATAAAATTATTTTAAAAATTTACTTGGTTTCCATCTGCCTCGGTAAATAAGCAGGCAAGTCTTTATTTGTATTGCAAAACTAAGGGTTAAAATTGACCTACAGTGTGAGCTCTCCTATTCTCTGCTAATCGTGTCTGAAATTATTCCTATTCGTTATACTATTAACCAGAGGTACTCTCATTAATGGACCATGACATCTTTTTTCCCCCCCATCCATCCATTTTCTGTAACTGCTTGTCCTATTCAGGGTCTTGGGGGGGGCTACTGGTCCAAGGCAGGGAATGACCTGGGTTGGGGCACCAACCCATGACAGGGCACACTCACCATTCACGCACACCTGCACACCTAAAGGCCATAAGAGACAAATAAAACATTACCAGAAAGCGAAATAAAAGAACAACGCTGCTCACAATCAGACAAAAGAGAAGAGCAGCACACTTTATAGTATTTTTTTCAGGTCTGTTGACACCATTACTATATCACTAAGATTAGTAAGCATAGCTATGAGTCTCATATCACGTACTTTACTGCTTAAACTTGCTATTTTGAGTGCATAAGCACATTCACTTAAATTTGTCATTTGTCATTTGCTGGCAATACGGAGGAAAGGTAATTAAAGACTGGGTGAGTAGGAGAGAATGGGCTGTGAATGGCCGCAAATTTGGAAAAAAAATAAATAATAATGAATTAATAGTAATTAAGTACTTAATGAGTTCCTATGGAAACCAAAGTCCTTTAAAAAAAATACAAAAATTATATTTCCTTTACAAGACGACCAAGCTATTCGCCTGTTATTGTCCACTGTGAAGTGTCACTTTGACATCATCATATGCCAGTTAGGCAGACATCACCCAACCCTAGTCCTTAGGGGTACTTACTTTTCGAAAGTTAAAACTGCAAATGACAATAGCTCACTTGAACTTAAATAGGGTAGAAAAATATACTCCAAGGATTCGCAAGCTTTGCATGGTGCATCACCCATTTCACCAGGCAGAGCTCAAGCTGAAACCTTCTTGTAGGCTCACCACCTGCAAGGTGAATGGTGGGAGGCAGGAACAGTGCCTCTTGGTTGGCAGATATTAGAAGTACCCAGATGATTCAGATCCTGGCAATAACGACCACTGCCTCTCTGGCAGAGCCTGAGCTAGCATGGGCGGCAGAAAGGTATATTTATAGATATATACCTCTTTACTGGAAGCGGAGGTCCTCCTACATTGGAGATCCCCATAATGAAAGGGCTCCAGAGGCTGTGGAGATACAAGCCCCAGACGGAGTGCTGTGCAGCTGAAGTTTATCATGATGGAAAAGAGGGATGCCTTTATGCAACTGTGAATTGCTGTTCATGAGTAGCCACTGAACAGCAGTTGAGGGCAATTAGCCTTCTTCAAAAAACTGTTTCAAATTTGAGTGCAAGATGACATATCACATAATAACGTCTCCTAAGGTCAGGTATGTAGAGTGTGAACGGACCGTATTCAAAGCCTCAATCAGTGCATGGGGGGAAAACCAGGTGTGTTACATCGTCAGGGGATCACATTTCTAAAGCCTCCCTGGAAAAGCCTATGCCAGGGTACTGGAGAAGAGACTTTACCCTATGGTGGAAACCAGGATTCAGGCGGAACAATGTTGTTTCCAGCCAGACTGCAGAGCAGGGGATCAACTCTTCTTTTTTTTAAGATATACTAGGATATATGTACTTTGTGGACTTGGAGAAGGCATATGACACTGCGGGAAGAGCTTCAGGAATATGGGGTACCCAATACCGTGTGCCTATCAGCCTTCAAAAAGATGTAACAAATGTTCTCTGTCAATTCTAATCTACGCATTATCTATTTGGCGTGTTCACCTCTGGAAAGGGTGCATCTCACCTCCGCACATTTGTGATTTTCATGGACTGGATAACAAGGTGCAGCTATGACTAAATAAACATCTGTTGTGGGGGCTATACATTACATCCTTGCTATTGGCTAATGATGTGCCTCTGGCTTCCTGCAATCAGGATTTCCATCTGAGAGATCTGACGCCGAGTTTGAAGGGCAGAGATGAGAATCAGCACCTGCAAATCTGAGGCTGTAGTACTCTCTAAGAGTGCAAAGCTCCTTTTGGGTGAAGGGGAGGGTCTGCGCTTTAGGCAGGAGTTTAAGGGACCTTGTTCACAAGTGATGGGAAGAGAGAACACAAGATTAATAGGAGGATCATTTCCATGACTGCAGTTCTGGAGGCACAGGGAAGGTCCTTGGTGAAGTGATGCTTCAATTCTAAGACAAGCTTCCCAGCTTACCGGTCAATCTGCAACAAGTTTGCAGGTACAAGCAACAGAAATTACGTTTTACTGCAAGGTTGCTGGACTCTCTCTGTGAAAGGGTAAGGAGTCTGGAAATAGAAAGATTCCAAAATATCAAGCTGAGGTCAATGAGACATATTATAAGGATTCCCCTTGGCACATCCCACTAGGTACAGACCACAAGAAAGACCCAGGATTTTATCTGCAAGATGACTTGGGAATGCATGGGATGCCCCATAATAAGCTGAGGTCTGTCACTATGGAAAAAGGAGGTCTGGTCTGGCACATTTGAGAAGCACTCAGAAAATCAGAGGAGATATATGCAGACATAAAAAGAATGTGGCTGCATCTCGAAAACATAAATTACGACATTAATAAAAGTTCAGTACAAGAAGAGTTAGCTGACTTTTTATATCTTATATTACTTGGGAAGATCACATGGGATAAGGTGCTACCCTTTGGTAGACATTATTTGCAATCATGCTGTTAGTTATTTCTAAAACAAAAAACATACAACTACAAAAACTGTCAAAATAGCACAATATTAATAAGGCATTTTATATTTTAATAAACTCATAAAGATTGAATTGATGAATGACAAGTGAAGCATATTATAAATGTTCCTATGCTAGAATGTCAGGATTTTCTGTGAGCCATGTTTAACTGTAGTTTGATTAAATGGGGGAAAAAAAAAATCCAGAACCCAGTGAGCAAAAATGCTAGAGGAAAACGCAATGCAAATTAATGGCAAGTTTGGTTCTCATTTAAGGTTTTGTGAAAGACATTTATGCATTTATGTAATGTGCATTATTGTGTTCAGACAGCTCAAAGGAAATATATAATTAGAACTGGGAGGAAAATAGCTGCAAATATGCTTTAAGGTAAGGGATAACTATAAAAGAAATACCACAGCCCCCTTAACACACACACAATATATAATATAATATAATATAATATAATATAATATAATATAATATAATATAATATAATAATATATATTATGTAATATAACATATAAATGTAATATAACCAGTACACACAGATATTATATGTAAAAGTACAAGAGGCTCTAAAACGATGATTTTATGGTAATGATGCAGAACCAGAAATGCTCAGGAGAGCAGCAGAAGCCGTGCATCACTTCCTTCCACAGGACAGCATGCTTGACCCAGCAAATGGCAGCAACAGCTGCAGAGCCAATGTGGCTGCAGAGCAGGGAGCAGCAGTCGAGGCATCATGTTATGGTAACAGACTCTGTCACCTGTTCTGCCGCCTTAACATGAGCCGGTTGAACGGGTGACAGGCACCTCCCCACAGGGGATTATTTCACAGGCTCATGTGCATGGAGTCGCCTTAGCACCAACCCAGAAAAGGCAGGGGAGGAACTCACCAGGAAGAACTGCAGCAAGCAGGACATATATGACCAATAAATACTTGAAATTTCCTTCCCAAATTGGGTGTAAAAGAGGCAAAGAGAACTGAGGAAAAAGAACAGCCTATTCTGTCAATCTTTGCTTTACATTCTGCAAGGTCTGGAATTTATTAAAAACAGAATTCCGTCTGGGAATATAAAATGACTACTTTCAACAACAAGGTAAGGCTTGGACAACCCACCAGTTTTGAGAGTAGTTAGTTACTGAACATGACTAAACACTTCCCACTGACAAGTCTAAATACCTGCAGCTGCAAATTCTGAATTCTAATACTTCATGGAAAATAATGCATTCCTTCACTAACTGCTCTTAGAGAAACTCAGGAAAGCGCAAGCATTTGAGAACGGCAAAAAGACACTCTTGAAGCAATGCAAAGATTTGCACTTTGAAGATGATTACTCAAAACGTAGATAAAATAAGAACACAAACAAGACCTTAATCTATATGAACCAATCCATCCATCCCCTAACCACTTATCCTGATCAGGGCTGTGAGAGTTTCAAAGGCCAGGGTAGGACACAAGGCTGTGACAGACCGTGAATGGGATGGCAGACCATTACAGGACACACACACACTCAATCTGAAAAGGAATAAAATACATTAAAACAGAATTAGTATGAAAGATAAATCTTCAAAATGAAATGACAAAAACTTTGCTAAAAATCAGAAACGCTACATCTATGTTACTGCCAGATTAACGTTTCCAATGATAACACTAAGCCAATGAAGGAAGGAAAAAAAAAAAAAAAAAAAAACTTAATGCAGTGCCAGAGCGAAACACCCTAATGATCATCATTCACAAATGCAACCACATATAATTTTAACTCTCAATAAATTGTTGCAGTCTGGAGCCCCTACCTATGGCCCTCAATGGTTCCAGGGGTACACCTTTAAAAGGCAAGCATACCTGCTAGCTAGCTAGTAAAATTAATTAATGAAATGAGTATCAGGCTCTTGCAGATTCACTGCATTTTCAATCATTGACTACTCCTAACAGGTTGATTTAATATTCGCTAATAAGAAGTGAGTGAAAAATTCAGAAGTGTTGAAAGTATACAGGAAAATACAGTGACGAGACACCGCACCTGGATGACAGGAATCATGCTTGAAAAACATTTCAACAACACACTAGTTAAGATGTCAGTCATGACAAAAGTTCACAGCTGCAAGATTGAAGTACAAGTCAGGAGACCTATATATCTACCAAATAATGCTACATTGAGGGAGGTTTGACATCTTAATAATAACTGCAAAACTAATTTAATAATTTGCTATATACACCTTGAACTGATCTACAAATTATCAATTAACTAGTCATCTTTACCTTTTAAATCTCAATTTTAAGGCACAGCGAAACCATGGAAGTAACAACAAGGAACCAAAAGTGAAGTGAAAATAATCAAATGTTTAAGCACAGCAGTGTCTCCGAGCTGCAAAGCAGCACCAACAGACATTATCCTTCAGCAGCTGCGTGTCAGGCATCCTACCAACAGCTGGTGCAGATCAGAGGGAAGGAAGACAAAGCCAGTCCTTTACTTATTCACTTCAACCACACTGCCCAACTGTACCAGGGGCAGAGACTGAGGCTGCCACTCAGCTCTCATGGCCAGTCAAAGCACTAACATCTTCTCTAGAGTCATGGCACCATCTCACATTACAACAGAGATGAATTACCAAACATTTTAACCCCACAATCAATTTCTACAAAATAGTGGGGTCATGCTACAGTACCATGCCTTATTGTCCTTATTCTGGATTCTGCGTCTAGACAACTTTTGCCCTTTGGTTTCAATGACCAGGTTGCAATTCACTTCATGTGATCATTCATCACTGTTTCCATATTAGCAACGGACAACTCTCAAACAGTCTAGCATGTCCTGGTAAGTTCCTCCCCGTTAATAATCAAATACTGCTGGGTGATAAGGAAGATCATATCAAACCGAACAATAATAATAATAATTATAATAATTTTCAGTCTTCACTCACCCTCATCACAGGGATAAGCACCAAAACAACCCCTTTCAGTGGAATCCTCTCACTAGACAGACAAGTTATGACAAACAACTAAGAAGCACATTTATCAACACCACCTCCAAAATGCAAATGAGATTACTGAATAAATCATTTTACATGTATCTCTTGGGGATACCGCAGGCCTGGCAACCCAAAAATAAACTTTTAAAAAATTTACCAAGGAGTGATAAATTAAGACTAAATCGCAACTACCAATTCAGGGGGAAAAACGTATTAGAAGCTCATTTAAGTGTACATTTAGAAGGGATCCATTATTGAGAAGAGAGAAATACTAAGAGATATGATGTGTAAACCATCTGCCAGACTGAGGTATGATTAGCTACCAATTACAGCACCTCTGCAGTTCTTACTTCATTAGGTTTGGCCTTCGACAGAATACATAGAGGTTACGCATCTTAGCTAAGTATGCATGTGCCTCGTCTGACTTCGGGCAGCTAGCAAGTTGCGACCTGCCTGTCCCAGAGCGCCACTAAACCGATGGATTTATCCCGTTAACACGGCAGGTCAAGACAGAACAGCACTTTTCACTACATTAAAACGATAGGTTCAGGCGTCAAGTAAACAGACTTATTGAGGCTATTTGTTGCTAAAAATAGTCATCCAGCTAACCAAGGCAAATGTTTGGCCTAAGTGGACAGGCGTCCTATGTGTACAAATTTAAATACGTACACTATATTTTACGACAGGCTGACTAACCAGTCACATACGAACATGAATATAACCTATACACAAATAAACTAGCGGCAGTACATTAGATTCAACACTCAATAGCTAAAACAACTCTCAATGATACAGTTTTGGACGTTCACTGACATTTGGTTATCGGTTGACGGCAAATGGCCCGAAATTGTTTTTAAAAAGACGATCGTTTAACAAAAGCGACGGAGGTGGAGTCCCTTAAAATACAGGTAACCTTCCGAAATCTGTCAGAAGAGCAGCTACTACAGTGATGAGACTGGAAAAGGTCACACACCCACAATGGTAGGCTGCAAGCCAGTAACAGCGCTTAAAAGCTGCTCGTATGCCACCCGCGCCCACTTTGACGATGCGACAACGGCGGACAAACCGGAGAGATAGCAGTTTTATCAGAGGTGATTCAGTTAGCAGGCTGGCTAACGCAGCTGCGGCTCTACGACGGTTAGTAAACACAGCGTAAGGTGGAGCGGCGGGATAGCTGCGTACGGCAACTTTTAATGCACAAAAATGGCACTTCATTCCAATTTATCACTAAACCGTCACCACAGTGCGACTGGTGTATTTTAACAGCAGATACTGCTTACCTCGTGGTTTAATGGTGATTTTATTTTTTTTTATTTTTATTTTCCTTTTTCCCTGTCTTGCTCAAACCTCTCGCCTGTTCTCCATCTGTAGCAGCTATCATCGGATTGTCTTCCCCATTGTACAGCACCAGTAGCTCTTCGGTCCGTATGATTGGCTGGAATTAGCAAAGGCGATGAAATTCTCGCCAATCGTTGGTGAGTTTGTTAGATGATAGAATGCAGGCCAGTAGCCAGGGGCGTGAATTTCGCCCTGCTTGCCTGTCAACCTGTTTGTACGAGGTAAATGGACAACTTGAGCTTTCAACTGAAAAAATGGAGTAAAGTGCACTCAGGAGATAACTGCCCTATCGCAGGTTTCAGACGTTTTTTTTTTCTTCCTCAGAATTTGAGTTAATTAATATGCAACCAACCCGATTGTCTAAATGGAAAGAAAACCGAGAAGTTGACAAGGCAGCAGTTAGCTGCAGCATCAAATGCACCAATGAAAAGAGGTTTCCCCTGGTATGTGCACGTCAGGTCCTGTCACGAAATCTCAGAAATGCGCTACCAAATTTAAAAAATCTAAAACATTTTTAGCATTTCTCTGGTGTTTCACTATAAAGAGAAGGTCGCTCCCACGGATTATAAAAATACTCCTTGTCAGAAATCCTTGATTTGATTGTGCCGTTCAGTTTCCATTTCTCTCCATTGTAATACCTTAGTGTCCATCCACCTGAACTCTCAGCATTCACTCACTGTATATAAAATGTTGATTCCTTTGTTGTTTTCTCTCCTTTTACTCCAACACAATTCAGTATTACAGAACAATATCTCCTTTCACTCCAAGGCTATGGACCATTATTCTTTCAAAATCCTGAGTCCGTAACTATTGTATAATGAACCCTTAGACCAACACCATTCAGGTTACATGACCTGACACCTCATTATAAAGTTTTTGTCTCTCAGGTCTTTCACCCTGCTACAAGTGCCACCAACCCCTAAACCTGAAAAGCATACTCTCATATTGAAATGTGTCATTCCATCATCATAGTAATAACTGTTAAGCACCATCAATAATTTCAAGATACTCCATCCTATGCTTCACTTTGCTACAATCCCATCGTTAACCTGAATTTATCTACCTCAACAGCACCTTTATCAGGATCCACACCATCTGCTGCTTCTTAGCATCTACGATATAGTCCTACCAGTTCATCTAAACCTCTGACAAACCTGTGTTAATAACAGTGTTAGTCAAGTTTTTGGTTCAACCGTGTTGTAGCTGGGACTACTGGCATACACCCACAATGCTACAAGAGATGTATTTGTCCTCTCTAAACAATGTTTCAACCACTGACTCGCTCTCTCTCTCTCTCTCTCTCTGTCAAATAAATTCCTTGAAAAAAAGATGGTTCCTATCATCCCACCATTGATTTGACAAGCTGCTATGTTTTATACAGTTACATATCCGAGAGCTTGCGATGACTTTTGGACTTCTTAATGTTAACTGCCACTCAGTTTTTATATGTATTCACTGTAAAGTTATAGTTATTGCAGGAAGTATATGCAGTTGTTGTTCATTCATTTTCCATACCTACTTGTCCTGTGAAGGGTCACAGGGGTTTCTGGAGCAATGGGCACAGGGCGGGGAATAACCCAGGATGGGGCGTCAACCCATCAAAGGGCACACACACCAGATATAAGGTCTGTTTGGCAACTTCAATTCACCTTAGCATGTTTTTAGACTGTGGGGGGAAACCTGAGTACCCAGACAAAATCCCATGACAACATGGGGAGAACATGCAAACTCCACACAGATGGAGCGAAGGTGGAAACTCAGAGCCTAGTCTACGGAGTTGAGAGGTAACCATGTTGACCTCGATGTCTCTGTGCCACCACTCTTATTCTATATATGAAATAATGCTGCATAGAACTGATCACATTGACTAACTTAAAAATGCCTTACAATACTGATTAGACTTTGCAGCAGTGAAGACGTAAGAAAGTCAAAGAGAAAGGCAGCTAGTTGTAGGAAATACTGTAATCCATGTAAATACTGGAGGATGAGTTACGTCATAATATAGCTGCAGGACAGACACATTTATCCTGGTAGGATGACTGAAACTGTCCTGTGGATACCCACACCTCCCCTGATATAATTAATATGATGTAATTAAAATGTGTATTTTGATTGCAAATAATTTGGAGTATTTCGGATGGATGGGATTATTTCCCATGCCTATTTAGTCTGAGCTCCAGTGAACAAAGCTTAAATAAAAACAAGAGAGAGGAAAGGCTTTGTTCTACAACATTTTCTCACCAGGAGGACAGGCACAGGTGGCAGGCGATACTGCAGCAGGTCTTTGTCTTTCACCTGTCACATGACCATAAATAGGTTACCAGGCCAAACATCAGGAAGCCTGCAGAGACCTCAGCACAAGAGCACAACCAGCTGACAATAACCACAGAATTCTAACGTTAATTGTAATATAACAAACAACACAACACAACATATTAATGAAACTGATTGTAAATCTCTCCCAGTCATTTATTTTAGAATAGAACACTAAACCTGGTTACAGCTGGTCCATCGTTCACCCAAAGCATCTGAGAGAAAAATATTGAAATTAGCTACATCTTTAAAGCAGTGATATATATCTGTAATTTGGTGAAGGCTTCAATGACAAGGCTTTCCAAATATTAACAAATTTAAAGTTTTTGGAGCCTGAAACTAGAGGGGGAAATGAATATTGCCGCTGAGCTAGTGGCTAACTGAAATCCATTGATGTAATATTCCATGTAAAAACCATAAATCTGGAGGCCGCCCATAGCTGCATTAAAAAAGCAACTAAAGTTACACAAAAATGTGTAGCCTATGCTCCTAAAAGCATAAGCTGGTGTTCAGTAGTCCTGCATATTTTAAATCCCCCCCCATTCCCCCACAGCACCAAACCTGCACAGAAAATTCTGAAGATGGCACATGCACATGCTAGCCACTCATATGTTGCTACTTGTCTTAAACAAATAGCCACATCCATGCTGTCAGGGTTCCTGCTGCTAATTTGCAAGGGGAGACTGAATTTACTTCAGTCAAATGAGAAATGCAAAAGGAAATGTTCAATTTCTGTTATTATAATCAATGTGTTTGTGTGTAAACACACTGTTAGATCTATTTATCTGCCTGATGTGGTTTGGTGGTATAATGATGTGCAAGGGGCTCACTGCTGATGTATCTTTAAAAAAGGAACATAACTCTCATTGAAAAATGCTTTTTAGAAACAAGAAATTTACAGTAAATGGAACAAATTCTCTTATAAATTACACCACCATATTATTATACAGTTATTGACAACTTATTTTTCTGTTGTCAATAACTAAACAGCAAAATTAAAATGATGAAAGAAAAGGTTTGAAATGGTGTCTGAGTATGATTGCACATGACTTCTCTAGTGTTTATGTACTTTGTTTCATATCAGAACACAGCATAGGATAGTTAAATTAGTATGTGAATCAGCACCAGTACTACAGCTATTTCATATCAAAGTAAAATGACATACAAAACTTCATAAATGACATTGGTTTAGCCTTGACTTACACTATTCCCAGAAGTTAAAGAGATAATAAATACCTGCTATTGGACAAACCATTGGAAACAGTATTAAATTTGATACAGATGGTGTGAAAGCTTATTTTGTTTCACTGAGATGTTAAGGATGAATATAGTCATGTTAAAAATAACATAAATTTACAGCTGTGCTTGAGTATAAAGTAATTTCCATAGTGGAAATTCTTAAGACACTTAAGAATCTGGTGTCACATTTTGGTCCAACTTTAAACCAACTGAAGGAGGTGATGTTCTCCAAGGCATGTGGGCCCCTCAGCAACATGTAAGAGAAAAAAATGGGAGGAAACTGAAGATTAATATCTGCAGTGACCTGTGGCGCTATGGCAACGAAGTGCGCAAAAAGTGGCAAGACCTCTCCAGTGTTGCCAAGAGAGAGAGGGTGCTGAGGCTAGACAGCAACAGTGTATAACTGGAGGAGAGCCATCGCAGGCTGTTCTTCTCACCCCATAGGAAAAGCAGGTCCTGGCCGTGGACTAACTGTGACTGAGAAACTACCCACAAGTAGCATCCCCAATACTTGTGGGTGCAGTCAAAAGCTGACTGTTCTGTAAAACGTAGCTGAAGGTAGAGGGAACAGCCTCCTGCTGAAGGGATGAGCTTCTTTTTAAACAATATATTTTAGCCATAGCATAACTCTTTTTGTACTGTCACACATTTTTCTGCACAGTAAATAAAGACAGTACAGGAACTGTGAGCATGCCTGTGATGTGTCAACACAGTGCCCCCACATAACAGCAGAAGAGCACCAGCTCATTTAGAAGTTCACCAGCAAAGGCAGATTAACTTCCCTGGGGATTATAAGATAACATGGATAGTGGGCCATTTCAGAATTTCTTTTTTGGAACCAAAAGAAATGAGGGAATTTAAAAACAGTGGACCAATCAATAATATGCTATTCAAAACATGGGGCACTGGGGGCAGGAATGCTACCAGAAAAATTCCCTGATGAAGGTGTCTTGATTGGCCAAATGTAAGATGTTTAATGGATCCCTCTTTTGCTGTGGCCACATACTTTAGCCTAGGAGAGTTTCTCAACCTGGTCCTTGGTCCCCAGGTGGTTCATGTTTCTACTACCAGCCAGACAGTCCACATTTTTGCTCCTTAGGCTAAGTTATCTTGAATTTTTTCACACTTTTTGTGTTCTCTACATGTCTTCTCACAATTTGTCTACCACTGTAGCAGGATGATGTCCGAGACGTTGGAGATGTAATGTTAGTCTTGTATCTTTGTGCTGTTTCCTTCTTTTACGCTATTTTGTACTGGTTCGCATGGCAGTGAAACATCTGCTACCACTAGACACCAGTGTAGAAAAAGCTGGGTAGTTCCTTAGTTTTCATGACACCAGCCCAACCAGCTGCCTACACTTGCCTAATGGTAAGTCCACCCCTGCTTACCAGACGCTTTTATCCAAAAGAATGTACATGTGAGGCAATTAGCCCATTACCAACATGTGCTGTCAAGTGAATCCACTAGACACAAGTGTAGCTAGGCTGAGCCTCCAGTGAATGACTAGGTACAGGTGTGAGCAAGTGCTACGCATCCACTTCTAACAAAGCAACTGTTCAACAATCCCAGCTTGTTCCAAGAAAACAACTTGCATTGTATTTTAATTTTAACTTGAACTGTACCCTGGCTAACTGAGCAGCCAAATCCATATTCAAGCATTCAAGCAGAAATTATATATTTCAAGATGTGAGCAGGTGACGCTCGAATTCTTTTCAGATATGCAGCTCTGTGCTCGATCCCGATCCAGCTGAAATCCTTCCGCTCCTGCTCCGCTCACATGCTCTGATGGGCTCATAGCACAACAGTAATCAGTTCACTGCGTGCACAGATCTGGACACAGCAGCCTTGCTGAGGCCATGTGCATCACTGACAGTCTGCAGAAATTCACCAATGGCAACTGTAGAGAACTGTAGAGCTGTCCGAAACTACGCAGTGGGACTAAGGGCGAAGTACTGGTGTGTTCCTCTCTACAATTCATCCTGCACCAAACCAAGGAGGCTCATTATTTCACCCCTGGGCAGCCTATACAGTTTCTCTATTAATCATTGATTGCTAAGATGGTCCAAGGGGTTGAATTCCATCTGCAAAACAACATTTTACCATGAACTTGGCTTCTTGGACAGCACTGTTTCAAACAAAATCTCCAGCTTAGTTCCACAAATCTTTGAATCGTTGCACTGGGGTGAAAAAAACGAAAGGTCTGTGCTGGGCATGCTGGGAAATGCAGGGAAAGGCAGGCACAGGTGCCAAAATGAAAAAGCAGGGGATCGGGAATCAATGCACAGAGAAGAACGCTGAAGGAGACACAAGCGCTCGGAAAGAAAAGGGAGAAAATTATACACTTAGTCATTCTTCTTAGCAGGCTGTGGGGACTAACCTGCTTCATACACACAAGGAGATGGGCTGAAGCAGTTAGTGGTACACACTTTTGTTTGATTGGTAAAGTGGCCGTCGTTGAGCTGGGGAACGTGGTGGATTGCAGCTGTGCCTTACAATGCATGGAGAGTTTGACTGTTTACCTCATTATGCACTGAAATTGTATGCAGGTGAAGAATCTACAAAAAGCCTCTCTGAGCTCATTTATAGCCTAGGCCTACATTATAGCTTTATATTACATTGACTTATTATTGACTAACAGGAAAGTTAAACATTTTGCAAATGAATATACTTAAAAACTTGTAATAAATAAGAATAATTTTTCAAATTTTAAAGACACTCTCTTATCACTAACTTGTATATACAGTCCATAATAGTAATAGCGGTTAACAAGATGCAATATTCTACTAGTAGACATAAAAAGTTTAAGGACTGATAGGGACAAAATTAAATCCAGACATGCCTGAAAAAAATCTAAATAATAGCATCAGAACAATAATGACACTGCACTGTCTGCATTTGTAATATGGTTTACATCTAGTTCACAGTTTGACCTTACATGTCTCACCTGTGTGTCACATTTCTGCACTTGATATTTGTACAGCACACAATATGTGAAGTAGACTGCTCAAAAAATCTAAAGGAACACTTTGAAAACACATCAGAGCTCAATGGGAAAAAATCCTGCTGGATATCTATACTGATGTGGACTGGGTAATGTGTTAGGAGCGAAAGGATGGCACATTGCTTGAAGGAAATGAAAATTATCAACCAACAGAGGGCTGAATTCAAAGACACCCTGAAAATCAAAGTGATAAAATGATGAAGCAGGCTGGTCCATTTTGCCGAAATTTCATTGCAGCAACTCAAAATCGTACTCAGTAGTTTGGCCCCCACATGCTTGTATGCATGCCTGACAACATCGGGGCTAATGCTCCTAATGAGATGGCAGATGGTGTCTTGGGGCATCTTCTCCTAGATCTGGACCAGGGCATCACTGAGCTCCTGTACAGTCTGAGGTGCAACCTGGCGGTGTTGGATGGATTGTAACGTAATGTCCCAGAAGTGTTCTATTGGATTTAGGTCAGGCGAGTGTGGGGGTATCAATTCCTTCATCCTCCAGGAACTGCCTGCATACTCTCATCACATGAGGCCGGGCATTGTCATGCACCAGGAGGAACTCAGGACCCACTGCACCAGTGTAGGGTCTGACACTGGGTCCAAGGGTTTCATCCCGATAACTAATGGCAGTCAAGGTTCCGTTGTCTAGCCTGTGGAGGTCTGTGTGTCCCTCCATGGATATGCCTCCCCAGACCATCATTAACCCACCACCAAAACAGTCATGCTGAACAATGTTACAGGAAGCATAATATTCCCCATGGCTTCTCCAGACCCTTTTACGTCTGTCACATGTGCTCAGGGTCAACTGTGAAAAGCAGTGTGCCAGTGTGCCAATTCTTACTTGAATGCCTTCTTCACAGACTAGATGATTAAACAAATAAAGCAGCGCAACATTACAGTAGCTAACGATACATAAACCACTAACTTGCGTGTACTATTAGAGCATTTATGTCATCTATTTAAACTTTGTTTTACCAGGTAAAATACTCAGGAGAAATAGCAGATAACGCATCAGAACTGCGTGGGATACAAACATCATGCGTGTGACTAAAATCTTCAGCCAATAAGGGCAAAGTTGTGTTGTCATGGAGGTCACTGAGAGGTGCCACACAATCTGTCTTAAGTCATCTTGCCCTCGCAAGGTTTTTGTACCATGTGACGTGGTGATGCGTGGTGACGTTTTGCAGTGCTGGCTGAAGTCGGACAAAAAAATCTAACCATGATGCTTTAGGTCAGGACCAGAATGCATTGCTTTAAGCCAGCACTGTAAGCGGCTGCATGAAGTCAAACACACTCACAGTAGAAAAAAGGTTTTGGAGGAGTTTGACCAGAGATTGAAGGAAAAGCAGCCAATGAGTGCTCAGCATATGTGGGAAGTCCTTTGGGACAACTGGAAAAACTTCATGAGGCCACCTCACAAAACTGGCATAAATGAGCAATTGGGTTGAAGATCACTCTGCCAACCCAGGGATTAGAATTGGCAACCTTCTGAATCCCAACCCATAGAGCTGCTGTCGTGATCTGCTTTGTTCAGCCTTGGCCTGTTTCCAATTGGCCAGCAGAGGTCACCGTTGGTCCTCCTGTGTTCCCCTCTCGTTCACCGATATGACTGTATGTGTGATGCTCTCCGCCTGTCACTCGGTCTCATTGTCCATGTGGATGATTTTCAGTGTGCTCAGCCTAGATCAGAGACCAGCCGCTCAGCCTCATGTATTTCCAATACAGAACCAGTCCGCTTTATACATGCGGCACACGTCACACACACACAGTGTCGCAGGCAATAGCCTCACAGCCATGGGCACGCTCATGGCTACATACTAGCATGTCATTAGCGTGAATTGTTTTTACTGTGAATGAAGACAACACAAAGCTTTCAATTTGTAATACATGTAAAGCCAAAATAAACCATGGGAGAACCACCACGAAAATGGAGGTAATCTTTAAACTGATTATTAAACATTTACTAGATAATCTTGAAAAGGAATAGTTATTAAATTGCAAAGCTAGCTAAGGTTTTTTTTTTTTATGACAGAGTAAAAATATTTAACCCCCTGTGCTATGTCAAATAACCAAAGTATGATGGTATGAAAAAGCCTGCTCTTAATCTTACCTGCGATGTACGAATTGTATGTGCATAACAGACGATGTATTAATATTACCCTGAAACTATCATTACTTGGAAGAGAATAAACTGAAGTAAACTTCAGTTTTATTTGGAGGTTTGTAACTTGTGGACTTTTTTATTTTAAGACAAGTAAAAAAAAAAAGATAAAAAGGTCATATACATAGGTATATGATGAATTTAAACATAATGGAAAATGATGCAAGTAACTTATGTTTATTTGTGTACAGCAACTCATTTTCAGCTAATTGTTATTTGTACCTCTTTCCAGTCACTGAGCACTTCATTTTGAGACTTGAGAGAACATCCTATAACTTAGTACAGTTTGGGGGAAATTGTAAAGTTTAATTTTTTTTTTATTATGAAAATAATTTTGCATTAAAGAAAATTGATAGCATATACAAACAAATATCAACTTATAGTTCTTAGAAAGAAAATCGTAATCGGCAAAAATCGGTACCAGCAGGTCACACTTGTCGGATATCAGAATCAGCTAAGAAAAGTGCAATTGATGTATCTCTACTCAGAATACAGCCATCAGCAGGTCACTACTAATGTCACTTGTGTTACTACCAGCTCAAGTCCCCAAGTAACTAGAATTTTATAGAAATGACAGATATACCTTCTCTTCATTGAAAAATTTGGACTTTTGGCCCTCTGATGGAATGTAAGCACTTGCCTAGCAACTAGGAACACATCAAGGCTAAGAATAATGGAAAATCATTGTCTGGATTCTTTAGAGACACAGGTATCTAAAGGAAAGGTAAGAAGATTGGATTCTTCAAAAGAGTGACCATTGATTTAATGGTAATAGAAATGTCTGTACACACAAAGACGGCTTCTTTGTTGCCCTTCATGACACCAGGCCATCCTCCAAAAGTCCGCATCACACAATGCATGCAGATGCACTCACCCTGACCTGCTGCCATTCCTGAGCAAGCTCTGCACTGAAGGTGCCCTAATCCTGCAGCTGAATCAACTTTAGGAGACGGTCTTGGCACTTGCTGGACTTTCTTGGTCGCCCTGAAGAATTCTTTACAACAATTGAACCTCTCTCCTTGAAGTTCTCAATGATCTGATAAATGGTTGATTTAGAGACAATCTTATTAGCTGCAATATCCTTGACTGTGAAGCCCTTTTTGGGCAAAGCAATGACGACTGCAGATGTTTCCTTGCAGATAACCATGGTTAACAGTGGAAGAACAATGATTTCAAGCACCACCCTCCTTTTAAAGCATCCAGTCTGCTATTCTAACTCAATCAGCATGACAGAGTGATCTCCAGCCTTGTCCTCGTCAACACTCTCACCTGTGTTAACGAGAGAATCACTAAAATGATGTCAGCAGGTCCTTTTGTGGCAGGGCTGAAATTCAGTGGAAATGGGGTTTTTGGGATTAAGTTCATTTTCATGGCAATTGTAATTCATCTGATCACTCTTCATAATATTTTTGGAGTATATGTAAATTGGCATTATAAAAACTGAGGTAGGAGACTTTGTAATTCTCAAAACGTTTGGCCATGGCCGTAATACTGCTTTCACATGGAGTCCTTGCTGGACCCAGTGCTGGTGCTTGGCCGGAGCTGAAATTGGCCCCACAAAAAAGGGTAGAGCGATGACATCAATGTGTGCATTTTGGCGTTGGGAGAGCTTACCATTTCAGAAGTAAAGACAACAAAGATGGAGGACTGCGTGACATGTGATGAACGCAACAACTTTTTAAAATTTACTGCAAATGCAAATATTTAGCTTGGCAAAATCTATTTAAATGATATGCTGCAGCAGACTACATCCATGTTCGTGGCACAACGTCAACGTTCCGTGCAAGGCTCACATAGTCATCAAGTATGCGCATGATGACTGGCATGTTAACTCAAAGATTTTGATAAACATTTTACAAATAGACAATCAAAAAATATATTGATCTTTCATGAGAAATAAATATAAGTGATGCTCCTGTCCATCTGCATTCTCTTCATCTGTGTCAAGACAAGCATACAAAAGACAAGATCGGTAAATTTCACTTAAATCGCTGACAATTCAAGCAAGAAGTGTGCGTCTTCTTTGCAATGCTGTGGCAAAGCACATTGGGCGTAAACATTATACAGACATTATCAGGGTTTGCATGAAATGTTTGATCACACTGCTTAGATCGCAACCCAAAAATCCAAAACAATCATGAAGGTTGCACATAAACACACTTGAATAACTGTACGCTATGTATCACTGGCTAACACACCGAATTCAAATAGCATTGGTAACTTACTACAGTAGCTAGCTAGGTTGTTATTATGATAGATCACCCAGCCCTAGTTACAACACAGGTCCAACACACAAACACAACTTAGTGTTTACCAATATGCTATTTTGTTTGAGGAATCCCTGGAAAACATCCAACATACACCACACATAATTAAAGTCCATAGTAACATTACAAGTAAGCACAACAATAACAACATACCCGATTCTTCCAAAGTGGTCATGGAGTCCATGATTTCAAAAATGGGTCCATATGTTTTGAGGTCGGCCAGCACTGCTTTTATTGAACTCTTTTCAACTTTCTGCATTCTTGTTTCAATTTTCTAATCTTGTTCACGACTTTCTTTGCTGTCATAACCTCTGTCTTCTCTAACTGACTCCGCATTGCTTCATAAGTTTCACTTTCTGCTGAGACGACTCTAACCCCGCCTCCTGACATCACACACTCCCAACTCTCTCCCAGCGACCTTTTGGGGTCAGAAAAATTTGCACCAGCCTGGAGTTTTTGGCCTGGCACTGCTGTTTTATTTTTGTGTGAGAATGCCCGGTATGAGCACTGGACCCGGTGTGAAAGGGCTATAAGTGGATTTGCCTGGCTATGCAGAGGAAACTACAAGTGAGTACTGCAAAATTATTGTTGAGGACAGAAAGAGTGAGAGGAGGAGGAGGGGGGAGGGCTCAAATTCCACACGAAGGGTACAGGGTAAGGCATAGTTTTACCTTATGTACTTGGGTGCAGTTCCCACAAGATGAGCCTAATGCATTTTGATTATAGCTCACTCACCCTGAGGGAATGCGATTACACTCCCCTCTGCACTATTAACTATACAGTGAAGACAGACTCTGGGTATTATATAAACAGTACACTATAACAATTTCAACAGAATATTTACAGATTACATCAGTTCAAATTAAATTTGATTCAATACAACCTCAGGCTGTTTCAAATTCAATTGTAGCAATACGCACTAGAATATTTACAAAGTAAAGAAATAATCAAAATAAGTTCCACTGACTTGTATAAATTCCCTTTAAAATCAGGGAATGGCAACATGACACAAACATAGGGTCTCAATTCACATTAAGTCAATATACTCCGATTTATAGGGGAACTAAAACACGTCAACAGGTTTCCCTGTACCAGTGTATTTCCTTCACGCGTATAGCAAAGAAAAAGAATATGTTTTACATTCAGCTACAATGGTATAAGTGCAGAAACCACAAACAAAACCCCATATAATACTACTGTAATTAACTCTTACAGTCGGAGCAGTTTACTGCGAATGAGCTACAGTACCCCTTAAAGCGTCGAAAAGCAGACGAAACAAAATAAATAAAACCCGTTGTAGTCTTGTTATACCTCCAAGCGGGACAGGCATAACACTTGTCGGATAAGGGTAATTATGCACAAGCGGCATCCACATGGCGTGTTCGCTTCGCATGCCTCAGCACGCCTGCGCACAAAACATCAGCAACGTCGCTCTCGGGCAACGCGACAGGCCGCGTGGTGGCTACCTGGAGAAGCTTCCAGCCTCCCAGGCAGCCCGCGGAGCTAGCCTCCACGTCCCTCGCCGGCTGTACTGAGGAAGCCCGAACATTACGGCACTACGGTAACTCGCTGGAGACTCTTGAGCGGAATGACTCATGATTCTATCTAAACGACATTACGTATTAAAAATACCTAATTCTAACTAGACTACTTGAACTGAAGCTGAAGATGCACGTGCTGCGTCGTCGTCCTCCCTCCTTCTCGCGGTCTCTCTCGTTTTTCCCGCTCTCACTCCACCCAATCGTTGTCCAGCTCCCTCCACCTAATTATGACGTTAGACTGTCCCACCTCATGAAATCCCAGTGCATTCTAGATAAACTATACCTACTAAATAAAGACAAAAATAAATCTGCCCATACACCAAATATTTTTTTATTTTGCATACAGTCACCATGATATACACACACACACACTATTTCTCGGATTACTTTGAGAACTGGGGTTAAGATTTAACCAAAAGATTTGAGATTAAAGTTGCAATAAACTTTTAAATCAAAGTAGGAACTTCTGAGGTAAAAGTAGAATGGTACTGATAGCTTTACCTAACACAGTGGTTCCCAAAGTGGGTGTTGCAAGACAACTTGTAGAATATATCTATAAACATAGTGTGAAAAATGTCAGATTTTAACCGTAACCAATTGATCACAATAAATCTACTAAGGGCGCTTCCAGTCGTCAAGATATACCCTCGGGACTCGATAGCTCGCACTGTAATTAAGGTTGGACACCACTAATAATAACCCTGGGGAACCCACGGGGTCATATACGACCCCTTCTTTTATTTCTGCCTTACATTCAACACACTCATCAAAGTTAAGAACTTTTTTTTTTTTGCTTTACAGTTCATTGTACCATGTACGACCCAGTAGCAGTGACGTTTAGTGATTACTGACTGAATTAACCAGATTTTTTTCCACATTAAATATGGCCCCCACCGTGTTTTCAGGTTGTTGC
>JAABNX020000119.1:3546700-3559984 GCA_015163995.2 Mormyrus lacerda | reverse complement strand
CCCCCCCCCCCCCCCCCCCCCCACATATACGTATAGGGGGGGTGCAGCTGTCACCTACACGTCAATCAGATTGCAACCAAATTCCCAGCTGTCTGCCCCGGTCAGCGTCTAGGGCTCCCTGTGATCTGTGCTTCAAATCTTCCTACATGATCAGCGTCTCGTGGCCTCATTTGTGATCAGGACCCCCCACCCCACCCCACTCCCAGGTCTGTTTCCCTGGCAACAGTTATGCTTCTAATGTGATCGCTGGCCTTGCTTGTGTTGCCAGCTAAAGTGGATTTGTCACTAAAAGTTGATAAATTACATCATGATGTTGTGTGACGATGCAAAATTGCATCATTACATAGATTACTCAATGACGCTACTCAAACTGATTGGCCATCTCAGTGAAAAATACAATTCAAATTTTATTTTAGATTTGTTTATTGTCACATTTTATTATTTAAAAATAACATAAATACAGCACATTTTTATGATCAGATAGCTACACAAGCGATTGAATTATTGAACAACTGCCTATTACATTTATTTTATTGTTAACTGGTAAACTATACATCCTGACCAATTACAGTTTTAATTCATGTGTTGCTGTGTAGTTAACACACTACCAACTGATCTGCTGAACTGCTGAGTGTGTGACAGAGAAAATCATTTATGTGTCATATAGAGCATTTTAGCGTTTGAGTGACTTACCAAAAGCTGCTAAAAGTTGCAAGATAAATTTCAAATTTTCAAAGTAGTTAAATTTCATCATTGCTTTTTTTTATCATTGCTTCTTTTGCTGGGGTAGTCTGAAACGTTGTTAAATCTAGCAACAAAATTGCTAAGTTGGCTGAACCGTGCACGAGCGTGGAACACAGACATGATGTCAATGGTGCAACAGACACAGGCATCCATATATGCACACCATTATAAACTGGACCCAGAAGGAACAGATCGGGTATACTGCACAGATCGAGTTACAAACATTTAACAAAAATTGCAGCAAATTTGGTCTATGGCAGAGATGCAGTGTTTGCTGGCAATTTGGACTGATGAGAGTGTCCAAGAACAACTGGCTGCAAGGCAGCAAAACTCCGTGACATTTGGTAAAATACTGGACAATCTTGTAATATATGCAGCACAATTAAATGAAAATCGTTGCGTTGCATATTCAATAAATCTAAACGAGGCCCGTGTGTCATCATGGTCAAAATGACTGAAAATAAACTACAAAGTAAGGACATTAACCATGAACTCCGCTGTGCGGTGCAATAGCTATTTTCTTTTTTATGTTTTCTTTAGCACAAAAAGTCTTCATGATGATGACGAAATAGTCCTCCATCATTAAGCACGACGTGATTGCAGATCAGCAGGGGAGTTAGGAGACTCGTGCGCAGTTACACTACAAGGCAACCGTGCCAAGTGTGAGTACGTCATTTTCTTGTATGCACTTTCTTGGTACCTTCACCCAAAATTTTAAACATTGCCATGACAAAGCGTACACATGGGACCCCCAAAAGCTACCTCCCACCTCTGGGGTTGCCAGGCATAGCTTTGTTATCCACTTCTGACAGAAATGTAGCTCTGCTAAGGGTGGGACTCTATTCCTGGTCTTCTAACCCAAAGACTGTATCAGCAGCAGACATTTGGCATCACCAAAAACATGGCGGCTCCTACTACTACTCTTAACTACTATAAACATAGAACACCTAATACAGCAGAGTTTACACACCAGCATCTTTTTTGCTAACTAGTTTCTGTGGTGGACTGGTGTAAGCGCCTCTGCCCTAGATTTCCATTTGTCATTTCGAAAGGTCATTGTAGTAGATTCACGTGCCAAGTTAAACTCCACTTACTGTAAGAGACCCATAGGTGCAATAAAAACAAAATAAAAAGGTCAATTTTGCTTTGTTCTGTCTGATAAGCAACAGTTTGTGCCACAATATATAGTCATACATTGAATTATAACGTTCTAAGTAACCAAAAACTCAATAAAATTAATAAGCACTGTATTATCACTCTGAAAAGTAGAATAGCAGAAAGTGATAACACTGTTTTGCTATGCGAATCTAATTAAATGTAACTGATGCAACAGCAGATTACAGGAATGCCCAGGGATCACCATCCCAGCAAAGAGGCACTGAGTGTACACCTTCCTTTCCTTTCAGGAATCAGGCACCGAAAATGGTGCTATTGTGTAGGGGTCACATGCCTGCATCCCGTCACTCAGCTGATGCAAGGGTTATAAAAACTACGCCTGATGTATGGACGGCCATTTTTCATCCTTTCATTTTCTCCACACTGACATAGAAATAGGTCATAAAATATAAAAAGGATTAAAAAAACAGCGGTAAATTCTAAATGCAACATACTTGTGGACAGGGTGTTTCTTTGGGATAAAAAACAGTTTAATGGAATAGTATAACATTTCCACGAGTAGTCTCCCTTACAAGAGGTCTCACGGTATACCATGCCTCTAATCCAGTCCCCGTGGGACCCTCTTGAACACTGGTTTTTGTTTCATCGTAGGATAAAGTAAACCAAGGTAACCCCTGGTTGAATTAACAGTAATCTTTTTTTGGATTATTGGATTGCTTCAAAGTGTTTTATTCTAGCAAAAGAGTTCACAATGACTTGTCGCTCTGGTTAATTCTATCTGTTTATTTACATTAACATCGTTGATTCATTAATTTGCCAAGACATAATATAGAGGTTCCAAAAATCCAGTACATCGTCACTTGCCTTTAGACCAGTGTTTCCCAGTCGGGTCCGCGGGGGCCCACAGTCGGTCCACGTTTTTGCTCCTCTAAGCTCCCGTTAAAAACGTGGACCGTCTGTGGGTCCCCGCGGACCCGACTGGGAAATACTGCCGCAGACAGCTCTTTTGAAAACTCACGTTTAATGTCTAGTAGCTTTCAGAGTGCAACTGAGAAAGCATGCGGGATTATATGCGCATGAGTGCCTCGTGACTGGATATTTTTGGGAGGGGGGCAATACAGGAAATTACTCCGCCTGAGGGTAACATTCAGGATTTTATGCTGGCACTGTGCGTGTCGGGGAAAACCCCAGATCCACAAGGAGATTCAGCTAGCGTGTAAGTGACCGTAGAGCTGGGGGGGAAGGCGCAGGCATCTCGTTGGCCCTCAAAGGGGCCTTTTGTCCCTGTTCATGGGGAAAGCGGAGCAGGGAAGAGAACTGGGGAGGCACGAGGCTGTGGATGCTGGGCTCTTGCCTAAAAACACAGTGGGGCACAGCCAGGACACAAGTCAGCACTGTGCACCTAACACTTTGTCGCCAGTGTGTGGCTCCTGGGATAGTGTTCATCAACATAACACTACAAAGGGTGGCTGAAAACCTCCCACGGAGAAGAGCCTTTGGCTGAAACCAGGAGCAAAATATGGAGAAGTACTTTCCAGCAAAATTCAGATGAAATACCTTGGAGCTCGATAGCATGGGCACCCAGGCTAAGGACACTAAAGGTTATTTTTTAATAAGGGGAGGAAAGGCCTTCACAGATAATTATGGTGTCTTTTCACATTTTTATTGAGACAATATGAACTGAAAATGTGAATTAAATTAAACAATGTACTCAATCTGATGGCACACTAAAGATACAGATTTTGTACTCGGAGCAGAGTAAAACAAAGCAGGAAGAACTGAAAATTACTAAAATGACTAAGAGTTTTGAAGCACTAAATTTTTTCTTTAGGCAGCATTAAGGCAGCACTGTAAGACAGTACAGAATTAAGCTACAGTGAAAATGGTCATTAATACTGAAAAATGTTGGTGTTTTTCTACTGGACACGATACTGACAGCAAGTGCAAAATCATCCCGAAGGTTTCCATGCATGTGCACTGAATGAAAATGATTGGCATGAAAGTTTTTGCTTATTACCTGGTCAGGTACAGATATACCATTGTCAAGAAACCAAAAGTAACAATAACAGCATTGATGCTAGCAATGTGTATTAACCTTATATGGAATATGTTCTAGTTAAAACTGCAGAGCTATCCAATAAGAAGGGTGCTTGTTGAAGCCATCCAATAAAAAGGGTGCTTGTTGAAGCCAGCCATCCAATGAAAAGGGTGATTGTTTAATTATTCAATGAAAGGGGTGTTTTTCAAGTAACAAACAGGACATTCAAACACCCAAAATTTTTATTCTGAGAATGCTGAGTGGCATTCAACTAGTTTTCAGAGGAACTTTTTTATTTTTATGTTTGTCTGTGTTCAGGCAGCACAACCTTGTGTTTTTTTGCTTGTTGTTTTGCCAGCAACCCAGGCAGCATCACTGTACTCGAATATACACAGAACTGATTGCTTTATGTAGTCTCAGTAAAGGGCTTGGGTGACAGTGCGAGGCCACATTCGTTTGAGTTGCACTGTGTACTTGTATTTAATGTTCTGTAAGTTACCTAGTAGCCTAGTTTCACCTACAAAGACCATGAAACGTCAGATAATCTCATTTTCAGTGTATGAGTATTCTGGCTTGGAGTGACAGAAACTCAGCATGCATTACCACGCTGTGGGTCAGTGCACACATTGCCAGTTACAAGCTTTCTTAAACCCTGTCACATTTTACCTGATTTCCCGCACATCGCACAAACTGGACCCTGTTGTGTACTATGTTTGGCGATGCGGTTGATCTATGTGAAAAATCTGCATTTATTGAACCTAAGATCCAAGAGTAGGAGTGGGGGTTTAAAGCTGGTGTTTGTTGGATGGTGGATGTTGGATGTAGGTCAGGACAGGAGCAGGCCTAGATGCTTGCCTTGTCAGTAATGGCCCAGAGCAGAGCTGGGCAAGTCTGAGAGCTGGGAGAATCCTTATTTCATGACAGGAAATGACATCATTCAGTGACATCATCATTAAATGACATCATTCAGTGACATCATCATTAAATAACATCATTCAGTAGTCTTTACGGAAAACTCTCAGCCTCCAAAACACCTGCTCTTCCTGCCAGGCCGTTTTTCTCCTCAGGGGCTGAAGGAAAGAGAAACAGCTGATATTCACAATAGAGATGCCACACTTCTGTTAGAAGTTCTGTTAGAAGTTAACTAACATTTAACCAGGTGACTCTGCATTGTAATTAAACAAATTACAACAATAAAACACAACAATAGCACGTAAAAACTATTGAATATTTGAATATTTTATGAATATTTTGAGAATTTTGACTTTACCTTTACCTTTATCACATTAGTCAACTAGAATGTATTAAAATATAATGTTCACATTTGTTGGATGTTAATTGCTTAATGACATAATATTGACTTGAATGATCTTGTAAACTGTATGATGGATTTGATCATTTGTGCAATTCATAAGCGATCCCATCATAGACAATACTTTGACCAAAAGGCCCATTCTATAAGTAAAGTTTGCCCCCAATGCTGTGCTATATGATGTATATCACCTGTTACTTTACCCAAAGTAATAGTCTCTCAGTTATCTGGTCAAAGTGATTTGAAATGAGAAAACTGAGGCCCTCGGACTGTAGCTCAGGCTGTGAAGAACACAAACCCTATAAGGATCCTGCCAAGATTTAGGACACTACCATGTAATCTTAATAAAGCATCCTGAACCCAAACTTGTCTGTAAAGCATCTCTTTGTGAAGGACTTCCTGAATACACTAATCAAAGTACTCACGAGTATTGGCCCATCCTGCGCATCCCCATCACTGCCACGACAACGATGACCACTACTGCCACCAGTGAGCCAATCACAATGCCCACAACTTGCCCTGTGCTCAGGCCACCTAGGTAGAAATAGGGCAACGTTTGAGAGAAAATCTTGGTTCAAAAGCTTGTAAAATTAGTTGCTCTGGCGGTTCCTTACCCTCATCATCTTCTATAATCAGTGAAGAATTTAAGTGTGGCATCTCAGTTGTGTATCCGTCATCCACCATCATTGTAGAGACAACTGTGGAGCTGTCAGTGAAGGTGGTATCTGTGGCAGTTACTGTGGTATACTCCACACTTGTATTCTCCTCTGTAGCTTCTTCAGCAACCATGGAGGTGATTTCCGCAGCCTCTGTTGGGTTCGAGGTAACAAATGGCTCTGACGCATTAGGAAGGAATATCGTACTTCTATTTGTGGGCTCTTCAGTGACTGCAGTCATGGAGGTGACCTCCGGGGTAGTTGTATTCTCATTGGTTGGTATCACGATAGTGCCTGAAGAGCAGACACAGGGACACAGTAGGAGATTCAGACAGAATGCGTTAAATGTTATTGTCACACTTAAAGCAGTTGGGGTTAAGGGCCTCGCTCAAGGGTCCAACAGAGATATAATTACTGTACCAGCCATGAGATTCGTACTGGCAAATTTTCAGACTCCTAACCCACAGTACCACACATTATTGCACATGGAGCAGATGATGGTTCCTGTGGTGAGCGGCACAGCCTTTGGCACGAAGCAAACTGCCACACATGATCATGTGAACAGCAAAGCAGGAACAGTGGAAAATAATAAGACTTCTTCAATTTCAGCACTGAAATGAACTAAGACCAAACGTTCAAAATGTAGTTCAACATTCAAAAACGATGCAGGTGTCTCTTTTCAGCTCAAGAACAATCAGTCCAGTGTCGAGTGGTATGCGTTGAGGAGGCAATAAGACTGTACCACTGCCAAGCATTCCAAAAATCTCACCTTATAACCAACAGGATGTCCAATGCATGATGACCATCTTAGGAAAAACTGAACCATTTGGGTAACGCTCGACTTTCCGACGGACAGCATTCTGTGTTTTTTGTTCCATTCCAAATCTGTAGCTCATAGGAGTGTGGCGCACCAATTTAACTATGCTGAAGCCAAGCTTAGCCTCAGCACACCCTTTCTGTGGGGTTAGCCACGCCCACCTCGCCCTTCGTCTTATCGTCTGATGGGTCACTCGCGTTCCATGTATGTTACATCATTTCCTGCCCTGGCATAGACGGGCAGTCAGATTACTAGTGCAGTAAGAGCGAGTCAGAAGGGAGAGGCTTTCAGGAATATAATTAAGAAAAAAAGTCTTGTGCATAAACTGTGTTATGTGGTGTACTGTTTTACGTAGCAAAAAATGGTCGTCGTTAACTACTGTATTTAAACTTAGGGTGATTTTTTTCAGGGGCAAATTGAACAACAAATAAACTACAAAATCAGATACTGCATATAATTAATGGAATCTTTAATGACTAAAAACACATTTGAAAAAATAAAGCCTAGATCTGGCACTACTTGTTTCAAGCAGTTAACAGAATGGATGCGTAGAAAAAGACACAGACAATCTTGAGTGATTATATTAAGTGCTAAGTTTGAGAGTTGAGTATTGGTTTTGGGTGATTAGGTTCCTTTCTGCGAGTTCATGCTATGTACCACAAATGAATCGCAGACGTTTTCACTTTACTTGCGGTTGATCAGGACAGCTCTAGCAGGACAGAAATGTGCCGAACTGACTTGTTGGAAAGATGTCTTATGGAGCCAAGTGGAAAGTCATTAACCTCTTCTGACCAACCAGCCCTTCTGGTGCTAATGTTTGTTGCAGATTGAGTAAACGTGTACTTAATGTGTACTACATGCCTGTGCCATCAATGAGTGTAGCTTAATTATGAAATTCCTCTAATTAATAGCGGTGTCCACACAGTCTTGTGTATAACAATCTATATAAAACTAGGCACAATTCGTAAATTGACTTGCATTCAACAAGTACAAATGAGTCTGCATTCCTGTTTGATTTTCTGATGATGTTACAGATACAGCACAGCTGCTGTTTTAAATCCCAACCAGCAGAGCAGTTTAATGGTCCAAAAAAATCCCAAATGAAACCTTTACTGGAAGTACCCTGGAAGCCCTCTGTGGTACTTCAGAACAGCTCGCAGACCAAGCCTCACTTCTGCTGTACTGCGATTAGAGGGTCACAGGCTGCTTTGGCTAAAACTCCATTGTGTTGCCCGTAACGATTGAATTCCATCCTGCATCTCTTGCCTTAAAGTCACCATCCCAGATACATTACAGCCTCGTTTCCCACAATTAGCTGATGGTTGTTTCTCTTCCACTACCGGAAACTCTCACAGATGTGGGAGAGAGAGAGAGGTGGGCTTCCCACAGGGTCTCTTTTGCACTGAGGCGGTGGGCTCTATAAAGGGGAGGCGGCAAGCTTCCTGTTGCAAGAATGAGAGAAAAAAATGCAGTTCCCATACTTTTCCTGTCTAGCGATTCACTGTCTGAAATGGGGCTACTAGTTGAAATCTCCCATGGAGCATCTAAACCACAGCTGTGGTTTAGTCACCAGCTTGGAACGACCATGATGTCCTGGTCTGGCCCACAAGCTCCCGTAACCATCAGGCACGCGTCACAAAGGGAGGGAACGGCGGCATCAAAAAATAATCGGGTTGCCTAGCAACACTTTTGATCGGAAGAAAATACACAGCTGACAGCTGCATACTGCATAAGTTTTTATAGCAGGATGCTTTTCAGTGTCGGGACATAAGTTAAGTGTCCAGCTAAAGGTCACAGCACAGCCATTCTAGGAAATTGAAACAGCAGTCTTGTGGGGATTAGGTTCTTAACTACTGTGCCACCTAGGGGTCACAGCAGGTATCAGGCAGAGCTGATAAGTAGGGGCTTTATGGAAGGGGTCCTGGTCTATGAGAAGGTTTTGCTTCAGATGCCTGAAGTGTTTCCCTGTAGGAGAAGGACACTCTAGCCTCTCCCAAGACTGCACAGCCAGACAGGAGACAGAGATCTTTAAAGCGCAGCTTATCAGAGGGAGAGCCAGTGCATGGGCCCCCTTCCCTCATTTTTCATTCTTTTTTTACCTTCCCACTGTCGATCAGTGTCTTTGTTATCAAACCGTCCCAGATCCAGTCACTCCGGCAACCGCATTGCTAGGAAGAACCTCCTATCACAGTCTGGGGGTGGGGGGCAGGGGGTGGGCACTCCCAAGCAATTGACATGCCGCAATTAGGCCAGCAGACGAAAACACTCAGCCCACAGAGTAAGAGGAAGGAAAGCCCCGCCGCACGACCTGCCTGCCAAAGTCATGTTCCCTACATCCAGATGGGAACACTTCACCCTCTGCTCTTCTGGGACCAAGACCAGACCAGTTTCACTAAAGGAGGGGGGGGGGATGTGTGCCCAGAGCCTGGCCGGTGGATGGATGTACCAACAAAGTGTGTTATTACTGTTTCTGTCCATGTGACTGAGCGTGTGTGGCCAAAAAAGGGTGTGGCCGGCACCATCCAGCAGGTGGCGCTGAGGGTTTCTTTGGGTGTGGTCTATGGAGAAGGTCCAGCTGGCCCCTGTAACGGCATCCCGTAATGAAGGGCTGTGGGTTAAATTTAACACCCCCACCCCCAGCTCTAGTGACACCCTGCTAAAGATGGGCCACATGACGCAAACAGAAAGGACCCCCCCCCCAACCCCCACTGCTCACAGCAAGAGGGACACACACACACACACACACACAGACACACACACACACACAGAGTGCCCGCTGACAAGCACTGTGTCTGACCCCCCCCTCAACCCCCCAGGGAGTTTCTACAAACCGGCGACCGGCTCCCTGTCCCGTTACAAGACAGCCGGGGCCTGCTCCTCCAAACCTACGCCTCACCTCCGGTGTTACGGCAAGGGAGCGTATACTAATATACTAATGGGGTATTCCAGACTACACATAGACCTCCTAAAACGGTTTTGTTTTCTTTCAGTTTGATAACATTGGATAACTAACAAAAAGATCAGAACAAAAAGCACACACTATGGTATGATGCAGAAGCTGAAACTGAAGTAGTGGAAAAGAAAAAGAAAAAAAATACATACACATACACACACCCCCATATCCCTACACCACTGTACTGGACAAGCAGCTAGAGAATGGATGGATGATGATGAAAAACGTGATATACTCTGAAACTGAAATGGACTGAAGCTGAGAACGGAAACAGGGTTCAGTCCAGCACTGGCAGACAGGGAAGGAGCAGCCAAGCAGGGGCAGGGAGGGTGAAGTAGGGAGGAGGCGACTTACTTGCGTGTGTGACGGAGCACAGGGGCCCTGCCAGGGCCCACAGGAGCAGCAACGGCAGCGTCCGGCCTGGCATCATGGTGACGGCTCTTCCTCTCACACGGTCCACGCGACTCGGCGGGCCGACCTTGGGGCACGGTACAGTACGGGGCGGCGGGCTGCCCAGGTAGATGGTCAGCGGAGGGGCGTGAGGTGCAGGTTCAGAGGACACACCTACATACGCACGCACACCCAGCTGGTTGGATCTTCCACAAACTTCTGCAAACACAACTTTGTGGTGGTTTTCAGGTCAGCTGCGATGTCAGAAGTCGGCGAGTCTGGCGGTGCACAGGAGGACGCATGGAGAGCGAGCGAGCGAGTGAGCGGGTGTGTGGATGTGTGTGCCTGTCTGGGGGGAGCCTGGGACGTGTGGGCAGCGTCAAGCCCTGCCCCCCTTCCGTTGGATGGCTCTAAAGAGCTGGCCAGCCCAGGCAGTCGTTACACATGCCTAATTCAGACTACCAGTTCCAGGATAGCTACAGTCAGCAAAGCAAAAGGACAAACTGTACAAAACATTTATGAGACGAGCCAAAGTTTTTCCACACTGTCTCCTTCTTCCAGGTCGGTGGTGGCAAAGACATGGAACTGCGTCTCTGTGTAGGAATTTACTTGATAATCTGAAAAAAAATATTTTTCACTTCAAATGATTGGTAACACTCAAAGCAAATTTTCTTCCTTGCAAAAATTACTTTTTTAAAATTTATAATCCCACCAATTTATTCATAGCCAGACTTCCCTATAAAAGATACAATATAGAAACAACAACAATACAACAAGAACAAATGGTTGCATAAACAGGATTAAGGAAGCAGCCGGTTCACACAGCGAATGTATCTTTGCGTCTGCACACGTTATTACATATGCTTCAGATTGGTGCGCCGTATCCTTGTGTAATAGCGCCATCTGTCGGATAAAATTTGTTAGTGCACTAAATTATATAGATATAAAGGTAAAGGGGATGAACAGAAAGGGCACACTGCGTAGATTCCGAGTAATTTCTGTTTCAAAATGTTAAATGTTCGTATAAATGTATAGAAGGTAATTGGGCTGCTTCACATAAACATAAGAGATGAAATTAAGTTACCGAATAAATTAGAGAAATGCTGGAATTGAATGAAAGTCCATAATCACTTATGCGGTACGATCGATGTTATGAGCCTGGCGTCAATCCCAAAATGCAAGGCAGGGGAGTACTGCGGATGGGGCACTGGCCCATCACACCATATGGGTTTGTAATTAAGGTTCTATTTTACGAAGAAACCGATAATTGACGTCTAAGGGAGGTGATTGGAGAGAACGGGACAATAAATTATAAAATGCTGTCAGAACCTCAAATCAAGGCAACACATTACATTCATTTATCTGTCTTTCAATCATATATCCAGAAATGGTCGGGAAGAGAAACCAGATTAAATATTATTTTTTTGCATTTTACATATAGGCCTATTTACAGTAAACAAACTGTAGCTAGGTTTCCAGAAATTTCTGTGTTTGTCGACAAAACCACATTTACATCCACTTTATCAGCCGTATTTTTAAGCATTTTAAAAGTCCAATTAGTGTCGTAACAAAAAGATCCGAGCAGTACCTCCGGGGGAACTTTGGTCATTATCCACATTAAGATTCTTATATATTGTATGAATGTCCTTCGAACTATCATCATCACGCTAATGATAGTCAACAAAATAAGTAGCTCAAATTAAACTTAAAGTCTGATTCAGCTAGATAAATTTAATTACCTGAAAACAGACTGCTTAAGTGAGAATTACATCTGCAATGTGAGATACAGCAAGCATTAATAAATCACATTTATTGGTAACATCATTCATACTGTTGTCCTCGTTGTGAAAAATAAGAAATCAACAGGACATTCTGGAAACTTCCACCTGTTAAACCTCCCTTAATATCTGTGAAATTACCATAGCATATCTGTTTTATTCTTTGAACGAGATACTGAATTTTTACATAACGGGAGATGAAAAGTGTGACGCATCACATTGAGTGGCCAGTTTATTAGGTAACACCTGCTTGTTAACAAAGTCTGAGCCTCCAAACAGTGAATCTTGTGACTGCAACAGAATACATCCAGCATGCAGATAGAGTCAAGAGGTTCAGTTACTGCTTGGCTAAGTATTAGAACGACTGACGCGATCTAAGTGGTTTTAAACATGGAGCGATCGTTTGTGCCAGAATTCTTTTCAGCATCTGAGAAACAACCATTCACGTGGGATTGTTGCGTACTACTGTTCCTGGAGTTTACAGAACATAGTGCGATAAACATCCAGGAAATGGCAGTTTGTTTGACAAAAAACACCTGGTTAATGATAGACCAGATTTGGTAATGGTAACAGATGAGCCACAAGTGCAGAAATACACTATATATCTAAAACATTGCTGGTGGGATTCGCTGTCATTCAGGTTGGGCATTGATGTTGGGTGATCAGGTCCCTTTATGTGAGCTTAGGCGACCCCCACCCCGCAGCTGAACTTCCTTCCAGATGTTTCTACTTCACCATCACTTCACTTGGGATTGACCAGGGCAGCTCCAGCAGGGTAGGACTATGGCGACAGTGGCGGATCTTAGCAAAAGCAAGATGAATTGTGTCCCATTCCATTTGTGAATTAGAATTTGAATTGGTGACACCCAACAAGACGTTGACTTGGAATTTGAATTGGAATGACAGAATTCAATGAATTAGAAATCAAACAAATTCAATGCAACCACACAACACAGGAATGGCATTTAATCTAGCAAAACATAATTATATATAGATTTACTTTCTAGATGGCAGCTGTATATACTGAGTTTGTAAAAATGAGAGTATGTGTGGAGTTTAAGTAAAGGGAGGTGATGCTAAGATTATACAATTCCTTGGTAAGAACCCACCTACAATATTGTGTGCAGAATTGGTTACTTTAAAAAAAGACAGGCCTTAGAAAAGGTGCAACGTTAGGCTACAAGAATGGATTCCTGGTCTTAGAGGAATATCTTATAAGGAGAGCTTAGCTGAGCTGAATCTGTTCCGCGGCGAGCAAAGGAGACTAAGGGGGGACATGATCCAGGTATATAAGATTCAAACAGGTCTGGATGATGTTCAGCCAAATAGTTACTTCAAAATTAGTAAAAACTCGTGGCCACAGGTGGAAATTAGCAGGAGAACATTTTAAACTGAATTTGATAAAGCACTTCTTTACACAGCATGTAGTTAGAGTATGGAATAGTCTTCCTGCAAGTGTAGCGCAGGCTAAAACCCTGGG
>JAABNX020000119.1:3532736-3542826 GCA_015163995.2 Mormyrus lacerda | reverse complement strand
CCCCCCCCCCCCCCCCCCCCCCCCCCCCCCCCCCCCCCCCCCCCCCCCCCCCCCCCCCCCCCCCCCCCCCAAACACACACCTCTGCCAGGCTACCCCACTCATTAATTGAGCCCTGGGGGTGGCAGTTCATCTTCATGCCAGACACTTATCCTTTACAATGGATGCTAAAGGTCCAAGCCAGTGTCAGCAGAGAGCACAGGGTCAGGTGACTATCCAAACATGCAGAAGCCTGCAAGGGAGCCTGCAGTTCAGTACACAATGACTGGATGCTGCATTGGATTAGCTACGTCAGCCCCAAGGACACAAGTCACACACAGGGCACAAAAGCCCCTCTGACAGGCTGACAGAGAAGTGGCTGTATCAGCTGATTGGTTATCAGTCTGAATATTAAACAGAGCTATAAAAAAAAAACACAATTACAGCATACAGGAAGAACAGGGATAGAATTTCCTAGGAGTGGTGATGCTGTGTACATTGTGGAGTGCAGCAGCTCTGCCTCACCTGTGACGCACAAACACATGCACACGCCACATGACGGCACCTCGCCGACTCCGGTGCTGACATCCAGGAGATAATTTGCGTTTATCCGATACACTGCAGCAGAACTGAACATTCTGGCAGCGGAGGCAGCTTCCACTGTCACATTCTGCTCTTTAACAGGATTAATGTTGCGGTAAAACACCCACTGCAACAGCAGGTAAGAAAAACCCTGCCATTCTCGCTTTCAGCTTCTGTGCCGAGATGGCCACTAGATGGCGAACTGGTCATTCGGAAGCACGATTCTCCAGCTCGACTAACTCAAAGCAAAATCAACTCCAGTCTCGGTGGGCTTCAGGTGGAAGATTACATGGTACGACAGGTCCCTGAAGTAAAAGAATGCGGAATACTGCCTCACAGTGGCGGAACGGGGTACTGACAACTGGGAATCACTTACCCTGTACTATCAGACCGTCCAAAATTATAATCTGTGCTGTTACTTATCAGGAAGCATACAAATGACCCCCCCATGAGGCTATTCTGGCACATGCTGCTGTTCAGGGTGTGTTACTACTAAGCACACTGGTGATGTACACTGCTGCATTCATGAATGAAGCGTTAAACAGAGACGCAAGCCCAAGGTCACAGGTCGTCTCTTGACACTCAACCCCCTGGAACCCCACAGTCTGGGTGGTAATGGGTAACACCCCCCCCCCCCCCCACAAAAGGGAACAACAAGGCCTCTACCAGGCGACACACAAATGAATACCAGATTGGACAAGTTAGGAAAGGGGCAGCTTGCTCAAGCTAAAGTACGCACTACCTGCCAGATGGTACAAAAATCATCCTACTAAATATGATTGTCTTCAGAAGAGCTCGGCCTTATTTTGTGAGTGGTTTGGGCAGGTCTGGGGGGGCCTCTCCCATGACACCCCCCCGCCCTGGTTATAGGATGGCCCGGCCGGGTCCACCGTAGCCTCTCAACCTCACGCGCTGATGAACGCCCTACACGATGGAGTCCCAGTCAAAGTCATCCTGGATCTCGTCGGCGGGCATGCGGCGCATCTGGAAGTTTCCGGGCGACATCATATGCTGCTGGTTCATCTGCGCATGGTGCCCTGCAGCCAGAACGCGGGGGGGGGAGGGGGGGTCTGACTTGCTGGATCTCATGAGGGTGTCCTTAGACAATGAGCACACATAGGAAAGGGGCAGTTACCTGTTAAGGTGGGACCTGCACTGGTCATGGGGGGCACATGGGGATAAACGGGGGGGCCCATCATGGAGGGCATGTTTTGCCTGGAGTCCATGTATAGATTTCCTGAAAGAACAGAGATATGAGCTAGACACACTGCACACCGCGCTAAGCTGACTCTGTATTCTGACTCTCTATTATTATGTTGCTACAAGCTGACCTGTGCTAATGTGCTGGTTGGCTTTGTTAGGGTGCATGGAGCCATGGCACATGGGAGACTGCACTGCCCCCTGTGGTGGGAAGATGCCAGTGCGGGCGAAGAACTGGTTGATCGATGAACAGAGGTCTGCGATTTGTGATGGATCCAGAGACCAGTTATTCAGATCAGCTTGTCTCATGCTCTCTTTTAAGCCTGGAAAAAAAACAAATGAAAAAACACCACAAACATCACATGAACTGAGCAACACATTATTCACCGATAACTCTATTTTTAACAAGGAGGGCTCTCTGAAATTTGTTGTATATTTCAGTGTAGTAAATTTAAGATTCAAAATTCATATTATAGGCAAGTAATATGCCTATATTACCATCCAGGAGAACCAGTGGGACAGCTGCTGACAGCGTCTGCTGGGGTGACTAGAGCAGGTGGGGTAGCGAGATACTAATGTGGAAATCATTTTCTAATATTTAGAAATTAATTAGCAAATTTATAGGAGCAATGCATGTTCCTCAGTTAAATACTGGGTGCGACGCTGGGCAATGAGAGCAAGGTCCTTTAACGATGCCATATATACTACTGGGCAAAACACGACTGTAAAACGCTCAAATGTGTTTTACCCCTTTTCCCTCCTGGAATTTTTGGGCATCTGGTTTTTATTGTGGATATAATACGCAGAAAGATTTTTTTATATAACTGAAATACTGCAGTTTAAAAGTTAGTAAGCAGTAAACACTTTAAGCAAAAAGGCGACCTGTCCCGGTAACTAAGGGCTCGAGAAAAAGGGGAAAAAAAAGAAGACAAGACATCACACCAGACACAAGGCACTGCAGTTTTTACATAGGAAGCCCCTGTAGATTCACTAGTTAGAGCATCTATAAGCTGTACATGTACAAACCCTAACTCCACAGTTAATACCTATTGTTTCATACAACTCAAACCCCAGTACAACGACACATAAAAGGAAAATATTTAATTGCACACTTCCACTGATTTTTGAATTAATTACGCCTGCTTGTGCAGCTGATTGAAAACTGTTCTGCATCTGACACATCGTCAGTGATTTACTGCAAATCCAGCACTACGAACAATTAATTCATTGAACAATTCATTAATCTTAATGAAACCGAATAGTAATTTGCATTACTGATATGTTTAAAGACCACAAATTAAGAGAATCGGGGTAAAACCGCTTAATATAAATATATTTATCTCATATTATGGTGCTCATATATATTATCTCATAAATACTGCTGTATGCTCCGTGCAACTGATGATATTCAGCATAACATCTAGCAAGAGTCTGATACTGAAGCCAACGAGGGACTGACTTGGCAATAAGAGACAATAAGGGAAATGATGTGGGTAAAGAGACCATCCCAGCATCAAGTGTGGGCAGTTTGGACTCTGAAGTAGGATTGGGGCGGGCAAAGGAATCCAGGAAGCCACTGTGATCCAACCCGGGCCTAATGCGGACCCCACAGAACATTCCAAGAACCACCCACTGATTGGCTCGTTCTTTTCCAGCAAGCCCCCCTCCCTCTATTTGGATCTCTGTTTCAGTTACCCATTGCAGTAACTTAGCTAAGAAACAGGTTCGACTGGGTTACATGAAACATGTATTTTACTGGAATAACGAGGAACAGCAGCTCCTTCCAGGTCTCTGTCTTCTATTCATCAGTACGGACTGATTTTCCTACAAGCCATGAACCCAAAGATCTGAGCGGCTCTCTGCAGGCCACCGGAAACTGATTTTACCATAAACTGGGCGGTATTTGGCAGAGGAGGCGTTACCTTGGAAGGGTGAGAGGTCCACGTCCGCCCAGTTGTAGCTGCTGGCGATCCGACAGCTCTCCTTCAGAGCATCGAGGTTCGGGTACCAGTCAGAAGGGAGACCGACTGGTGGACCCAAGTGGGTCAGAGAAATGCAAAATTTTGCAGGCAGAACAAAAAAAATACAAAAATGAACAACACAAAAAAAAAACACAGCTTACCACTAGGAGTCAGTATTACTCTAAAATCTACTTTTGCAGGAAGCATCAGTACTGGTACTAGTTTTAAATCAAGGAGCAATAAGACTTGCAACATAAAAATAGCTATTTTATATGATTTGCTGATGCCAGGCTCACAGAAGAGAAGCCCCTCCTTACCAGAGTTGCAGGACATCTGTTGCTGAGCTGAATGGGACTGATTCTGGTGGTTCTGATGTTGTTGGGAAGGGTGTTGACCGTGTTGCTGTGCATGCTGGGAAGGGTGCTGAGAGTGCTGTGCATGCTGGGAAGGGTGCTGGCTGTGCTGCTGTGCATGCTGGGAGTGCTGTGCATGCTGGGAAGAGAGTGGCGGGTGCTGGCCCGGATGGTGTCCGTGTGGTGGGGCATGCTGGGATGGATGCGGATGCGGGGAGTGCTGAGGGTGTGGGGCGTGGTGTTGGTGGCGGTGTTGGCCATGTGGCGAGCCGTGGGTGTTTTGGGCCTGCAGCTGAGCAGTGTGAGACAACGCCACCTGGCTGCCCTGGAGGGAGTGCGGGCTGGGGCAATCCTGGTAAGGGCACTGAGAGCCCTCTGAGGGAATGCCCATCAGACCTGCAGACGGGGCAGAAAATCAACCTCAATACTGCACTTCTCACAACGGGCACAGTCCCCCCCCCCCCCAAACAACGACCCGAGGGCGCAGAGGTGAGCGAGAGAGAGCTGAGCGGAAAACACCTGCATTAATCAACCGGCGACAGAGGCACTGGCTGTTGCTTAGGATATGTGGGGTGCCAGTTAGGCTAAGCAGTGGGTTTTACATATCTTAAACAAAATGTGCAGCACATACTGGCTGTTCTATTAGGTTTTACTCAAAAGCTGCTGGTCTCATAAAGGTGGCGGGGGGGGGGGGGCAGCAAATGTGAGATTATTTTGACACCTCACAGCCGAAAGACACAATGTATTAATGCTGTTTGCAGTAAATAAACAGCATCACACGTTACATACTCTAAAAGGCCTGACATTTCAAGGGTCTCTTAATTGGATTTGACATCTAAGCCAAGACTGCACAAATCCATTCATGAGGCCAGACAGACTGCGGTTCTCCCCTCCGCCACGAGTACTTTAAAGGATTTCTGGCGAGAATTTCTGGCGACTGGCACCGTTTTTGTGACAAAATTTTAAAAACAAGGATTTAAGAGGTCAGGGAGCCTTATACAGAATGTCAGTCCTGCAGGGGCTCCCACACATTCATTTTTATTTTTTTTTTAAAAAAAACATCTCTCGTCCCCCAGCGCCCATCTCCGGGACGCGGCCATGGTCAAGAGAGAGCACGTTTGAATGATGTCAGCTGCGATCACTTATCGTGCAAGGAGCACGCTGTCCAAACAGGAACTCTGAAAGAGATTAGCAGCTGCCTCTAGAGTGCTTGTGCTAGCCTCATGGCTAACGCTGAAGCCGCGAAATTAGCATGCTGGCTAGAGGACAGGGACGGCGATGGCGAAATGTGGAGCTTCGCTCTCACCCCGTTAATAGCTCCAGCTGAGTCTGCTTGTTGGTGCTGGCTATGACACGCATTCCGCTGGTCTCCAACACCCCCACCTCCACCCACCCACGCTTCAGCTTTAACCAAGATTGGAGCTGACCGTACATCAAGGGGCTCAGGGAGCACCTTGCGATCCCAGTGACCGGATAAAACCCACCGGAAACCAGCATAGCCACTGGACGACTTCATGATTGACAGCACAGGACAGGCCTGGTCACAGTGGCTGGTTTGGCCATCCCAGACCCATATTTGGCTTATGAGTAAACACGACCATGATGTCGCCTGACTCTTACCCTCCCTAGTTTCACATTCAGATAAATATCGATGTTTCTGAACTACTGTGGCTGACAGCGGACCACTTCACTAGCGTATGACCCCAGGAACTCGCAAGCTGCAGCTAAAAACTCCCTCAGAGCGGAACCTCATCACCATTCAGCCTGCTTTCCTCTCACCAAGCTTTAAAACCAGCAAAGGGGCGGCACGACCGCAACCTGTCACTCCAAATTTCGTGATTGTTTTGTGACGCTTATTTTCTGAATCTGAAATTGAGCCTTATTTTCAAAGGAAAATATATCATTATCTCTTTGCCGTGCCTAAACAAACTTCATATTTAAACTATACGGATAGATACGATTCAGTGATGATTCCCTGTGACATGGCAGCCTCCAAGTCTGACGTCTGGGTTAGTGACAAACACCTATGCTCACATTCCTGGTAAGGCAATGAGCCCCTTCCGTCCTGGGGGGGGGAGATGCTGCTGTTCCAGAGGAGGGCGGCCGACACTCACCCTGTTGGCTGAAGGACTGCTCAAAAACAGACTTGTAGAGACTGCGGAAGGAGGCACTGAGATCTTCGAAGTCAGAGAAGAGCAGCTGCTTGTCCCGGTCGGGGATACTGTACTGAGGCTGGGGTGGCGGCTGCTGGAGACTCATGGACTGGGAAACAGGTTCTGGGTGGTTGGTGACCTGCAGACATGGTGGGGGGGGGGGGGGCGGCAGCCAAATGAGTCATCCTTTGAAAAGACTTACACATTTGATCTGGAAAATTACAATGTTGACCTAACAATGTGACTACAAGGTAACACTGGTAACAATAGTGACACAGCCACACTAGAGGTCTGGAAGGTGCCACATAGACGGAGAAGAGAGACAGACGGATGCACACACCAGGAAAACATGCATGCATCACTCACACACACACACACACACACACACACACATACTGTGAGAATCAATTGCACAGTCCTGGAGGTGTGAAACCACACTATACCACAGCACCAAATTGAAAATAAAAGCCAGCAAACGTTTCTGGTCTTCAGCCAGAGTGTCTGACACTCAGAAGCTTAAACTGAAAAGATGCATCTTTATACTTTTAAAGGGAACTGATGATTAGAGAAACTCTAAGTGTACAGCGGAGCTGGCCAGCGCCATGCAGCAAATGGGCATCCTGCTGGGGGCAGAGGGGTGCACAGAGCGGGGGGGGGGGGGTTAGGGTGGCCGCTTTCGGTATCTGCACAGGGCAGAGGCACACAGGTCCCCGCCGGCCCCGTGCATCCCACTAAGCGCCAGGAGCGATCGTCCTGAACAGGGGACTCTCCTGGCGTCGCCTGACTCACCATCATCTCACGTGACCCGACCTAATTGGAGTCTGGGTGCCTGGGCTTCGGACAGCCGGGGGGGCTGTAGGCAGAGGCTCTTATTACCTCCGTGTTTATATGCGGGACGGGCTACAATGCAAAGTTGTAAATGAGAACGTCACTAATTAGAGCCTTCGTTAGGGAATGGTGACAGGAAAGCATTACTGGGGGCTTGGGGTGCGATGCCTCAGGGGGTACTTGAGGGGGGGTACTTGAGGGCTCCGACGGGGGTCTTCAGCTACTTGCTATGAAACTGACTCATTTCATTGATTTCATTTTCCCCAAAATGCTGCCCATTTCCACAGCAGGACATTTTCAGGTTTAGGACCCTGCCCTGTGGAGCCTTTTCCTAACAACCTTTCGGGTATCAATGGATGTCCTTAATTATGGATCCTCCGGATGGGCAAAGTGCATCACAACGTGGCGTGAAGTGACTGGGTGAGCTACACAATGGACATATCGACTGGGCACAGTCCCGCTAACCCGTTACCAGAATCTTTTGATGTCAGCCAAGTTCTTCTAGCTGCATTTGATGTTTTTTTAAATGCTCACTGATTCGCCTTGTTAGAACTTTCCCACAATGCTACAGGTCTTTTGTGTCTGTAGAGTTGTCCTCCAGGGTGACACTAATTAAGAGAGAACAAAGCAGCAATATATAATGTGTGGGAATCCAAAAAATTCATTGCATTCCTTGCGTTTAGAAATAAAGAAACAAAAAGGTGTTTCATTATCAGAAACATTTATTTCCCCATTTGCTGGTGCTGCTACAAAGTTTTATAGCTATATAAAAAAATACCAACTTGTGATGTGACATACGCATGTCAGCTACAGGGTCAGCATGGGTGTAACCATGAATGAATCTAGCAGTGACATCGAATCGCATCGAATGATGGATGCAATCCTGGATCCAGAGCTCTAGTGGGCTACTCACCGCTTCCTACAAAAAAACAACACCGCAAATTTACACAAAGACTGAAATCACTGAATGCTGAAAACGGAGCACCTGACATCTGCAGGGAGATCAGTGGTATTTTTTGAAGGCATACGTTTTGTTCCATCTTACATAAACGCCATTCCTGTCTGCATTACTCTTCCCATCACCAGTTTTTAGAAGTATATGTATGCTCGTGAAGCGGGAGCCGTGCACTTTTCAGGACAAGCTCACGTGGATCGAAAGCTTAATTTTAGCAAGTAAAATCTCAAGCCTAAATCCTTAAAGCCGAATTCTTCTATGCTCTCCAGCTTTGATTTCCTTAATAAGGTTATTGAATAGATCACGCAAACGTAGACTCAATAATATGGATTCCTCCAGTCATTCCTGATATCATGTGGGATTATGCTAAGGTGATGCTAAAGGCAGAGAAATATATGCCTCATGAAAATGACAAATGAGACATACAAACTAGACCTGGAAAGAGGAGAACTCGGGGACGAAGAACCTTCAGATGCCACAAATTATGAAGAACTCCAATTTGTCTGGGCTGGACTTGGATTATCGTCAACGAAAAATGTTCACATTCACTAAACAACGCTGCTATGAATCGAGGATTCTGGCACAGCCAAACAAACACAGATACTGAGAAGGTGGACAAAGTAGCAACCAACTTGTTCTTAAAATCAATGTTACATGGAGTAACGTTCACCCAGAAATCAGACCACTGAAGAAGAGTCACCCTTACCAAAAGGCTCAAAACCACACCAGGATAAGGTCACGTTCCTCTTTTCTGGAAGGCCACTCGCTTTATGTCACAAAGAGAGCCTCCAGCCCAGACTGCATCCCTGGATAATTCCATAAAGCATTCAGCCAACTTAGCTCCATCTTTATGACCAAATTGGAATTTTTTACCCCCAAAATGGGATACTAACGAAAAGCTATGAACATGGTACATAGTTCCAATTCAGCAAAAAGACCAGAAACTGCCTCCATTTTTTGCCATAGAGGTTTATGAAATTTTGATCAATTAATGATTCCAAAGACCGCTCTGCCGAAACCAGTGAGGACCAGATCAGACTAAATTAATCAGGGACTGACAGCAGGCTGTTAAACACAGAACGTTAACAGTGGGAAAAACAATAACAACCTTACTGGAGTCTTGAGAAAAAACATATCCTATGACAGAGAAACTTTTCACTATGCTGACTCTGGTCAGGTCAGTCTGGTGATTAGACTTTTGTACAAAGCTATTGACGTAGCGATGATTGGATTCACTCTGACTGCTAGCAGACTAACCCAGAAACACTCATCTGCTTAATAACAGTCTACTGTCGTCTAACCACCCCATATTCTGTTCTCCTAATGTTGTTTATTGTATTTTACACTTTCATTATTCGTTTGTAATCTTTTTGATTGTGGTGCATTCCTCTTACAGCTCCAATCTGCGATATGTTTGCTATAAATTAACAGGAAAGAAAGCCAGGAAGATTAAAAAAAAAATAAAATTGATCATTCAAATTCAGAAAAATCCATATCGAATGTACTTAGGCAAGGTGGCGATTTCTGTCATTACAGAGATCCAGCACATGAAGTAGCGGGACAGGGACAGAAAGGCAGCTTTGCTGGATGCCAACTCATCCGCCATATTCACTCGGTGCTGCCAGCTGACACACTTCACGTGGAGCAAAAGAATGGGAAAGCATGATAATTCACTGTTCCCCATGTGTGTGTGTGTGTGTGTGTGTATTCACTGCACGCATGGATAAAGTGGGGCAGAGCAGATGGCAAATCATTTCATCGATTCGTCGCACGATGAACTGTGGCGGGTCTTGGAAGCCTGCCAGTTAGGCTGCTTATAGACAGCAAGCTCCCATCTCTAGTTTAATAGCTGATTTTTAACAATTAGAAGGACAGCTATGCAGCTCTCCTCAGTGGGAGGGTAGATAACGAGCTCCAAGCATGTTAGCAAAGGCACTGAAAGACCCCCCACCCACTGCTGGCACCCCTGAATGGCTCTTATACACTATAGTAGGGTGAGGGTGGGTGTGTGTGTGTGTGTGTGTGTGTGTGTGGACCCTCATTCACACTCCTACATTTCTGAAGTACTTCCCAGCACACAA
>JAABNX020000119.1:3483971-3512604 GCA_015163995.2 Mormyrus lacerda | reverse complement strand
AACCCCGTGCGTGGGGGGAGGGTACGGGGGGGGGGGGTTTGGGGTGGGCTGGAGAAAAATTTAATTAACCTTTTAGATGCCCTGGAAAGGCACTGAGAAATAATCATGCTTTCCCCTTCTAGTCAATTTCCTGTTAGAGTGGCGAGAGCCTCGATCATCTCGCCGAGACCGGCTTCCAGGAACACATCACTCTACTTACCTGCTGTGATTGACAAACACAATGGGATCTTTTTCACATGCAAAACAATTTTATTTCATTACAGTCTGGGTTTTTGTTCAGATTTATACCTTAAAATAAATAAATCTTCTCATGAAAAAAACTCCCTATAAAGGATGAGCCAAAACAGATGAGGACTGCATCAATGCCACTCCCTATTGTTATATCACACAATTAATAATGAGCAAAAACAGTACTGAGATTCAGAAATTACAAATCGTTACTTTTAAAATATATTTCATGTGCTGAGGCACAATACACACTGATTTAAATAGAGATGAAAGTCACCACTACCAAAACTGTTAAAATTCAGATAATCATTTACCTATTTGCTTAGCATTAGTTGGTACTTAATTTATTTATACAGTTGGAAAATATTTACAGGAGTGATCCAGACTAAGTATTGTTCAAAGGTACAACAGCAAACCTCAGGCCACCTTTTGGCGCCGCATTTGAATCAATCATAGAGCACCAATCGCCCGCTGCACTCGATACCTGACATCTGGGCAGCGTATTAAATATCATTTATGCAAATCCAGCATGACACTTTTCGTGGGGAGGGGGGCCTGAAAAATAAATATTTAACTGATAAGCAGCAATGGAGCCACCTGCTCACAGGAATGTGAAGGGAAGCAGACAGCCCTGTTTGAACACTATGGGACGCACACTGAACTTAATCTGGTCTTTCTCAGGACTGGAGGAAGAGCCACCATTGTACCTGAGGGGAACCCCAGCTCTGCACCTAATGAATATGTAAATAAATAATCGTGGCGGCAGGGAGGACGGCGCCACCGCTCGAGGCCCCAGGCTGCCGGATCCCTTCTAATCTGGCCGCGTGCGTCTGTGTGCTCACTCGCTCTTCCGCTTCCCCGAGTCCGGTTCCTAGCCCCACGGGCCAGCTGTCCAGGCGGTCTGGTATCTCGGAGCGGCCTCTGGCTTTCTGTATGTCTGCCCCTGCTCGTGTTCCTACCCTGAAGCCCCGGTCTACAGGGATGGACTCCAGCCCTCGGTGACCCTAGACTGAATGGATGAATAATGAATGAATGAATAACTGAATTACAGTAATGAGGACATAAGTAAATCCGTATCGTGGCTCCATTTTCCTATGTTATGTGCAACCTGAGTGCTGAGTGCCGCCCCCCTGTCTCAGAGCAGGTAACCAAAGCAGTTATGAAGGAATCGAGGCCTTCCTCTGAACAATACAGCCGCACACAGCAGCAGGCCCGTACCTCCATCTACAGGGCGTCGAGCTGCCCGTGACACCCTGACAACCATCCATCCATCAACCCATCCATCCATACCCACTTGTCCTATGCAGAGTCACAGAAGCCCGGAGCCTATCCTGGAAGTTAATGGCATAAAGCAGGGAATAACACCAGACGGAGCACCAACCCATAACAGTCCCTGACTACTATTAGCAGTTAATTTCTCACCCAAACTGGACTCAAATGATGCCTCTCAAGGAAAAGGCCTTCAAATCTTTCCTTGGCCTGCTTTGAAACATCCGTTTATTAGATTTTACTGCGCACCGAGAGTTTTTTCCTCCCAGAAACGTACATTTTTATGGAGGCCAGACCATCATAAAAATGGAGACACCCCCCACACACGCAGGTTTAGCCAGAGCAGGTTTAGCCAGAATACAGCCGGCATTGCCCATTGGAAGACCCCGCCCCCAGGGACACATGCGACGAACGGGCCTTTTAATTAGCGTAACTCACAGACAGCTAAACCCCATTGGGAAAAAGAGGGAAATATTTGAGCAAACAATAAATGGCTCAGCCTGTTAACCAAGTAAGGCCTATAGTTTCCTCCCTGCTTAATTAAGCTAACTTTCTATGAAACCATTCTTTACTGGTTCACACAGGGTTAAAGCAGTCGCAAAAAAGAAGATAGAACAGCCTGTGTAAAACCCATACAAAATGTGTAGAATCCTCATGGTTACCCCTGCCCACCTCCAGAGAGAAACTGCAGTCAGCTTCACAGATGGTCTTGAACTGGTCAGAGATCAGTTTGGTCTGAAACTTGACCACAGTATCACCAAACACCCAAAGGTCTCCTTCCCACTCCAGCTTCCACCCTGAGACTTTAACCTTTTGGTTCCACACCCATCTCCCATCCTCAGTGTCCTGCTAGGCAGTGAGAGACCCTCCCCACAGGAAACGCATGTAAAAACGGGGCGGGCCACAGCAGCTAAAGAGATGCCTCCGCTTGGCACCGAGGCACAAATTTTCCTGTAGCTCATGATGCCTTTAACAGGCACATCAAGGGTGTTTGTTTTCGTTTCAGTACTAAAGAGAAACCATTTCCCCGCTAATCAGTGGCGGCAGCTATTCTCAGCCGACGATGTCACGGATGCTAATCAGACACACGCTCCCCCGGCTGTGCCACACAGAAATCAGCCGCCGTAGCCGCCGCATTCCTGCCGATCGGCGTGCACAGGAGGGTGTCACACAGCACGTCATCATGTACCCGCCTGCCGGGCAAGAGGGGGTCAACGCTCCACACTGCCTCTGTGCATAGTAACGCGCTTGTGCTTTACCCGCATGCAGCGTGCAATACAAATCACACACATACACACCGGGAGGGTAGGGGAGCCAGCATCTCTGCAGCAATTAAAGGCCGTTTTGAAGAACCGAGGCAGTCAGCTTCAAAAAGCTTCAAAACAGCTTTCAAATTCACATTGAGCGGACACAAAAAATAAAAAACTTCTTCATTTCCTCCACGATTTTTAAGGTCTGGCTGAGGCCAGGGCTGGAGTGAGAGCCCCCTTTTCATGGAGAACTTCAGCAAAGTGGAGCGTGAGCTGAATCGCCTGTTCCGTTATGAAAGGACAGGAACATAAGAGGCTTGAGTTTGGTTTTTTTTTGCCTCATTTATACTCCTTAAAGAGACGGGGGAGGTGGCCAAGCACATTCAGCCAAAGACAAACCAAGACCCCAAAGAAGACAGACAGTCCCTGCCGACTGGATAGGACAAGTCAAGGGACAAGGGCTCGCATAGCATGAAGGATGACAGCAGCACTTACTGTCATAGCCAACCAGTGCCAGCTCACATGGACATCCCTTAACCCCAAATAGCACACAGGCAGCCTATTAACCCCTCAGCCAGCTTTAGCACTGCACCACTCTTACCGTCAGACAGGTTAAGCATTTCTGAGTCCTGAAGGCACAACCTTCCGGTGAGCAGGGAATCCCACAATTATTCCACTATAACACAAAGCCAAGTACATGAAAAAGTCTGCCATTCACGTTGGACTCAAGCCAAAATGGACTCAAGGCTCTTTTATTCACAGACTAAATTCTCAAATTTTTGTGATTATGACCAATTTCTGCTCTCACGATCGCCCGTGGTTGAGACGGATCACTAGGCAGAGCAAATTACAGTTGGCTCTGCACCCACTCCTCCAAATGTCACGTCTCTTTTCAACCCTTTAACTCTGCAATGGCTGCTTTGATCTCCCGGCAAACGGCGAGAGTCACTCCGGTGGCAACGCACCCGCTCTGACGGGGATGCTGCGATGAATCGCTTCCTGAAAAGACTCCGCTCCGTTCCTCTAGCAAACTCCAGTTGAGCTCTGTCTTGGCTTTGTGTGCTTTTCAAAGGGAAATTCAGTGGCCTGTGTGAATTACAGCACACAGTAACACAATTACAATTATTCATTATCCCACCCTCCCTTCCACATAACAAGCCCCCCCCCCCCCACCCAGCATCTCCCCAGCTGCTCCCAGAATTGCAACCACTTTAGTGCCCCTTTGATGGGAGATCCATTAGGACTGAAAGACATATTTGGTACATTTAAAAAAAAAAGAAAGAAAGAAAGAAAAAAAGAAAACAATCCACAGTCTAACTGCATTCATCAAATTTCTCTCACCCTGGGAACTAACTAGAATTTAGGCAGCAGGATCAGTAAGAAACACATCAAAACATACTACAGCAAAACACTCGTCTGCTCCCTCCCAGATGAACTAATTGCTTGTTACCGTCATAGACTCCCCCCCCCCCCCAACACAATATGGAAATGCACACAGACACAATATGGAATCCATTAATATAAAGATTTTTCTTCTTTTTACCAGCAAAGGAGCAAATGAAAAGATTTCTAAACCTAGCAGAAGCACCCCCCCCTCCCCATCCAAAACAGGGGTGAGGTGATGCTGGGGGGGGGGGGGCGGGAGAACCAGCATTTCATCTCCACGACAATGATGCTGCAAACAGATAACACAACATATTGTGCCACTGTGAATAAACCACCTGCTGAGCGCATCACGCAAAATAGCCTAAAAGCCAAACACGACTAAGAGACGTTTCTACAGAAGACCCAGACTCGTCTTCCAAACGGCCTCGCCAGGCAAAGGGTACAGGGAGGGAAGGGTCAAGCAATCCTGCAAAGGAAAAAAAAAAAATGAAAATCACCCATCGTACCCCCCACCTCAAAAGAAACAAAACATATTAAGAAAATAATTTAAAACACATAAAAAAAGGACTACCAGAAACAGTAATGTGAACAGGCAGCACTGTGAAGGTTGCCTGCCTGAAGGGTTCATGGTCACTGCCCACCAAAGAATCCCCCCCCCCCAACATTAGAGGTGAACGAAGTCACATGACCTACAAGCAGGTTCCTCCCCACACTGTTATGCATATGCATGTTAGAAAAGTATTTTTTACCTGTTTTTGGTAAATATTTTGAAACTATGAAACAAATTTCACCACTCCAACTAGGGCTGTGCGATATACATTTTGGATGATGAAATAAAAAGGTGTAAAGTTTCCTATTATGCTCTACTGTTTATTTCATGGTGTCGTAAAATACACCATTTACAGCTATACTTCATCACTTGGATGACGGTTTGCATTGTTTTGGATGTTTTTATTGGAAAGAGTTTGAAAGTTTTCATTGGGCTTTATCATTTGCAACCCATAGAAGACAATCCACAAATGTGTACTATGTTCCACAAATATTCAACTATCCACAAAGAAGTATTTCTATATTTGTGTTGTGTAAAATCATATCCCCAAAAATAGGGAGCGATATGTACACGTGAAATGTGCTTTGCACATTTGTGGATCACTTCCCATCTATCAGTGGACTTCACTCCTTTTTATTTGCGGATTCTTGTCCATTTCGTACCGCAGCTGATTTGTAGAAAAAAAATCCATAAATATGACATGCAGCTGTGATATATATCGTTATCGAGATATTAGATGACTTATATCGGGATATGAGATTTTGGTCATATCGCACAGCCCTAACACCAACCCAAAATTACCAAGTCAAACATCTACCCGGGAAGTCATTTGCACAATTTGGAGGTGCTGGGTGAAGCAGCTGCCACACTTCACCAGCCACCATGACCCCATCACTGCTAATGACTGAAATATGACAGACAAAATATTCATACAGAAACATTTCTATGTGCTGGCGTGCAGTTACTGGACAAAATAATAAAGTGTCAAGCCTGCGCAAACCTAACTGGGACATTTCTCCTCCAAATGACTTCTAATTATTCAGTTTTCCCAAAAAGGGAATTCTGTGTCTTCATTTCCCATACTGCTCTGCAGCCGGCATCAGCTCCTCCAGCAACTTTTTCTTGCTGGGGAAGCGGACTGCCAAATACCCGTTTCAGGTGGCACAGATCAAAGCTGCAGTTGCATCTCATCAGAAAGTGAGCTCTGTCCTTGCTTGAACAGGAGCTCAGGTTCATAAACAGACCACCCCCCAACCAAAAGTACAGATTTGAAGCCCTTCAAGCTTTGGCTAGATGAGGCCCTCGGTAAGCGTGTACTACACATACATATAAAGCATTAGCATTTAGATTGGCTGTGCGGTCAGAGGCTACATTTAAGAGCTGCGGACGACTCCGGTGAAAAGGGAAAATAAGGACGGCTGACGGAAGAAAGAGAACAGACAATGAAAAAGAGAGAAAAGAAAACACATACATCTCAATCGGGAGCGCCGAAAAACAAGCCGCACGTTCCGAGCTAATTTAATCCCCCCGACGAAAGGCAGCCGGCACAGAGCTCATAATGTCAAAAATTGACCGAGAGCCAGAGCTTTTTCAGAGCATAACAATCAGTGACAGTGACAATGTACAGCAGAGAATTAAGCGTTTCATCAACAACTGCTTGCGGTACGCAACACCGAGACTTTCAACGCCGGAAAGGGATTTATAAGCAAGACAAAAAAATTCAAAATACATACACGAAGCTAGCGACCAAAAGTTCTTCCATTCTAGTCGCGGCTGCGCTACTGTGGTCCATCGTCAGCCCATTAAGCCACCGCTCGCCCACTACTGGCCAGGGCACAAAGACACCGTAAGGTTGCACCATGATAACAGGAATGGGCAGCCGGACATACTGGAGGCTGTGAGCTTCCATCAGATTTTGCATCCGGTTTATAGCCAATACCTGGGAATATCAAAGACCAGGGTTCTAGGATTCAGGTTATAAGATGAATAACCTCATATTAAACAAAATCTAATAAAAACTAATTTCATTTTACTGCCATATTAAATACTAAAAGATGCAGGCCTCATGTGCACAGATATTACTGACCATTACCAAATTCACAAAGCAGGGGGCGCCGACCTGCCCCAGCAAGTCCGACAGCTTGCAGCTGTATGCCTTAAAGAGCGCGTGCCCATCAGGAGATGTCAGTCACCACTGTGTCCATCAGGGCGCCCAGCTGTATCATCACACATCACTGCGTATCATTAAGCCCCACATGTCACGAATGGAGGGGGGGGGGGGGGAGTGCGCACAGCCACTGTTAGTCCATCAAAATCACGCCGAAGTGAAAGCAACCTGCGTGCGATTCTAAGCCGGAGACAGGAGGAGCTTTCCTCACCAGACACAGGTAGAGGGAATGAGGCTTTAACAGCAGCTACATTAAACGGGCCGCATCATTACCATACAACACACGCTGGCATTTCACTAAAGCCTCAGGAGGCTCCAATGCAGAGGAGGAGTCCAGGGGTGGCTGGGCTGCTGGGGGAACCGCCTAAGTGAACAAGTCATTCTCTGGAGGAGGCGACGAGCAGGGACTCCAAGCTAAAGCACGTAGATGTCAGGGCGGAGTCAGCGTCGCTGAATATTAAAAAAATTAATCAAAATTTAAAAGTTAAAAATTAAACTGAATAACGAATGAACCATCTCAAATATTATTTAGCAGCAATATGATTAGTTGTTTTCCTTAAAAGCTGATTTTTTTTTTTTGCATGAAATCTGCATGCGCTTTCCAAACCGATCATAATCATGATGAAACTTCTGCAGCGATGAGTAATTTCTCATTTTATATGGAAATACATTAATACTTGTCCATGTGCAGGAAGGAGATGAAAGTCGCGGCAGGGTTAATCAAATATTATTCGAATAATGACTGGTGAAATTCGACTAGTGTTTAATCCCTAGCAGGTCTTCTCCAAAGACCTGTGTGCCTGACTAACATTGGCCCACCAGCTCCCACAGTAAAACGCAGCACGAACACTATGGATATCAGTCACCGGTGGGCTGACCTGCATACTCTGGCTCGCCTCACCTGGCTCACCCGGCCTAGTTACGGCGCTCCCCGCGACGTTTGCATTATCATACGCGGCAGACGAGCGCGTGCACTGGCTAGTAAATTCCAGTGTGCGTCTCCACGGGAACAGCAGGAGCTGCAGCTGCACTACAGACAACACCCCCCACCCCCACCACACACCCACACCTTCGCACTGGACGCAGTCTCACTCCTTAATTCTCGTTAAACGTGCACCCATTCCCCTACCCCATACAAACATGCATACTTGCTCACCCCCCCCCCCCGGGAGCGTCCAGACATCACTGCCGCTTTTGTCTGTCTGGCTCCCACTGTGCACAGCTGACAGCAATCACCTTCACGGTAATTAGGAAGCGCACGCTTCCTTTTGGGGGCAATGCAAGCAAGCTGTGCGGGGCCAGGTACATCCGCTGTCGAGTGCTCGTGGCTTTAACCCCCTACGCACCCCTGCCCCCCTCCTCTACGCGGGCCAACATCGCGGGACACGCAGGGCTGCAGATTATCTCCAAACCATTTTTATCGTTAATAAGGAGAAATAAGGTTTTGTAGCTTGAGGATTCTATTCACACCACATGGCTGCAAATGTAATTAAAAAATAAAATATAAAGTAATTTTAAAATCGTTACACACAGGCATCTCAAAGGTCAGCTCAATTTATATTTAACATTTGAAAATTAAGTTCAGATATGATGGCACGTATGAATAATTGCACTGCGTGTCAATCGCGGATCAGAAAGTCAAAAATGGTCTGATGTGGTCTATGTGAACCATCATCAGCCATGATCTGAGTGGGAATCTCGCACAGGTGTGTTGGCCCACCATCATCCTTCCCAGGGTTTGTAAGCAGGCGGGATGTTAAATTCTGATATAGGGTTATGTTAGTTTTTGGGAGTCAAACAAAACAGAACAGCAAAGAATACAGCTGGTATAATTTAACTAAGGTGAATTCAACAGAGTGCTTGCTGTTTATAAGAGCACTAACTCATTGTTGGGGTTCAGGTGCATTAGGAACACATGACATTGTACCCATCACAGACTTTACCATGTCCCGTTACACTGTTATACTATTAGCAACTTGTTAGCAAAGGCTGCAGATTTCAGCTACTGAAAACTACTGGGTTGTATATGGCTAATTCATCTCAGACACTGTTTTTAAAAAAAAAAAAAAAAAAAAAAAAGGTTCATTTGCATACAAACGTCACGCTACCTGGCAAGGCAGTAGACATGACTCATGGGCACTTTATGGACAGCTAATGCTACAGTCAGAAACCTCACTAAGCACATCTGTTACAGTCTCGGTATCAGGACAGAGCGGGCTGCACTGGGACTGGAGGACACGCCTTCCATAGGCCGAAGGCTGGGCTGATCTGGCTCCCATTCATTATTTGCCTCGCTCCCGGGGTCGGCAGGTCATCCGCTCAACTCCGAACTCCTCGTGAGGAGTAACAGCATCGAACGGCAGCCTTTTGGGGTACGAACCAACCAGATTCTATGCATCTCAAAAGTAAAATCTGATGCATTCGAGTTGCTGTCAAGATCGCAAAAGCCTGACTAATTAACGGGAGAAATCGATGCAGCCTGCGATGCTTTCCTTAAATTCCCTGCGGCGTTTCCGCTCACCCTGCCAGGAGTGCACGGGCGCCCACACTCCCAGGGTGCGCCAGCTTTCCCTCAACCTCAACCCTTAATTGCTTCACTGGAGTAATTATGGGGATGCTGAGGTCATCTCACCTGGTGTTTCAGGTGTCACTCGAGCACTAATTAAAGCACACTACACTCCGAGGCGTGGCATGATCCCGGCTCACCTTCCAGCCACTGCCCGCCTCTCGGTAGTACGGGAAGTTGTCACAGATCCACTGGTAGATCTCACTGAGGGTCATCTTCTTCTTCGGTGAGCTGTTAATGGCGAAGGAGATGAGGCTGGCGTAGCTGTAGGGTGGCTTGCCGTCCCTATGCTGCTGCGCCTCCTCCTGGTCGAGCAGGGCGCCGCCTCCGGGGTCTAGCAGGGCGCCCTTCTTGTTGGAGCCAGGGCCATGGGCGTGGCCCCGCGGCCCGCCGTCCGCTTTCTGGATGGCGGCCCGCATGGTCAGCTGCGGGAGCCAGTCCATGGAGGTCAGGCTGCTCTCCAGCTCCGACGTCATGGTGTCGACACAAGGCGGCGTGGGGAAGCAGAGACGGAGGCCTCTGCTCAACACTCTCCTCCAGCACAGAAATCCAGAGGCAGCCTGCAAGGAAGCGAGGAGCCATTTAATCTCTCTGTAAAGAGCATCGTCACTGGTACGATACGTATGCGGCCAGAAAACCAAAAACGTCCACTTGTAAAACCTAAGCCTCAAAGCTGTCCGAGCCCCTTTTTAAATAAAAGCATCAATTACAACCAACAACACCGATATCATCAAAAATAAACATCACCGCCAGCCATCAATGGGGGTGACGGGATTATAATTTTACTTCCAGGCAAGTAGCTCTGAGGGCAGATGGGAGTGGAATTTGCTTCACTTTCCCACACAAGACACCACGGTAGCACTGCTACTGTTAGACGGGACCGCCGCTGCACTCATACCCCGGTCGGACCCGCGAGAAACAACAGGGATAGTTACGGCAAAATCTCATCAATGCTGGATGCATGAGATAAGAAGCTGCTCTCCACTGTCCGGGCCACTTCTAACACCCGACCCGCAAGGTGACTAAAGGCTGAGGAATCTGCCTCAACTGCCAGCCGGACCTGGGAAAGTGCAGAAGAGAAATCTCATTTCCACGGGGATCTAAAACCCAGCGAGTGTCGCCTTTCACCATGGAGGGGAACGCGTCTGTCGCCTTTTCACACTGCAGGGGGAGGCAGTGTTCCCATAGCTTCTCCCTCCTTGGGCTGTTACAGAACACGGCCGTCGTTGAGCAGCTCAAGCTGCGGTGTTAACTACACATGTAACCCTACTGCTGTGATTTGGAGCTGCACGCCTCTGCATCTCCCTGTGCTCCAAACGTTCCCATGCTGAAAGTCAGCCACTTAAATGACTTTGCCTTTGTATGCTGCCACTTTCAGCTGCTCGACCACAGAACCTTTTCAAATGATACCCCTTTCTTCTATTTGTACAGCCAGATAATTTGATGTAGCAATGTGGGTTAAATACTCCGCTCAAGGGCTCTCCAGCAGGACATCGGCACCACATTAAGAGCAGCTTCCAAAACTAACATTTAATTGGAGTTTTGGTAGCAGGCCGGATCATTTACAGTGCAAGTTGCTCAAGAGTCAACATCATTAACTGATGTGCTTCCTGAAGTTACAGAGGCAGATCCCAGATTTAGATTTTCACTTTTTCACTTAGCACTTGTTTTTTTTTCCCCCACAGCTATGGATCTTTCAAATTATGACACCACATCTAGCCCCCAGGTGTTACTGGGAGACGACATTTCAGATTCAAGCCCTGAGCAGAAATACAATAATGCATAATCTTTGCATACTTTTGTGCTAAATGCAGCAGTGTTTCTGATCTTTGATTACGCCCAGTTCTTTAACTTACATTTACCCCGCAAAATGAGTTACTGCTCTTCCCCCCCGATAAGTCTGAGTGACACCATTCCGAGGTCCAACGGCAGAGCCCAATGTGACAAGCCCATCTCCGCAAGGGGATCCCGTTAAAAAGGATTACGAATTAAATGTCAGAGTCCAAATGGGCAATTTGCAGTTTAGGAAACAATCTGTGAATAAATACATAAAAGATAATGCTTTGTCGCAGTCACATGGCACCACACCGGCGACCGACAGGCGAAGTGCCACGAGTGGGATGGCTCTCTCCTGACGTAGTAATGAAATGGCCCGTGCGGGCGGGTGGATGCGACGTGCCACACGAGCCGGCTCCGTGCTCCGCGGGACGGCAGTGCCTCGGCTCACTGGCGCCGGTGACTTCAATTTGCACTTAAACCACCTTGACAGGCCATCAAGACAACCTGCGAATGCTTCAGATCTATTTGAATGCAGAGCCTGAAAACACTTCACAGGTATCTTAGCGTGAACACGAAAGCGAGAAGGGGCACAGGGACCCAAAACCACCCAAGAAACACAATGTACAAGACACAACATAATTAGGTGATTTTTTTTTAATAAGCAAGGTGGGATGGGGGGACAAAAAAAATAATTCTAAATTGATTGCACAAAAACTTACAGCTGTGGAATTGAATAATACACTGTATCTAGGACTGCATAACATCACTTAAATATTTCATGAGTGGAAAAACCCCAGGGAGAGACAGGCAAACATCTTGACTGTCAGTTTGGCACTTAAGAATGCTCAGAAGAGAAAAATAAAAAATACAAAAAATTGGCCTCCTCCAGAGCTTAACTGTGAGCCATCGCTTTTGAACGAGTCTCACTCCCTGCCATGGAAATTAACGGTTCTCAGAGTCCTGGGCTTCACTTTTGGCCCTGACGCCACACTGTTGTGTCAGATTTCACCAAAACAAGCCATTCTCAGCTTCCAACCCGCCATGATTTTATTATTCCAAGTACTATACTTACTTTTTTATTATTATTTCAAAATGTCAGGCTGAATCAACCCATCACCCGGCACATATTTAAAATTCAGAATGAGTAATGCTATTATGCAGTCGAGCCCATGAAACCTTAAACGATTCGGTTCAGAGTGGGTACTGCAGTTCAAAGTATTGCCCTTCTTTAATGTGATTAATTATATCAGGCTCTTGCACAAAGGAACGTGGAGTTAGCGTTTAACCATCTGGCTTCAAGCATTAAAGAAATCACACACAAAGATAATATTCACTAATTTATTAGGTTTTTTAAACAAATCTATTTTTATTTTACGGTTAGATATCCGCCACCTGTGCTCAGATGACCTTTCCCAGTGTTGCTAATAAGGTTTGATCTTAACCGTATCCTGCACTCATTCACAGTCCTGACCTCCCATTGCAGAAATGGCCACCTAACCAGCCATCTCATAAAGTGCCATCTATCAACGGGAGTAGCTGGCTTTGTGATCCACATCAGTATTCATCGCGCTCTACCAACACAAGGACATTCCTGAAACACAAAATGGTAATAACGTTGCTAATTATCTCAATGTGATGAATTCTTCTGGGATCAGGCAGACCTTTAACATCCTGTAACATCCTGCTGCAAAGAAACTCAACACTCAAGAAAACCGAAGTCACTCTCTTTCACCCAGTAGCTGCTGAAATGTGCCTTGTTGGATGCTGGGATAAGTACTGATAACATGGAGCACCGATTACCCAGGGCTGTTGGGAGAACACTTCTGAAAAGTAGAAGTTCATATCCAGAACAAGTGGTTAACACTGTTGCCCCACATCTCTGGGACCAGGGTTAGAGTCTCTGCTATGGCTCCATGTGTGGAGTTTGCATGTTCTCCCCGTGTCATTGTGGGGTTTCCTCCGGGTACTTTTTATAAAACCAAGTCATCCATTGTGGGGAATGGAAAAATGTCCCCACAAGGTCAAAATAACAGCTCGATATCACACGGTGGGGACATTTGGTTCTCACAATGTAATGTATACACAGACACACACAGAGACCTTCTTATTTCTTAAGTGTCCCGAAGCAATGGGCCTCAACTGGAAAAACACGATTATCCGAAAAACCTCTCAAAAACCCGGTTAAAACAGATCAAGGCCACACAGTTTAGAGAGGCGCCTGAACCAGCTTCCTCTGCCTATCCTGTGTTCCCCACATAATTAAAATTCACATTTAAATGGAACCACTAATAAAGACGTGATTAAACCATTAATTTCTGCGGATCATCAAGTATATAATGTAACAGCTGCCCCAGGAAACACCAAGAACTGGGTTGGACTTTGCCCCAGGGGTTAGAGAAGGAACAGAGCGAGGTTCTCCCGTTAAGGTGCGGTTCAGCAGCGATCACGTCCCACATGCCGACCTCACTAATGTCGCTTTTCCACTGGCACCATGAATCAATCCATACTGTGAACTGACGGTTCTCCATTGTAAATTATCCAAACCATACCCAAGCCGTGCTCACGTTGACATTCCCTGCGTACTAAAAGGGCGATAAGCGTGACCAAACTGAGCCAAATCATCACCATCTGATTGGTAGAAATGAACTGAGTTTTCTGCACATAAATTATTAAAGAAGGGTATATTCTATATATTATTCATTATTAATTAGAGATGCACTGATCCAATATTCGGATCGGTATCGGCGCCAATCCAAACCTATTTGACGGATCTGGTATCGGGCATACATGACCGATCCACATCCGATAGTTACTTATTTAGTTTTTGGCAGTCTCTAAAAAGACAGATTTAACACAAAATAGGAGCTATTTGTACAATCAATCGCACAACAGCTCTTTCCCATCTTAGACGTGTTTTTTCAAGCTCAACATGCTGCCACTCGGTTTTTTTGCTACTTTGTGAGTACAGTGACCTCCGCTTGCTGTGACTTCATGTGCACCCCCTTTGCAGTATGAGGAGCATAAGAACATCAGGTAAGAGGGTAACAATCTGGGAGTATTTTACCAAACCATAGTATACCAAAACAGTATTATATGGTGTGTTCCACCAACCGAATTTAATAAACAAAGATATGCCAAGTTTATACTGATTACTGATTGTTGAGCGTCATAAAATGCCTCATTAACATTTTAGGCATACTACTAATCTGATTAACAAATAGTGTCCATCTGATTAACAAATAAATGTCCATTAGTACCAAAAAGCTCGCATTTGAGTCACATGTTTCACCCATCATCTGAAGCCCTGGTGATTATTTTGCACGCGCGATATAATATCGATATGATATCGCCTGGCCCTAGGCTGAGGCATCACCTGCAGCATGACTGCACTTGGGTTCCCATCCCTGAGGTGGTTCATCATGCGGTGGATGTGGCAATGCACTGTATCAGTGTGCACTCCTTACCTCTCTACTTAAAGTACTATACAACAGCTGAAAGGAATGGAATTTGTAATGCAGATTTACACAAACGAATGCTAAATTTTGATGCTAACATAAGATGGCGATTCTCACAGACTTGCTAGTGGAAATAAGTACATAGTAAATCATAATGTATACCAAGTGAACAGCTCGCTTTGGTTTTCCACTGCAGTAGGGTTGGCTTGGTAAAAGCGTCACTTCAGTTTTCTATCACTGTCGCTCTCCAAACCTGGCAACGCTTTTACCAAGCCGACCCTACTGCAGTGGAAAACCGAAGCGAGCTGGAACCATGCTGGAACTAGGCTCTCTTCACAGTATGGCTCGAGCACAGCTCGGTTCCTATGTGCCAGTGGAAAAGCACCATAACATACTATACTAGCGGGGACCAGACCCAGGAACAGCCCACCCTGTCCTCAGGGGTCAGACCAACTAACGGTTCCATGTGCATTTTTTGCTCCAGATGTCGTTACAGGCAAGACTGGCAGACCTTCACTTGATATTGGCAACAATCACAATGTGCACAAAAGACACAGGATTCGGCAGCAGATATTTTTTTCCCATACAGTGATTTTCCGCAAACAATAATCTAGTTTCATTTCATTCCATAGGCTGCCATGACGAGTCAATTCGTCAATAACGCAGCATAACTGTAAGTGAGTGGAATGTTGCGTTTATGGAGACAAAAGAGTTTAATAAGGCGTAATACAAATGGCAAGCAGAAGGGCTTCCATGCGACAACTCTCAGTGGAGACGGACGTCAGCTTGACTGAAGAAATGAGAAACCCGCACGGGAAAAAAAATCCAGCTAACATTCAGACCCCTGTTTCTTATGAATATTCAGAAGGCAGCCACCATAATAAAAGCTTCTGGCTTCTGAAGCGGCTTGCGCGTTTCTAGTAAGAAAGTTAACTTTCTCAGTTATCTGCAGGGCTTATCTGTTTGCTGATGTATAGACAAACCATTGTGGTGTAAAAGCTATTAAAAAAAAAAAAAACTCATAACTGACTACCAGAGCGTTTCCATTAATAATATTTGTCAAGCTTTCAACTATCATTTCCCATGCAGATTTTTAATCTGTATGGCATGTATGGGGCGTGGGGTAAAAATCTGACTGAGACCAAGTGCTCATGGTAACGTTCCGAGGCTTTTGAGCCGATAAACATCTAGACATCTGCAGCCTGCAGTCATCACTGAAGAAGCATGTTTTTTTGGAAATGAGATCCTTTAGCTGCAGCAAGCTCATTCAGAGCTCATACAGGTCATAAGATTTGTCCAGATGAAAGAACAAAGAAGATGGCCATTCTGCCAGTCAGCACAATGTTTCCAGCACGCAAATATACAGGAGGCTGCAGTTAACACTCCGACTGGGTCTGGGCCAGGTGATATTACACATGACCCAAAAAAACCAGAACACATTCATCTCCTAGGATCTCAAAAGGGCAGTTCCAAGTCTTTAGTATCAAAATGCACCTCAAGCTCTATGACCCATCTTGCCACCATGGGACAACAAACTAACTGTTTGGAACTCCCTCCATCCCATGAGAAGAATCGCTCCAGATGGCTCTCGTGTGGTTCCTCCAATGGTAAAATGAATTGCTGAAAAACGTCCGGTCATCAGATTGCCTCCCCAGCTTCAAGAACTCATCTGTTGCTGTCCATGAATTCCTGTAGTAGCCCGATGTCTCTTTACTTTCACTTAATGTTCTTAATGTTGCAATTCTGCTCCTTGAATAGTCTCATTAGGGTCTTGCTTACTTATTTAGAAGTTATCGTGCAATTGTTGTTGTGCCGCTGTGTAGCTCCCACGCCAGCTACTGCTTACACTTGTACCTGAACATTCATTGGTAGCTCAGCCTAGCTAAACTCGTACATTGTGATGACAAACTGGAGGACCTCTCCTGCACCAGGTTCGAGCACCTTGAGGTCACAACACGTTAGGTCGGCCACACCTTGCAAAACTGAGTCAAGATAAACAAAAGGTAGCCTAGCAACTAAGTCCCGCAGTCGTGGGTGAAACTCGGGTCTCGCTCTACGCTGCAACGGCATTCTGTGTTTCTGAAAAGACTATGTGGGTGGGGGCGGAGCTGGGTGGGGACCACCCCCTCACCTACGACACGGCTGTTTAGAAATCCCTCATTTTTTCCAGGCCTCAAGGTACAGACCATGGGAGGAGCATCTTAAAAAAAACAAATAACTAGAACAGGCTATAGGGAAATAAAAAAAAATGATACCCCAATGACTCATCTTAAAAGGGGAAAAAAACAGCAGTCACTGTAAAAGCCAATGGGCAGCTTATGCATGGCTAAGGCCTAATTAAGGATTTTACAAATTAGTGCTAAAGACTGTGCTCAGGAAGAAAACGAAGGCGACGTGCTCCATGCTTCCGCGCACGTCCGGGATGCGCTCGCCTAACTCGCTATAATCTAAAACAGATTTCCCACAGACGTCCCATGCTGTGCAGGCAAGCAGCTCTGTGCATAAGACTTGCTGCACTGGCGGCACAGACAGGACAGCCCCTGCGCCCCGAGAGAAAACCCCAGCGTGAGCCTCCTTAGGGCAGCATAATCCCCCCACATTCCCTCACGGATAGCCAAACGTCGTTGTCGGCCTGACGTATTAAAAGTGCACACTCCCATCCCCACAAAAATAAACAGCCCCCACCCCCTCCATAATTAACCTGGCAATCATTCTGCAGTATTGGGGGGGGGGGGGGTTGGCTTGGAGAAGAAGGGCTCTGAGGACACAGGCAGCATCATCAGTGCATTATGCAGACACACCTCAGGGCACGTGCCACTTTCAGAAGCGTTTATGAACATGGCAGAGCTGAACCTTTATATTACTGACAAACTACAGCATCTTGCTGCTTTGGATTATCATGCACACCTGCATTTTCCAGCCCCCCTCCCCCCACACTTCATTTTCTTGGGCATTGCTCTGACGCAAGGATTCGCAAACGTGTAATGCCTATGGACCACTTTATTACAGTGTACAAAATTTCAAGGACCTGTAAAATGAGGGGGGTCAAATACCGTCACTCCAGGAACATGGGGTGTTCACCAGGGATAAAAACATCAAGTAGGAAACCAAACATGAACATAGTTGCTTCTCGCCCATCCAGTCAGAACACATGGGGGGAGAACGCAGACTTAACCTGAATTTTACTGGTTCAAATCCCATAAAATGCTCTGCTGTGCTAGGGAAAAATATGGGGCTGTAAAAATGGGTGATGCTCAGGGTAAAAAGACTAGGGAACTAAGGCAGGGGAACTAAATCCAAACTCAAATATCTATACAAATTTTTCACTACCACAAAAAAAGCACATGAGGTGAAGTTAGCCTTTCCAATAAGCTACCCAAGTGGGGATCACTTCTGTTCTTCAGCACAGACAGAGACAAGACTTATAGTACTGGGGCCAGGAGGGATTCTATTGGCCCCCCTGCAGCCGCACACTACAAGGCCTGGGGGCCCAGCGCCACTTGAGAAGGAACATGTAGGCTCACCTGGCACACTATAGCTAAACCAGTACAGCAGACAGCAGAGTCACCGGAACCCCTCCCCAAGCTGCAATTGGCCCTGATCCAACAGGTCAAGGGGCACCAGGCAGAAAGCCCTCGGTCAACGGGGCGCCAAAGTGGCCTACCAATTTGTCATCCTTTGGTGACTTAGGGATTTCTGCGTTATTTAACCCCAACAGCAAACAATGTACCTCATTAACTGAAATGATTAATCTTTCAACACCTGGTTCAACAACTGCATCATAATAGTCTACAACCCAAACCCCCGCCACCTCCACACCTCTGCAAAAAGACCTGTCTGAAATGAGTATGCCCCGACAGGATGACAAACTGATACCTAATCCTTTGTAAATAAACTGACAAGGAAAATATCTGCACAGAATTACCCATGAACAGAAACGCATCAGGGACTGACATGGCATACATTTGATATTAGACCGTAAATAAATAAAGACTAAGTGCTCTGTCAGAAAGGGCTTAAACAACTTTTTAAAGCGCAAACAATCAATACCCTGGGCACACCTGTGGAAAAAGTATGGAAAGAAATACTGTAGCAACATTTAGCACTAGGTGACCTTGAGGTGTAATTAATCTATTCATCCATGAGTTACAAATCAGTAGTTAATTTTATGCAGCACACGCTAGCCTGCGCCGCTGACAGTCTGATGCTCCAGTGAGCGTGCCTTGTGCTCGTTAATCCAGTAAAGCTGCCCAATGAATATGCTGAACCTCCACAATGGTGTACTTGATTGGTGGGAGGTCACATCAACATAGTCACTGGGCTAGGCTGAGATCGGATTCGCTAATGAAAGGCCAGCCTTCATCTCGATGCAGCCTAACTGAAAGATATGCCACAAAGTAAGAAGACAATACCAGCTGCATTTTATACTATATTCAAATGAAACCAGCTTAAAAAAGCACATTCACTGTATAATATAAATACTTTGCTTAATATAAGAATTATTTAAAGGGTGAGATTGGACTTTGTCATTAGAAATGGTGTCGATGGATTATTTCAGCACAGACTGGTACTACAAAGCACTAATTACCCTCAAACCTTCATAACAACCTAAATCCTTTCAGAGAAAACAAACAGAAGCTGCTTTATGAACTGCTATTCAATAATAAATGTGCATGGGGAAAAAATCTGTCTCACAAATGAGCTAGCTGTCATTTCATTCAGGTGCAAAGAAAGAAAGCACTTTTGATTTAAAGGTTTGGTGTCAGAAAATGACACATTACATTCTACGGATGTCCCGTAGTAGACAGAGGACAAAATGATGAGGTGACTTTAAAATATACTGTGGGTGTCTTCCATCAACAAAGGGTGCTGCCACAAAGACACAAGGGCCTGAGGGCACCACGGACGCATTTTCATGCTGCCATTGAATTCACAGGGCGCCCGATATGCCAACAGGGAAACTGCACACAATCATCAGCAGGACTCGAAGAACAGCTGTATTCAGCATAGAAAAGGGTTAATGCCAAGCGGGCAGCGTCGCACCACTCAGGTGTTTCTGCAAAGCACGTACACAAAAACACTGACTGCTAAACGAAATCTTTGGAGTGTGCATGCATGCATGTTTACATTTTAAACAACACAAATATGAGCTGGGATCAAAATGCCATAGATTTGCTACGGTGATCTTAGGAGAAACCAGGTGACCAGCAGCTGGATGCTGCTCCCCGTCCCTCAATACTGACGCATGCCCCTAGACGATCCTCCCTGATTCTTAAACACTATTAATGCTTTTAACTCTATATGCTGAGCTTCACCTTTAGCATGCATGTGAGCAACTGAGCATTACACCATCTCACAAGACAAAAGTGGATAGTGATGGAGGAGGGGAGGCAATCTTTTAAGTCATTTTCTCACTATTGAGAAGGTGGGGGGGACCAAAAATCACAAATTTTCAGTCTTAACCACTTTGCTAAAGGTATTTTGTTCACAATTACCATTAAATTCAATACAAAAAAGTACACAAGTAGGGCAAGAGATTATTGAATGCTCGGACCAATAAAACTGAGCATTTCTCACCAGTACAGTCCTAAATCCAGAAACACAGTTAGTGTTGACGAGATCTGATGAAGGTATGAAAGAAAAGGGGGGGGGGGGGATAAAAATCAAATGTCAACAGAACAGGCCATTCATCATGCTGGCCAACATTCCAGCCGCACTTTTGGGAGGATGTGTCTGATCGATAAATTGTCAGGTGCCAAAAAGAAAGTCTCAGGGGGCAAAGCAAGTCTATAAATACCAGATTTTTCTGGCTGGCCAAGAAGGAGGTCAAGGTACTTACTGGGTTACAGTCAGGCCCGACTAAGCCAAAAACCCAACCAAGAGCAGGTGTGAATGAATCACTATGTACATTTTAGCCATTTTTCTACAAATAAGATAATTTCAGAATTCCAGCAGAGTAATGTATAATAATGGGCCCAAACAGTGACACCTGTGGGATTTCTTCTCAAGCGTGACAACCTGCTTTGTGACAGAGATAAAGGACTCCGCTGTGAATCAAACTTATTGCCTCATGCTGCACACTTATTCGCATTTCCCTGGAAATGCACCTGGTGCATTACTCGGACTCGGGAGACACAGGCATGCGGAACAGGATGAGTTTACCGCATTAACTGCGGTGCACCCCCGCAAGGCTCCTTTGAGTGGCCATCTTTCAGTAGACGACCCAGATCAAGGTCTGGCTGTCATTCGGTACAGCACACAGGAAGTCCTACCCACCTCATTAATATTTAATCAACTGCATGTCATGCGTACAGTTCCTACTTCATGGTGATAGAGGTTACATTACATAATGGTACAAATTCACTGAGCAGCATGTTTTTGGTCTACAAGAGAAAACCGAAACACCTGAAGAAGCAATACAAGGCTGAAGGGACACAACCACAGAACCACCATGCCGCCCTGGAGAACTGTATACGTTTCAATAACTCCTTCAACATCATTCAGAGCTTTGTTTATTTACATTCTATTTATTTAGCATATCCAAAGACACATACAACTGAGAAATTAGTATTAGCCAGTTCTTGGAGCAAGTGAGGGTGAAGGGTGGTACTTAGGGGACCAATAGTGGTATCACTCTGGCGACTTTGGGAACTGAACTAGCAACATTGGGATCATGACCACACAGTACTAACCCAGTGAGCCACAAACTGCCCCAATCATTTATTTGACTTATTTCATCCAGTTTTTTCCTTGGAAACCCTTTATAACTATACATGATGAGACATGATGAGACCCACTAGTGGAAACACATTTATATATTTACAGATATCTATTTAGCAGATGTTTTTTTCTAAAGCAACGTGCCAATGAGAAGGCAAGGTCAACAAGTGCTGGGAGCAACTGTGGGTTAAAGGCCTTGATCAAAGGCCGAACAGTGAAATTACTCTGCCAACAACGGGATCCGAACAAACGACCTTCTGATCACGGCCACAGTGACCTAACCCACTGAGTCACACCCTGCCCCCACCAAGTGTTAAACAGTGATGCAGAAAAGCTTGAACATGAGCAGGATACCTGGAAAGCAGGTAAATAAGGGAAATGAGACCCAGGGAACATGAAGGCATCAAGGCTACAGCAGATTATTGCTTTTCATTCAAACCTTGGCAGAATCATTCAGTTGAATAGGTAGCAAAAATCCATTATTTTGTTAATTGCTTCCTCCAGGGTTAGCGTGACACAATGGCAGATGAAGGTCAAGTCAGACTCACCTCGCTGTTCTACAAAGAGCGTAGAGGCTGCAGTATCACCTGGTGAACATGGCATGACATGTCATTCGCGACAAAGCTGGCGGCCCGCAGGCAGATCGCAAACGTTGCTTTCTACGAATGCACCGATAAAAGGCTGCTGACACACTCAGCAGTTCTACTTGGCCCCGGAAACACACCGCTGAACGGGACTCCTTGGGGCCTCTCTTTGTTGGACGTCAGGCCATTTGTTTTGTTCAGGTCATCGCTGTGCTCTATAAGGATGCTTGATGGATACCCAAGGCGTTCTGAAGCTAGAGTGCGATCCAGGCCCACTAGTGTACGTCAGCACTGGGCATTACAGAACACCAGATCAACCAGTCTAAACTAGCCTAGGACAAGTATAAAAGCAGCGCATGTCTGACAACTCTCTGTAATTTACTCTGAATTCAACTTCAGTGTGATCCAGCAGACAATGCTTACAGACAGCTTTATAGCCACTAAGGAGGCTATTTCAGTTTATGCCAAAGCATCACTTTTAGATTAGAGATCATGCACTGCTGCCAGAATGAATAAGGAATAGCAGGTAAGAGTATCCACTGTGCAGACAGGGGATGAGTTCAGATATACCTGCACTGGATAGACTACTCCAAAATCTGTCTTTGACCTAAATAACTTTTAACATGATCATGGTATCGTTTATACTGCTACTATTGTTTGCATGATACATTTATGCACTGTCACCATCTCCCATTGTAAACATGATTATAAAACAAAACTGATCGTAGCTTGGCAGTGATACGCTTTTCACCAATCATCAATATTCCCATAAACCTTACTTGTCAATATTTTCACCCGATGTCTATTTCTAGGCCCCATCGATGGAGGTGATATTAACTGAAAGCCTGCCCAGCAGACATTCCTATAAGGCAATTGATCACCAACGTGCCAGGAGTTATTTATCCGTCAGGAGCCATAACCTGCGACATGCTCCGTGCTGCATCTTGCTGCCTCCTACCATGGCCAGAAAACCGAAAGGGCAGACGCATCTAACAAATACACAGAAGGGAGAATAAAGGAGTGAAAAGCTTTGCTACAGGTGGGCTGGTCAGCATTAAGGCTGTGCACAGCCATTACCGTGTCAATAGGCAGCCACTGTTCTGCGTAATTACCATAAAGCGGAAGGGCCTGAATTGGCCACAGTCAGTTGTGTTCTGCTTCCACAGCAGATAACATGGCAGAAAAGAGGTAGCCTTTTGGTTCCAGCCCCATGCTCATAACCCCCATACCACCTGTTCCCTGCCAGCCTTCGCAGAGGCATTGCCCGCATGCTCCCGGCCTCTCTTAGAGGCAAAACAAGTTGCCTCCTGCTGTGGAAAGCTGCTGAGATGCAGGTCTGACGCCAGAAAAACTCACTGGCTAGAGATCGGATGACAGGCACAAGGCAGAGGATGCCGAGTGCTCGGAAGAACAGCAGAGGGAATTGAGGAAAAAAGTGCAACATTACTTAGTCCGGACTGCAGAAAAAACATGTGGGTCAACCTTAATTTGATGATGCTATTGAACTAGGAATATTCATAAAAGACCAGATAAGAAGAGGGTCATAATCTTCTTCCTGACGTTTACTGCCAGTCACAGGTGACAGAGATGCCGTTCAGACACCTCTGAATGCAGGTGAAGCTGGAAGCAGTGGTTAGAGTGCAGCTTGACTGACAGATGAGATAAGTGGTCCCCAGGTTGACTGAACGCAAAAGCGAAGAGCATCTACATATCGCCGGGAGCAAAAACGCAGTGAGCCTTGAAGGTTTAACGTTTGAAACACTGCAAGTATTTCAACACACTTCAAAATCTGAACTGGGAGATAACACCGTGAGGTTCATCTTAAGTCTTCATACAGAGCACTGTCCTTGATGGCAAAAATAAACATGGCCAGGTTTCCCCAAACGTGGTACCCACATATACAACTCTCACCATAGAAAAATCCAAGATGCATTCAATCTCAGCATTTATGACAACATTTCAATACAGACTAATCTAAGCCTCTTCACTCAAAACTAATTTGCAAAGGTTCCCAGCATAGTAAAATCCACACACTATACATACCACACACTACTAATTGAAATAAATCACCTACCACATTCATAGACACCTTCTGAGACTCTCCATTCACAGTTAAATCACAAATTTTTATCCTATCAGGCAATCAGACATTATGCTACCACACTAACATGGGCAACAGCAACCATTAGGGGGAGAAAAAAAATCTGTCAAACATTTCATTGCTCATTGTATTTGCCTGCTGTTAGCTGGAAAAGCTACACTGAGCACATCAGAGACTGACTGACAAAAGTAAAACTAACATCATCTTTGCTAATGTGGCAATTGCTTCCCAAAAAAGAAAAAGGATTAAAAAAAAACATGCGCGCACACACACACAAACATAAATATGTTAACACAACAAAATAAAAGTTTACTTGTATGAAAACAGTTTTTGTAAGTAAAAAGCTATCTAGGGAATAAAACGACAAGCTAACAGCTGAATTCCAACGTCTCCCTCTGAGTTATCTACAGCAGCTCACATTCAGGATCCTAATGACTTGCCTGTTTAATTGGCAAGACTTACAGATCTCCCAAATTTTATTAGCCATTGCTGTGACTCATGGATAATCACTGGAGTAGAGGTGACTCCACAAGTATGGGGCTCACTCCCCTCACACCATCCCTCTGTATTTTCATCACATTACACACACACACACACCTGTACTCATCTTTGTGGGGACTGTCCATTCATTTCAATGGGAAAAACCCTAATCCCAACCAGGATAACCCTAACCTTTACCCAATCCTAACCTTAACTGTAAGTAACTAAACAAAATACAAGACTTGAGAGTTGTAGCATTTTTAGTTTTGTGATTACATTCACACATTTTTACAAAATTCAGATTATCCTTGTAGGGACTGAAAAAATGTTACAGGTTTTTATCACCTTGTGGGGAAATGTGGTCCCCATAATGTAAATATTGCATACAGACAGACATACACAACTTGGCTGGATAAGTCATAAGGCCAACAGGACATCTTGTGATGTCAGGCTCCCAAATAGCAGGCTTCACATCACATGCGTTTGTCGGACCGGAGCAGTGGCCTCCAACGCCATGGCTGATGCTGTTGCACTTTGTCGGGTTTGAGTCACGCAGAATTCTGAATAAACGTTAACAGTTCTATAAGCGAATCTGCTGCTAATCATGCACAACCATAATTCTGTTTAGCTGTATGAGGCGGATTACGTGTGAATTTTCAAAGTGCATGTCTGCTACAATGCAGGAACAGTTTCCAATAGAAACGTAACATTTTACTTCCTACACAGATTAGACAGAAACTTTATTAATCCCAAAGAAAACTGCAGGTTTACACATGCACCACACAGAGACTCATTTACACAGTAAAAAGACCAAAAATACTGAATGACAACCTATTGGGTGACAGTGTAGAACACAATGTTAAGCACAGCTTTTTATCCCATATCAATTTATATTCAATAACATACACAATAGTACTGGTACAACAGAAGACTCCCAGCTTACTGGGAATGAAACCAGTGACCATCTGATCAGTTCTTCATCCACTCTGGGTTGCTGCTGCTCAACCATATGTCTACCGCATAGAGTTTCCAAAGCAGCCGATTTAAATGAATTTAAGAAAAAAAAAAAAACACAGTGCCAGTCAAAAACGAGGACACATGCTTGAAAGCATCATTATCCTGGGTCCAACTGCCAGGTTCTTATAACAAGCAGGGAGGGTGCATGAGTGGTTCTGCATGCGTGGTTTGCCCCCTCAAGCATGGATGAGCCACTGCCACGGGCTGCGACTGCTGGAGACCGAGTTAGTGATCTTTACCAAATCCTTCACATGCATTCCATTCCACATGGATTATGGGTGATTCTGGAGTCCATCATTCTTCAGTAAGATAATGAAACAAAACGCACCCTAAAATCTGTACAAGAAATCCTATTGGTGGGTTTTGAGTAATCAAAAAAAGGGACAAGTTTTTAGCTTTCTTGGACGCTGCTTTGGTGCTCCAGATAAATATCAAGCAATCATAATACGTAACTCACTACAGAAAAAAAACGCCTGTAATGCTTGCTCCCATAGCTTGCCCCCTTGTACTTTAAGAAACATGCCCTAAATAGCACGAAGCAATGGGCTTCTGCATTGTGAAGCGGCTGGTGTGGGTCCTATACTCACATCCAGTGCTGGAGCCTCGTTAAAAAGCCTTTCATTCACAGCAAAAAAAAAAAAAAAAGATTAATGCATCCAGCCAAAGAAGTCTGAAAGTTTGGCACAGAGATGAGATTAATAACGAAATGACTTCCGAAAACCATGGGGTGCACCCTAGAAGGAACCTATTAAACGGGAACATACAGACACTACTACATGTTAATTAAAATAAATAAATAAGCCCGTTTACTTGGCAGCCATTTATACACACCCTTAATGGTTACTTCCTGTGCTGCCTGTAATTAGAACGCACCTTCCGAAATTAAACAATCTAGACCCTCTGGCCTAGTCACCAAGAGACAAGCAATTCCATCACAGCACCACCAGGTTCACACACTGCCGACTGCCTGCTGAAGAAGGCTTATCGCAGAAGTTACACACGGCCTGTCCAGGTGGCACCTGTGGTTTAATTCAATTAAAGCTGTCGCTTCTTGTCTTCGACGCTGTAAGTGCGACACAAGACAAACAAACAGCACTAAACACAAGTAGCACAAGTAATCCAGTATCAAGGACGTTAAGCAGATGTGAGGGAAGCATAATCGGCTAAATAAAGAAATGAACGAAAGAGGCTTAACGCTAATCTGTATTCCTATCACAGGTTGACGGCTGAAGGCTGCACCACTGTTAGCCTGGACCGCCCCCAGAAAATTTCAACTTTGCGGTCAGGGGCAGGCTCAATGCCACGCTTAGCACAGTAGAACGCACAAACAAGCACTTTGAGATCCTGCTGCCTTCATCTCTCAGCGAGTTATTTCTGTGAGAGGCGAAACCTAGAGATTAAAGTGTATGGATTCCGTTGAGAAGCACAGGCATTACGTTCCACAAAAATACAGCGGTAAAAATGCACTACTGTGCCACCTTGGAGAGATGCGCCAGAGAGAAACCTAAATAATGCAACGCACATAGGGGCGTTACATGGGGAAAGGGTGCAGCAGACAATATGCGAGCCCGACGCCAGCAAGGGCCACGACTACATGCAAGTACTGCGTCAACCAACTCACTGAAAGTGCCGGCTCAAGTTCCAGCTCAGCTCGTACCTAATTATCCCCGATTAAGCTGCTGATAAAATGAATTGCATCACTCATACACAAAAGCCCTCACTGCTATAGTTATCCAAATCATTTTGAATTTGTGCGAGCTGAGGCAAAGACCAGTGGCCATCCATCCATCTCCGAGCAGCGTATCCTGGCAGCAGAGTTGTGGAAAGGATCTTATCCCAGGGAGCACTAGGAACAACCTGGATGGGATTGCCAGTCCACCCACTGAAGCAGATAGAGTCACACTCTGTATGGCAACTTAGAAAGCCAATTAGCATAACTGCATGCCTTTGGGCTGCGGTAAGAAATCCACATGACAGAGAACATGCAAAAATCAGCACAAACCAAGCAGAGAACCAATCAATCGACTGAACTCCTGAACTTATTAGATTTTAGCCAAGCCAAGGCATTTTGATACTCATACTCAATTTTAAAATTTACATTTAACATTAATTCATCAAAAATGACTTATTTTCACTATAACAAGTATTCAACTGACATCTTGAAACACATTCAAACTGATATGATATAAAACTCACTAAATTCACTAAATAATTCAATTAAGACTAATTAAGCATTCAACTTGCCAGAGGCAAAGTTAAAGACCAATGATTTCACAGGTCCCTCTATCCGTATTATAAAAGGTAACAATTATAGACAGGTAGTCCCCGAGTTAAGAACGTCCAATTTATGGACAACTCGTACTCATGTATGGACTGCAATAAAACCACTTACATTAAAATTTTCAGTTAAATACAACGGCAGAGAGCTACTTTGACACTCATGAAAACATTAAGAAATATACAAACGAGAGGAAGCCATTCGGCCCATCAAGCTGCACAGTAGGGCTGAACGATTTATCGATTTCAAATCGAAATCGTGATTTGAAAGAACACGATTAGCAAATCGCAAAGGCTGCAATTTAGGACATACATTCAGCACGTTGGACCCAGGGTTTAAAACTGTTGTAAGAATAGTTTTCCAAACTCATACCGTGTTCCCTATGTGACAGTCATTCTCACCAATCACAAGGCCCGGGCTCCTTATGTGACAGTCTTGCTCACCAATCCGAAGTGTCCCGAGGCGACAAGGTACACGCCCACAAACAGCAAATACGTGAAACCCGAAGAAAATGTTCCATTTGCGGTGCAGAAAAAATATTGATTCTACTACTGAGCTATAAGTGAATTGCCTTCTTATTTCACGGTCCGAGATTGTTTCAGAAAGGTCCTATCATCAAAAGAACCGGCGAGCTTCTTTTAAACACCACCTGCAATATACGTCAGCGTATCATGCCTTTGGTTTTTGTTAATAGGCAATAGCATTAGTATACCGCTAACCCATCCTAACAACAATGAGACAGTCAGTAATTCTCACAGCAGCGGAGTCGGTGACCTCCAAAAAAGCCGTAAAACCCACAATAC
>JAABNX020000119.1:3471049-3483871 GCA_015163995.2 Mormyrus lacerda | reverse complement strand
TGGGGTTCGCCGATCAAGCTATTTTTAGCCAATATCGGCCGATCATGATCGGTGGCCGATCAATCGGAGCATCACTAATATGTACTATATATTAAGACAAACATTTGAATAACTGATGCTAAATAAGAAGAAAAAACCCATATGTACCTGTTCTGACTTACGTACAAATTCAACTTAGAGACAAGACTTAGGGAACAGATCTCATTCATAACTGGGGGACTGCCTGTATTGTTTATGAGCTGAAGATTAAAAGCTATGAGGGTTCCTTTTACAAGCTGTGTGAAACTGTAATACGCTTGGTGTGATATGAAGCTGAGTATGGTGTGTGTGTGTCAGGAGCTCTCCATCCAACACCCCACCACCAAAAGTGGTTGATTATACCACTATATCAGACAGGTCTGTTTCAGGGATATATTAGCTAAGCTGCCAAAACTGACAATGCAAGTTCCAGCTCGCAATTTTATTTCTCTCTCAAATGCAAGAAGATATTAACAGAATTTCTTGTAAATTCTCCATACTATTAAGAAAAATAAACACACAGACACACACACACAACCACACCTGTGCACTAGAGGAAATTAAGGTACGAAACCCAGAATGGGCACCGTCACTGTAGTGCTGATGTAAACCAGAAACCGATGGAAATGGAGTAAAACGGTGCGTGATGACTGCCCCCCTCGTTCCTCCTGGGGCTGTCTGCACAAAGACACAAAGTGGTTTGCTGAATGCTTCAGAGTTCAGCTTTATGCCACAGCTGACCTCCACACGCTCCACACATGCATGGGGACCCCGGCAAGCCGGACCGGGGCATGCAGCAAGAGGATTCTCTATCGTGGTAAAAAAAATTGTGAAACATGGCACTTCTCATCTAACAAACAGGAAACGCAGAGTTGTTAAAAGCGCATGAAACAGTAAGCGGCTCAGGAGTTAAACCACGGGGAACAAGGCAAACATTACAGGCTGTATTCAAACCCACAACCCTGAGGGAATGAGGTGACAGCACATCCCACAGCACCATTAATGAGAAGCTCCATAAACTTGGCAACTCTGAGTCCCTGGAGGACCGGTAATTCTGGAGACTGGAGGACTGGTAATAGTTTTAGTTTTTCGTCACAATACCTGTTGCTTAAAGACACACGTAGACAAAGCTCTCTTCAACCCAACTCCAATGTCAAAACGACGAAATATCCCTACCATGAAGCTCCACCTGGCCCAGGATGCCAGAAGCAGGCTCAACTGCAAGCCCCAAACAGCGAGCCAAGAGCACAGGTGATGGGCAGCCACTCACATGCACAGTGTCGTTTCGGGCAACATGCATGGGACCCCCTTCTGACACTCATCTGCATTAAGGCACTTCCACACTTAAGCGCACAGCGGGGTGTCGAGGTGAAGGAGTCCCAATTCACCTCTCCCCCCACCCTCTGTCCGCAAGATGCACAATGAATCTGAAATGTATGGTAATAGAGTGCTAAAAGGTCAGAGATGATTATTACTGGAAATTATTCATTTAGGACAGTCAAGCACTGCCATTTAAGGTCAACAATAGGAGTCAATTGTGGCGATCAGTGAATCAACAGCTAAATCGATAATTATCCTTTTTAACTGCAAAGGTTAATAAAAATTCTCATGAATTATGTGATAAGATAGCAGCAAAGGGAATATCTAAGTTCTGATGCTTGCCAGAGCAATACGACTGCCCACAGCCATGGAAGGCAACAGAAGAGTTCATGATATGACCAAAATTAATGATGTACAGACTTTGAAAACTGACGATGATACCGATTGTTCAGACGGTTTTGATTAAATAAGTTTAAAGGAACATTCCACCCAAATAAATTTAAAAATAAATAAAATTACATTCCTACAATATAAAAAACATGTATTTTTTGATAAGAAAACACCAACTACAACATACAACAGTCCCAGTGCACTATATTTTATAGCTGTATACATCTTATATATTTCACCGAAAAGGGCTAATCAAGTGTGATAAAGTCCGTAAATTTCCAAGTAATATCTTTTGATGTCGCACTGTCGACACTGAATTTTCTTTTTCTTGGGTTGAAATGTTTATTAGTAGATCCTCTCAGTAGTAAAATATATTTCTAATGTTGTTTTCACCAACATTAAAATAATTCCACAGAACAGACATTTTTCTAACTGTTTAGTACGAGAGTGTGCAAAGCAATGTGGTCACCGGCTCATGTTTAACCATCAGTCGACAGGCAATTGTTACTGTATTAGTCGATACCTATAGCTGGCTGATACAATTGGTTCATCTCTAGCCGAAATGCAATCGTCTTCCTGCCATTCTAACACAATAACCATGAAAACTGGTTACAATCTAAAAGACAAAGCAAATCAGAACCAATAAAAGTCTTGCTCATAAATCACACAAAGCAGCTCTGTACCTTTTTGTTCAGTAGCAAGGGTAAAGTTCAATGTACCTTATTTGTAGATCAGACTACAAACAAAACCTCCATGAAATTTTTTTACCGCACATCTCATCCGCTCCTGCCAAATCACTGCGGGCTGCTCAAATACTCCTTAGACGATGAATTAATAGCCTCACACAGAGTGTTTACCCTTTATTGGCACAAAGAAAGATTGATAAATGTTCCCCTGTGAGACACCTGGGTCTCCACATGTCAACTCAAGCAACATCAGGGGTTTGTTAAGCCTGCCAGAAACCTTTGCGATGGTGGCATCGCTGCGAGGACTTGAGGGAAGGTCGATTGGCTACCTGAGCTGGAGAGCCAATTGTCCTCCTGGAAGCTAGTAAAGGTCGTGGCTGTACTGGTGAAGGTTCACTCCCCGACTGGATTGTGCCACTTAGACTGGCGACTGCTTGGCTGCGCGCACCAAAGTCAGGCCGATAAATGGTATCAATTTGCTTGCTTGAATATAGGTATAAGTCAAAAGCAGGCTACATCAACTACGCCTTAAAGCACACGGCATTGCTTGCTGGCTCACGCCCTTAGCAAACATGCCTGAAATTCGGAATCCTTGAATGGCCAAGCAGGAAGTGGAATGACCATCTCCCCAAATTCAGCAAAGGGACACTCGTGACCAGGGACTTCTGTAATGATGCCCTCCCTAACCCTCACAAGGAGGGCCTGGAGTTGTAACATGGGTTAAAATGCACATTAAAGTCTCCTCAACTACCGCACTTAAAATTTTTAAATTCAGCCAGGCTTTTTACCTTTCAGTAAGTGCACACATACACAAATAACATCAAGCAGTTAAATTATTACATGTTCAGTATTAGACCGATTCATTGTGACTTACACTGCCATGCATGAATACCAGTAATCTAATATCAAAACAGCGCTAGCGCAGCACATTAAAGCCCAACTTCACAAGTCTGCCTCTCTCAAATATTAAAAACTGAACTTCAGGCACTTTTCTCATAGATAGAAATTCAAACGCAAACTTTCCTGCGAAGCTGGCTGGGGGCTTTCTAAACACCCCACCGCACCAAACTCACTTCATGTCTGAAACGTCATTTTAAAAGCACAAGGGCAACAAAGAACCATAGGCAGTGTTTGCTCCGTTTTACTGGCTGGTGAAGGTCTCATTGTCCAGATGTGATACATGCGGTGAAGGTTCACCTGCCTTTGTTAGTCAGGCATTGCAGATTAGGGGCCATATGGAAGGAGAAGGCAAATATGAAACAAGGTCTCTGATTTACTGCAGCTTTGTATGTCAAATAAAACATCAAAAGTCAGATTAATTAACTGAGGCCATTCGAAAAATTCTGTTGCCCGTTGAAGGAGCTGAATGATACATGTCATGATGTTAAAGTCCAGTTGAAAAAAAAAAACACACATGGCTTCAGTAAAAGAAAGTATGGAAAAACTCATATTTGGAAAGCATCCATATTATGAGATAAAAATGTAGTTATAATGCATTTGGTGAGAATTTAAATCATGTTCAAAAAATGCCATTTCACACAACAGGATAGCAAGTTATCTGTTCAGCAAAGTTCACGAGTACTAAAATCAGCAATCCTCCTTGGTTCAGACCCCACAAACCACATTCCTTAAACCCTCTTAACAAGGTCAGCCCAAATGACAAGCCACGTCAACGGTGTGCACGCCTATCCCATGACCTCTGGTGGAGATTTAACACTTAATTCACTGTAACGAGAAGGGCATCAGATCACGTTTGGAGGAATTCAATTTACCCCCAATAAGCAGCATTTGTTTCTGGGCCAGCATTCGAGTTTGATGAATGCAATAACCGGTATCCTGTGTGTGTGCGTGTGTGTGTGCTTAAAAAAAAATTAAAAAAAAAAAGCAGAAACTGCTAGGAGCAGTTTGAGAAGTGAAAAGATGTAAATACCAAGGCTGCTCCCCCCTTGGCTTTGACTAACACTTTCAGTACACAGGACCGGCGCAGCTGACAGCAGCCGCTGAAGATAAACAGACCGTCTCTACCTCTCCGAAGATTAAAGCTGTATTATAAAATATACAGTGACTACACTTTGTTAAATGGCTTCTTAAAAACCAGACAGATCCTTCCTTCTCAAGGTGCACGCTGAGCCTCTCCAAGGAGCCCAGCCCTGTAGAAAAGCCCTTTCAGATTCGCCCAGTAGTCGCCCATACTGGGGCAGCAGCCATCCGGAAAATTGAGTCCCGGTTTTGAAACAGATTTTACACATGCTTTTTTTAAATCCTGGGTGTGCTACAACAATTGTCCCCCCCCCCCCTTAATTAAATTTTTTTATTAACTTCAGTAAAACAATGTATTTTTAGCCTCAGACAAATTGGGGAAATTTGGTTATCGCAGAGCAAAGCTTTGTAAAGAGAAGAAAGCCTCAATGTCACAAATAGAAGGAACGACATCAACCTTCTAAATTAGTACAATTTTATTAGATATATATCGAGTATATCGTGATACAGATCTGTGCAAAAAAAATAAAGAACAATTTATTACATACTGCTTGCATTTTAATACATTAAATAAATGTATTTAATACGTTTTATAGTCTTTGTTTTAAAACAGATGAGCAATAAAGAGATTCAAGATTCAAGAGATTCAATAAAGATTCAAGTCTCCTGCAAATTGTTTTCTACACATTATCTAACAAAATGTATGCACGCATTTAAAATACACAGATAAACCATTACATACTCCAGAAAGTTCATGTACTGGGTTACTTCTGAATGCCGAAATATTTTGCCTAATTAGGAAGGCAAGCCAGTAATCTGAAGGACACTGAAGCCTTCTAAACGTTTATGTTAACAACTGTGGTCTTATGGAGAGTGATTTCCTGTGTTTCAGACCAGTGTCCTTGAACAACAATGTTACATCAGAATTACACAACCGTGCCCTCCACTCTGACCCTCGTACAAAACACTACACATCACAGGAGAAACGCTGTTGTCACCAAGTCACTGGTGCGCTTCTGCAGATTTTGAGGGACATTCCCTTCAACATGGGGAGAGTACAGGGGAATGCTAAACCATTACTGTACTGAACATTATCCATTTCACATCTTTATAAAAATGGAAGGCCACACATTATGATAAACTTAAATTTTGTCACTGCGCTACACTACATTTTTTGTAGATCTCTCCGGCTACAGATACACACTTAATTTACTTCGCCCAAGTAATAGAGAGGCATGGCAATTCTTCTCAGCTCCAATTCAGCACCCTTCTCATCACACATCAAGCCAAGTATGTAGGGGCTATAAAAGATCGAGTGAGGACTTCCACAAAGGGCAATCAGCTGAAATTGCAACAGCCGTTCTGCAATTAAAAAGCCAAATTACTCTCAATCAAAGCCGTTTAATTCAGAATAAAAATCCTGGCATCAATAACGCGAAGAAGTCTGTTCAGGCAGCTCTCATCTTGAGGGGAATTAGCAAAAAAGTGTCCAAATAAAGACAGTGAGATGCTCAAACGGAGGAGGGAAAGAAACCATCTCTCAACTCAGCCACTTTCAAGTGCTAATAACTGACACGAGATTCAATAATAAGGCACACACATTTCCCCTCGACATTTTTTCATACATTCGTGAAACAAAAACAGAGAAAATTGTATGTATTGATCATGTTTTCCCTCACTGCAAATCCTTCAGCACTTGCATAGAAAATTAAATATTTTCCACAAACAATATTTAGCAGAGGTTGAATAGAAATTGCATTTGTGTGTTGACAAAGACTGGAAATATCCAGTTTGATTATACTGTACCAGCTGAGTGTGTTTTTGATGAATTCTTCCTCCTTCCTACTTAAGGTACACACCATATCTCTTGAGGAGACTATGAACTAAACCTCCTCCATTTCCCTGGAATGGCAGTCACCCAATATTTAAAAACTATTTTACATATTAAAGATGCTGCAAATTCATACACTTATTTTGACTTATTTAGCCATGTGAAGAATTTAATAGTGTTTCCATTTTAGCTCCAACAGAGGACTCCGACCTTCTGAAAAAATAACTAAAGCTACCTGAGACAAAGCGAGTTTAGCGGTCCTTGACAAAATCACCCATTTAATACATGCTAAAGGGACCAGCATGGCAATGGAGAGACGCACGGGGAGTGAAAAACAGCCTGTACTGCCACCATACACATCTTTGGCACGTCTGCTATACTGCAAGACAATGATTGGCTGTCCAATAATTAGGAGAGCAGCGGTCCTCCTACCACAAGCAAAAAGACAGCAAATATATATATATATATAAATATATTGCACACAACGACACTGTACTATGTCATGCTAGGATTTGTCCATGCAGCAGACTACATGTATGCATGCACAAGCACCCCCACGCATGCGCACACTTCCAGGAGGGGCCTTGCTGTTGGTACTTAAACTGAACAGGTACAGTGAAGCATCTAACTGTATAAAGAAATAGGCAGATAAAAACTCCATATCACTTATATCACACTCCATCCATCTTCCATAACTGCTTACACAGCACAGTATCACAGTGGGAATGATCCCAGGAAGGACACAGGGCAGGGGACACCCTGGATGGGCTGCCAGTCAGTCAGATGGCAAGCTACAAACCCTGTGATAAAACCGAGGCACCAAGAAAAACACCAAAGCAAACCCACAGGTCCTAGCTGGCCTTCTGTGCTTGTAAAGCTCGATATGGCCCTTTAGGAGACCAGACCAGTGTAGCACATTCAAGGCCCTGATTAGGCTGCTTCAGAATCGCCCCCCCTCCCCCCGGCCCACCTGGGACCAGTAAGCATTACTACTGCTGAACGGAAAATTCAATATGAATTCTGCACTTTAAGGTACATTTTTAACATTGCCCAGGAGATGAATACCACCTCAGAAACATCCTACACCCTCAATATTTTTAAGATATATTAAGAGCAGACCCAACTGACAGAATTAATAAAAATGGTCTAACTGCTGACTACCTTTTAAAATAACTGCACGCGACTAGCAGCACATTAAATCCGTATGTGACATCGGACTCCTGATCCCATCCTTCAAACCCAACACAAACACCAACTAATAAGGCTACTTTATTTCCATAGTACAAATACAGGCTCAATGGTTCTGAGTCATTTTAAAGACGTCCGTTTATACCCTTCAGCTTCATACGTGATATATTCTAATGATGCTCGCGAAACCAGTACTAATTCCCGCCACACTCAAATAATCTCTAATACTAGAAATATTAGATTTATTTTAAGACGACACTGCATCAACGCTTCTTCTGCAAAAGAAATGTGTCGCTTGCATACACTATAACAACTGTCTACGGCAAAAATACTGTATCAAAACAAATTTAAAAACCGTACACCGACCTAAGGCGGCGTATATTCAACTCGACAGCGCTAGAGATGCGTCGGCTTAGTTACGCGCCCACTTGACTAGAAACTTCACATTCACAGCCATTATCCAGGCGACGGGTAAGATGCCGAGTCAGACCAAATGCCCATCGGCGGAGCTCAGCCATAACACTTCGTCCTATGCGTGTTCCTCACGTCCAGCGGCACGGCAACGCCACGAAAGAGCGAAGCGAGCAGGGAGTACCACCGGAGTCCCGCTACCTGTGGATGCAAACGGCAACGTGCCGCGGTCCAGCGCGCGCCCGTCTGCTCGCCCGCAAGCCCGCGCATACACACACACTCACACAGAAACCTCGAGCGTGTGACATGAAAATGCGTTACCGTGCGTCAATAATCAGCCCGCCACACACTTCCATGCAGCGGTGTTCCTTTTAATATACTGTGCGTGACACAGTAACCTAAATATTATGCGACGAATTATGCCTCGTCAGTCCGTCCTATATCGGAATTCGGGCTACATATCCAGCGAAAATGCATCTTACTACCTGGAAGCAACCACCCTTGCAAGCATCAAAAACGCGGCTGCCATGTGACAGATTCTTACTGTGGTTCATTTGTCAAGTTAACGGAGTAGCGAGCACTGTCAGAGAGTAGGTCTGACACATGATCCATAATGTGAGCATGTGCATCCGACTGTTCTGAAAACCAATAAAACTGCATAGATACGTTTTGGAAAACACCTAAAGACATCTGAACTTTACCGTTAGGGAAGAGAGAATAAAAACTTCATAATCACGATTGCAAAACTTAAGGTAAACCTTTCAGTATAAACTTCAGCTACATCGATCCAAACATCTCGCTTATTCCTAAATGAAACCATCGGCAACTCTGTCAGAAATATCACGTCATATCAGTAATTATAAACTGATCAGCAACACTTTGACACCCTCACAACATAACTAAAATCTAACTGTCACTGCTAGATTACGGGTTAAATCTGCGCACATAGTTTTCAAATCGCAGTTTGTCGCGCGACAGCAAAGTTAACTGTCCAGCCAGCTGTGCGACACCAGATACGACTTTGGCAGCTGGAGCAGCAAGCCGAGTCCAGCGTGGGCAAAGAGTACAAGTAACTGGCTAACTAACCAACAACGTACCGCGACAGTGCAACCTTTACTTATGGTCCCATAAGTCAGTGGCTGGATGACGGCAAGGCCTTTTCTGAATAACTTCATCGCCTTAGTTGGACGACATTCCGCCGCCCCGCGAGGAGCAGTCCCTAAACCGGGCCTGGCTTCGGACTCGGATTCCCCCCGTGTGCCCCAAGCTTACTTACTCTCTGCTAGGCACTACTGCCGTGCTGAACGGGTCCAGGTTAGCTCTGGATCAAGCGGCAATCTCCCCTCACTCGCAACTTCGTCTTCACCCAAGGGGGTTGAGCTTCTTCGCCGCCACAGCCGCCGCCGCCACCACCGCTGGCGCCACTCCCCCTCCTCCCCTGCCGCTGGCGCTGCTGACACGTTCCCCTGATTTCCCCCGGCTTACGCTCGCTTCACATTGGTCAGCGCACTGGTCAGTATCGTCCTCAGGATTCAGGCACCTTTCCCCCCCCTCACAGTTATACTTACAATTCCACAGCGAACATCCGGGGACTCTCTCGATAAAAGAAACACCCGGAACTACTTGCAGAGCCAGCCGGAGCGCATTTTCAAACCAGACGACTCATATACATACGCAGGATTAAGTAGCCCCTGTTTTTTCTACATTTGTGACGTTTAAAATGTCGATCTAGACGCCACATTATAAGGCACAGAAAAAGTCATACAAACCTTAAGCAATTATAATCTGTGCCCCCAATACATTAAGCTTTGTTTATCCAGATAATCTGTGCCTGCCAGTAATGAACTCTTCAACACCACTTGTTGAAATTTGGAGCTTCTAGATTTAAAATAATAAAACAAAGAATCATATTCGTCTATTTTATAATGGACTTAATTTTATGTCATGATTTTATTTAATTTTGTCATATATTGCATTTATTAACGTTAATAATGAATATAGCATGACAGCTGCCTTGTGATTTAAATAAAACACGAGTGCCCTCTACTGGGCAAAATGCTTGTATAAGAATCAGAATCAACTTCATTTAGCCAAGTACAAATATGTTCAAGAATTTTGTTTTTGGTGTTGGGTTATGCATATTGCACAGTGACTGACTGTTTTCCTTTATGATTTTTTTAATATTTCTGATATAGTGGTGTAGCTTCGCTTTGCTGTATAACACAAGCACCAGTACAGGCGATACAGCGAGGTTCCTAATTTTCATAATAATCATATTGAATTCTATCAATCAAAAGTTAATTCACTATTTTCAAGTTTTTATTGTTATGTGTTCTAAGAAAATCCTTGTGCAGTTGCAAGAGAGGGGAAAGGTGCATGGGGGACAACAGGAAAAAAAATCAGTTCAATACAGAACAAACAGCAGTGAATTAAGAGCAAGACAAGACAGAAGGCAGTGCAATATGGGGAGTGAAACAATAAACTTGCAATAAATAAAGTGCTGCATTAGGGAAGGTTGTGCAAATATCCAGTGAGGTAGACAGTACTTATTAAGTGTAGAAAGAGTGGAATATTCATAACAGTATGCAATACAATACACCTGGACCAGATGCAGGTCACTGATTATTTAGCAAGCTGTTGGTTTGGGGGAAGAAGTTGTCCCTGAAACAAGTGGTGTGGGTGGTGATGCACTGATAGTGCTTTCGCAAGTGTAAAGAAGCTGTGAGCTAAGTGGCTGGTGTCCCTGTTGATGGACTCAGCCCTCTTCTGGCAGTGAGAGATAGATGGATTGTAAGTGGGCAAGATCTGCACTGATGAAATACTGTACAAGGTAGTTTGGACAGTCCTTTGTAGCAGTCTGAGTTCTTCAGCAGTTGTGTCACCCATCCACACCATCATGCATCCAGTGAGGATGCTCTCAGTGGTACAACAGTAGAAGTTCACCGGGGTATTGGTTCCCAACCCAAAGCTCGTTAGCTTCCTCAGGAAGATTCTGACCCTTCTTGAGGATGCAGCTGATGTTTAAAGACAATGAGGGGGTGTCGGTGATCTGGACACCCAGGGATCTGAAGCAGCCGATTGTCATGAGGGGAGATTCAGCAATGAATAGTGGGTAGTGAAAGTCATTCTGGATTGGACAATGACCTCCTTTGTCTTTTTGATATTCAGTGAGAGGTGGTTGCCGTGGCACCATGCAATTAGGTCTTCTACCTCCTTCCAGTTGGCAGCCTAATCCTCATTGCTGATGAAGCCAATGACAGTGGTGTCATCCACAAACTTCATAATGCTGATAAATGTGTATTTTACGGACATTTATATTTGATAGTTACACCTTTAAATGGCTGTGGGTGGAGCTGAACTTGCAGCGGCGCTGAATTTTATTTCCAAATGCAGTGGAAATTTACTTTATATAAACCTGAAGTAGCAATAATCAATATAATAATATTTTCCTATATATTAATTTTTTTATTTTTGAGGATTTTTAATGAAGGAATGGTTTTAATGCAGTTTTCTATATTTTTCTTCCGTGTTACAATTTTAATATTACAACGTATTCCACTCACCTAGGTGTAATTTAATACTTCATTATTTTCATTGCTTAGTATCATCCACTCTGTTTTGCTGTCAAGATAAATTTGTCCTTCAAAGAACTTTATTGTTTGACCATTGCCTCTTCTTTGATCAAATATGCAATTTTATGTAAATTTAAATAAATTTTTATGCATGAATTCGTCTCATTTCTATTGTATGGTTGAAGCACCTGGCCACATCATTTTCTTATGTATGACCAAGCAAGATCAATGTGGAAATATTGTATTGCACTCCAATTTATTGGGCTATTTTCAATACAACTTCACATTACATCTGTATACTCAAGAAAACATCTCCCCGTTTTCGCTGTTTTGCTTAATAAAGAATGCTAAGTGTTACTGCATTTACAGTAATACACAAAAACGGACGACAGAGGGCACCCTTCGCTAAAATCTCCATATTCTATACACACCACAAATCTGGTTTTAGTGCAACTTAACCATAAACAACATAAGTGTTATACCATACGTTTTATTGTAAAAATAATGCACACTATTAAAACCACAACTAGGCCTTGCTGTTTTTACTTTTTATGATGTAGCAGGGAGAGCAGCCGCAAACTCCGACAAGGTATTAAATATTTTGTGAACTTTTTGGGGGGGCAGGGGTGGCCATGGTTAAAGGTTCGGGTTCAAGTTCATTTGTCATTCTAGTCATATTTAAGATAGAGTGGGACGAAATTACATTCTCAAGATCAAAAAATGTGCAAAGGGGGAAGGGAAACAAATAAAGAACATGGGCACAAAGAGACAAAGGAATAAAAGGAAACCCAGGTGAAATCATAAAGAGCAAACCAAGACCTGAGGTAAAAATGTTAAAATAATCCAAAATAATATAAAAATATAAATATAAAATATGCTTATACAGCTTACTACAACTAAAAATAAACTATTACAGATAAAAATAAACTAACTGGCTTTATTATGTACACACGCAGAGTTTAAAGGTCTTATCACATGCAGCAACAAGCTATTGCATACTGTCTGTTCTTGACTTTATGGAGCAATATCTCCACCCAGATGGCAAGAGATCAAACAGAGATGGATGTGAGGAGTCTCTCACTAAACATTCAGAAGCCACTGCAAAAATCAGACTAGTCAACCAATCAACAGCCAAAAATATTACTGCCTAGTCAAATAACAGCACTGAAACATTCACTGAAAAGGGCTGAGGTCCCTAATTAGCAGGTACCCCTGGACTTCGGCCCAGGTAAACCCGTGCATTACAGCGCATCTATCAGCAATCAAATCATAACCTCTTTTCGAAGTGCAGCCATTGTATTTACCAAAATAAGCCTGGTCTTGACCCAGTGCTTATTTCCTATTTACATGCAATGCAAAGTCTGCAGAAGACGGCTGTGAAGCTGTGTGGGAGGGTTGCAGACAAGTATAGATATTAGCAATGCAG
>JAABNX020000119.1:3458497-3470946 GCA_015163995.2 Mormyrus lacerda | reverse complement strand
ATATTGCATGAGTGTAGTGGTTCTCTCCAAGTACAGGCTATTACAACAAAAATCCGTTTCTCATTTCTGTACAAAAAACAACTGCAAGCGACTCTGAGGCTACTGTCATTTTCAGGAAGCTGCTGTGCTGAATACAGTACAACGCGACATCAATCGACACGTATAACTATTCTTTAACTATACTTCAGGCTATACATATTTACCCAAAAACACAAAATGATGTGCTACAAATGCGCCGTCTTTGATAGGAAATCGAGCAACAAATGCGCGCAGGACTCCTTTAAATTTTTGCTAAACTGTAGTTTACATAAACGGAAGGTATCTGCTTTCATGTCCTTTGTAGATGAAGAGACGAACTAACTTTATATTGATTTCCACATCAGCATTGTCGAAGTGGGTCATTCACGGCATCTCTCGCCCCATGTGATCACGTGACTTATATGCATGACGCACAATAGGCTAGAAATCGCAAAGCAGCTCAGCTAATGGCGCCGGGGATGTAGTTGAAATCACTTAATACTCAAGCCAGCATGCCTGCAAAATATTGAAATAACATGCGTACAACATATAACGTACGCGAGTACATAGCTATATCGCCGATTATACTATATTTTAATTTCACATGCAGCTATATGACAATTACGGAACTTCCCTTTTCAGTAGTAACCCAATAAGTGAATTTTTTGATCACAAAATGGTAGCTGGCACAACCATGTGTCGTCTGAAATAAGCACCGCGAGATTTGCTCCAACGCTAGTGACTTAACAGAAAAACAAAAAAAAGGCATAATCCCCTTATGGAAATCACTGATGCCTCGAATTAGGAGAATAATTGGTTTTCCTTATTTTTCCAGATGCGGAATATCACAGCACGTCTTTGTTTATAACATTTCCTGACTACTCCAGCATCGATATATTTTCTGTCATATCAACGCAGACACGAGCGACAGCATTCAAGCCTCCCCATACCCGGTCTGAACCGGTTCGGGCAAAGCGCGGGCTCGTGGCATCACCCCCCACCCTTTCAGCTTCCCCAACACGTGCTTCTCTCCGCATCCTCAAGCACTCGTTGGTCACAATGGCGGAGTACGGTCACCTTCTGATTGGCTCACAGGCCTACGCGAGCCTCCACACCTTCATTATTCCGATTGGTCGACTAGATCTAATAGCCCGCTTTGACCGCTATCAGTGTCAAATGCGATTGGGCATCGGGTGAGCAATTCCACGTTTTTATTGGCTACCGGGGATTTTTTTGTTCCAGTTAGGGAGGCGGATAGGTAACAGTTGTAAACGCAGCGCGTGTTAGAAGAAAAAGCGTAGGGTGGAAAACAAATGCGCATCTTTTCAGCACCGACTCCGTGGATAGCAAGGACTTAATTAGGAGCGGGGTCGGAAGCGGGTAGATCGGCTGTTTCAGCTTCGCGGAGCACAATCTGTCTTTTATCTTTTTTCTTCTCCACAGGCAGAGGGGTTTGCTGTGTGCACAGGAAGATAGCGTTAATTTGGTGATAGGCGGATTTAAAGCGCGTTGTGCTAGCTAGCTAGCTATACTTGTTCGCCCTTAACGGGGCTGCAAGCTACTTCTATCGAGCTATCGATAGATAGCTAGCTACCTAGCTAGCTAATATCTAAAGAAAGCGCTAGGATCAGTCTGAATCTAAAGAACGACGTTAAAACAGCCAGCATCTATAAAGACCCCGGTCTGGCGTTATTTTGACAGGCTCGATTCGCTTTAGTAGGATCCTGGATCGGGAGGGCCGGGAATAACACATCGTAAATCGAAGGAGAACGGCAGGAATTCACGATTTCCTCGGTTTTCCTTCGTCGCGAAGCTTCAAGCTGCTGCACTTGGATCGCGTTGCTGTAGCTTGTAGGGTCGTCTACTGCCCCCTTTGCGCTTGTGTTATTCCCGTTATTCTCCGACCCCGGATCCCGCGCTCTCGCATATGCCGTTTGCCCCCTGCTTCCAGCCCATCTCCCATCCTTAGCGACTCGTTGCCTCCGTTTTGATAGAAGTTCGGTTTCAGTGCAGCTAGCCATGTGCTCCCGGGTGTGGTTTGTTACTGACCGGCGGATCAGCCAAGAGTACCCGCAGGTTCAGATTCTCAGGGCTCTGAAGCAGCGCTGTGCTGAGGAGGATGTCGAGTTCCGCTCATTGCTTATGGATCAGATCGTGCTTACCATCTCCGACGGACAACTGGGTGAGTATAGCCGTTTCCAGAGCTAGAAGATACATTTTTGCGTGAACCCTGAGCGGATGGTTGGTGTTTTGGCTTTCTAAGAATAGATGTATGTATATGGGGAGAGATCTCATTTCAAGGCTTATTAAAATCGTTCTTGGTTTGCTGGTAAAGGTGGACGGCGATGCAGTGCTGCCCAGCTGGGTGTAGTGTGCAGTCCAAGCAGGGGTTCAAAATGGGCGACCGCTGTTTTTGTCTGAGAGGGAGGGATAGCTATGTGGCGCGGTGAATGATCGCCGCTACGCCGCCGAGTTACCGGGTTTAAACTCGTCTTTTTGTTTATAGAATGTGTTTAAAGTGAATTAATAGGCTCTCCGCACTGGCCATCCCCTCGGGGGCAAAAAAGAAAAGCAACGCGTGAATGCATCACCGATAGGGACCCCATCAGCAATGCGGCCCCCGCTTCGTCCCGTCTGACTGGAACACGTAATGTAGATCGCGTTGATCAACTATTATTAACTCTGAGGTTCTTTAAAATTACACGGAACATATTTTTTCCCACTCGTACTTGTTATAAGAAATTATCGGGCAGATCAAGCGAGGCTACAAATCGACACTGGTCAGAGATCGGGGTTGGCGTAGGATGGCGTTTTAATGGATAGCGGTGTATGTGTGAGTGGCTAAGCGTGGCATACGAGACGCGGGGTGGCCAACAGCAAATTCATGCGTGGTGTATTGATTTTTTTTTCGTGTCTGCTGACAAAACTTCTCACTTACATCCCCATTGAAGACCTGGTTAGAACCGGTTTTGTGTGATCCAGCAGACGTGCGAGCCTCCGGGTAAATGCCCGCGTTCACGTGCGCGTAATTGCTCTAGCCATTTCCAGTGAACCAATGCGGATATTGACACACACTATTTGCATTTCATTTCTCCGTTTTTTTAAAAATGTGATGTTTGAAATAGTTTTAGTAAACGATAGTATTGCTGGAACATCACCCCACACCTGTGCCCTTGGTTTCCACATGAAGATTTAGGTTCCTTGCTAACGGTGACAGCCTTGAGCTGAGTGTAGCTTACCCCCACCAGGCGTGCCATCGGTCAGTAACCGATCGGCTCGGCGTCGACGGGTGCAGGTTCTGAGCTGCAATTTTTCTGCTAACATGGACTGTTGATTTTACAGGTGAACTGTTAGCAAAGGAAAGGCCGGTGTGAGGCGGACGTGTTCAGACAGTTCTCCAAGGAGCTGCACTGATCGCCGCCAGCCTGGGCTGCCTGTCCCCAGAGGCGTAGCCGCCTCCCTCCCGTGGGTAATCTATCTAGATGTTTCAGGTGTCAACACCAACATGCATGTAGGCCTGCGGTTTTTTAGCCCTTTAATGATCCTTGGAATGGCATGTGGAGTGCAGATGTGCTGTGCCTATGGATGCAGTCACCAGACAGAATTGTGCTGCAGGCCTGCAGTGAGACGTGCACTGGGGAAGTGACCACCACTAGGAGCACCTCCGCTCGATCTGTCGCTCTTCTGGAAGACAAGACACCTGCTCTCTTCCTAAGCAAATGAGTGACGTGTCTTCATGTAAATGGAAGTCATACCTTGCTGTGTTCAGGTTTGATTCTTAATTAGTGGGTAGGGTTGGTCCGTGCACATGGCATTCTGCTCGGTCAGCGAGGGAGGGGCTCTGGGGATGGGCCGATTGACCCATCCAGGACAGATATAAATGCAGGTGAATGCCTGGCACTTCCTGGAAGGTGCAGATCCACCATCATGGTGCTCCTGCCTCTCTCAGCTCTTCAGGGGTGACTGGCAGAGTGAGTTCATCAGGCTTCAGATGAACCCTCCAGCATCCCGCCAGCTTCTTATCGTTAGCGACTGGCGCGTTCCATTGAACGGGCTACCTCAAGGGCGACAAGCCCTGATGACGGTGTTACCTTTTTAACCAATGGCGGATTGACACCAGGTGAGGTAATGCGATAGCCCCGATGAATAACTGGGAGCTGAATGACCGACACACGCCTGGATCAGCTGACCTGCAGCTCCAATGAGTCTGAATGCGCTTGGCGCCATTGCAAATGCCCACCGCGATTTGTCAAAATGGAATGGAAGATCGGGTCTTTCCGATGATTTTGCTAGCTTTTTTTTTGTTGTTGTTCTGCTGGCTTGACTATGAGTGTCACATGTCTAGAATTGTCCTACGTGCTGGAGGGGGAGGTGACTCAGCTTCATCTCTCTCTCAAAATTATAACAGGACCCACTAGTTTGGTGTCTTTCTCTCTCCTGCAGCCGTTTTCTGTCCCAGAGACACACCCAATTTCTTGGCGTTTTTGGAGAGCGCTTCCAACGCTCTCTGTTTTCCCCGTACGTCTTCAGAATCGACCTCATTCTTCTTCTCCTGTAGCTCGGAGTTTTAAAAGAAGGAGGCATTCTTTGCGTTCACACCCTTCCCTCGGTCTCCGTCTCCCTGGCGCCCGCCTCCTCTCCAGGTCCTCATCAGTGTCAGTGATCGCCCCATTTGCTGCTTGGATTTTTTTTTTTAATACCTGACACCAGAGTTCAGCGTGGTCGCCCTGGGTCTTTGGCTGCCGATACGCCGCACATAAAGTATCAGCGGAGCCCGTCGCGCTCGACCCGGCTTACCGTCCAACATCTTTGCGGGGTGCAGAGTATGCGCCTTTACGTGACAGTGCACAGTTGGAGCGTCGGTGTGCCAGCGTGGCGGAACAATGGCGTTGCTCGCGTATCAAGTCAGACGGCCAGCCGTCGCCAGGGCCTCGATGGCTGAGCTCGCGCCGGCTTTCAGTTGACCCATGTGTGACGGGCGAGTCCTTTCACTTGCCTGCTGGGGGTGGCAGTTGCTTGGATACAAAACAAATGCTTCTCCTCTCCCTTGTTTAACAGTTAATGCCTTCCCGCCCCTTTGGAGTCGCCCCGTAATCAGGGTTCAGTTCCAGTTTGTCTCCGTGCGAGTTGAGGTTGGTTCTGTAGTACTGCACCTTCTTCCCTGGGGGCGGCGCATATTAAATGCGACTGTGGCAGAGGATCAGGGCGGTCTGGCAGAAGCCCCCTCTTTGGTCCTGGGTGCCGATTGGGCAGAGACATGCCCGCTGGCCATCCTAACAACTCCGCGCCATCGTCCTGACAGGCCGCGGTGAAAGATGAGACGTGTGAAGCGAGCGGGGAAGATTTACGGCGACGCCTGAGTGATTTCAGACGCGCGTGGTATAAAGCCATCTGGCGGTTGGATCAGAGAGCTGCCTCCCCCTCTTGTCCCCCTTTGGATGCGGGCGTGTTTTGGGGTGATGGGGGTGGGGCTCTGTCAGGGCAGTTTCCGGAGGGAATTTGGCGGTGGGATGTGAGAAGGCGCCTCTGTGCGTCAGGGTGATGACGGTCACGTAGGCGCATTTGCTCTTCTGTGTTTATTGCGAGCCTTTGTGCTAGGGGTCAAGTGTCACGGGGGGAGCATGACATGGGGCTTCTCAGCAGGTCACCAAAACTCTAGACTTGACTTCCTTTGACGAGGGGCTCGCTGCTTCTTCTCTTGACTCTCTAGTAGGCGCTAACCCACCCCCCGAGCTATTCGAGTTGTGGGCCGGTCCGTCACGATCCAATCGACCAATGGCGGCATCGCCTTTCAGCCGCTCCTTTATGGGTCATTGTTTTTGAGGAGGTGCTCTTCGCGGGCCTGTGGGCTAGGGAGGAGCTCTGCCTCCCAGGTGCTACATTCTGGAGCGCAGCCGGGGTATGTGCTACCTGCCGTTTGGATCCGCACAGGGCTGGGCTGAGCCCTGACACAGCAGATTAAGCCGTGGGGTTTTGGATTACGGAGTGTGAGGCTTCAGCCGGCAAGCTGGGCTTGGGGTACATGATGATAAAGCAGTGACCTGTGAGGGGGTGGGCGAGGGGGGGTTATGCTCCTCAGATGTAATCCCTCTGATGGGCCTGGTGATATCTTCAGGACCTGAGACCACATGGGGTTCTAAATAAATGTTGCAGGGCTGTCATTTTAGTGCTAAATCAGCAAACGGCTTGGATAGGGGCCGTGGGGGGGGGGCTGACTATGGCAGTATTTTGCCGACATAGCAGGATGGTATGTTCCGTTATGTCACTCGCCTGAAAAGCCTCAGTGATTCCTCTTGTGAGGATCAATACAACCATAGTGATATAAGGGCTGGACATTAATGGGATTTTGCATTTTTTTAGGATTTTTTTTTTCTGATGGGAGGAATCCGCCAGATGATCCTAACTAGAGTAACAGATGAGCTTATCTGACGCTCTGCCATCACAGATTCACAGCCAGGAATGAACATGCTAGCGTGTTTGGGACTAGAGCAGATCTGGTGCAGTGCTGCAGTGTCAAGAGTGGCTGCGATTCCCTGCGTGACGGTCCTCTCGGGTGTGATTGGGACGCCTTTGTTTCTGTCATGATGGCCCCAGTCGCTGGGGAGGGGGTTGGTGGGTTAGGCAATGGCGGGTGTGTGTCTGCCAAGGCCAAGCAGTGTTTAATCTTATGTTACAGTCACATCACACAGTGTTATGGGTCTATGCTTAACTGGGCTTTGCAAAATAGTTTCTTGACTTAAAAATATATAAAACTGTATTAAGAATATGGAAAGCTGGAAAAATAACCTTGACTCTTATGCAGTATTGATTTCCCCCTTTTTGACCTGCAGTACCTGGTGTGGCTGATGGGAGACTGTTGTCTCCATTTATTTTGCACTCATCTTCATCCTGCGCAGCTCATGGCCCATAGCGGCTTGTCGGGGTCCAGCTTTTTACTAACTGCGGGATCAGACAGGCTCTGGAGTCCTCTGCTTTGACCCTTGACTTGTGGGGAATTCTCGTGACCGTTTCCGTGACGACGCAGTGTTCTGCATGCCTCAGATACCCCCCCACCCCAGCTTCGGTCATGTGCCTCTCAGTGCCGCAGTTCTTCCTGTGGGGGGCTCCCTGTTCGTGATCATGGGTCATCAAAGCTGGGGTGTGTGGTCCCCCCCCTCCCCCCATGCAACCCACAGGCACTGGTGTGAGGTGATGTCACCTTTGGGCGTGCAGGGATTGAGAGAATCGTCCGGTGGGGAGGGCAGTGACAGGCAGACCGCACGTCTGGCTTATCCGCCATGAAGCCCAGCCCTCTGTCACACGTGCTGGGGGCCAGGGGCGTGCCGCGTGTCCGTTCTCCACATTGCATCATCCCTGCTGCAGATCCCCACCCCCCAGCTGGCGGAGCCTCTCTGTCAGTGTCGCGTCTATTAAATGGCTGCTGAAGGAAAGCGGCCCGGAGCCTCGTAAAGAGAGCCTGCCCCGCCGTCCCTGATTTACAGGAGGCGTGTAAAAATGATAAATTAGCCAAGGTGGCGGTGCGGCGGCTGGACGGGACTGAAATAACACGAGGCGTCTCGTGCATTCTCTGTCCTCTTTAAACACCCCCCCGCCTGCATTATGTACTCTGCAGACATGCTGCTTCTCCTCCTCTTCTCGTCCTCTCACTCACAATGGAATGTCCTCCAGTTTGATCAGAAGCTTCCCTCCAGCATTGAGCCGCAAAGGCGATCTCTCCACGGTAGCCTGGCGGTTCTCGTGGCTCTCGCCAGATACCCCCTGGCATTAGTCGGTCTCCAAAAAAATGTGCTGAAGTGCTGCATTCAGTCTGTCCTTGCCTCTGCCCCTCTCTGCTCCTCCCTTCCCTTGTTAGCCTGGCTCTCGCTAATGTTCCCGTGTCCGCAGCCATGAACGAATGTCGCCTGTTCCCTGATGCTAACCGACCTTCCCGATGAGGAATGGATGATCAGCCTTTCCCGTCTGTACCTGTTATATTTCCACCAGTAACTCTGTTACCCTGCTGGTTAAACCCTGCTGTTAACCCGGCACACGGTATCGGTTCAGCTCTTTATGGAGACTTTCCATTGCTCCAAAGAGCAAGATTCAGAGTGTAATTTAACTACTACTGGTGTATCTGTCGCATAATAGAAGTCATGGTATTTAATGTTGGCCTTCAGCAAATTTAATCCCTTTTTTATATCAACGCAGCTGACCTGCTAGTCATCTCACGAATCTGGAAATTCTGGAGATCTATTGTAGTTGTTGTTATTATTAATGTACTTTAAGAGAAATCCTGTCTCTCTCCAGGCGACAGTGTGAAAAGGCTGGCTGTGTTTTTCTCCTGTGGCATTAGGAGTTTAAATGAAGGCCTCTCCCATTGAGCAGCCCAGATGGACAGAGGGCTGAAAGCGCACCTTTGTGTGTCCTGCCCTGATCGACGGGCGTGGGGCAGAAAGGCGCAGGGTGTCAGGCAGAGCCGTCGTCGTCTGCTCCCGCCCCCCTACACACTTTAATAATCCTGACCCCAGAGCATCACAGAATGAAGTCATTTAGGCATGACACACACACCCCAGAGATGACCGTGCTCAATGAGGCGGCTTGGCACCCATTCAGGCTAGTCGTGTGATCGGTGGTGATTTGCCAAGAACTCCGACAAATGCGAGCAGGCGGGATAGAGAGTCCAGCCTCCTGGTGGGACCACCCCCTGACTAACACACGGTCAGCCGTACTGGCCCTTCCTCCCACAGGCACCTCTGCAGGAGACGCGTCTTCACTGTGTCTGTCTCTCACTCCCTTTCTCTGGTGCCCTGTCCTCTTGGGCATGTTGCATGTGCAGATCAGGTTTCTGTGAAATGACGGAGAAAAAAAAGGCGGGTGCCGCACGCTGACACCGCGCACGTGACGGCACCTGAAGCCACGGCAGGACGCGGCCTTTGAAGCAGGCCCACGATGATGCACTGTCCGTCTGCGTGAGGCTGTGGGGTGGGGCGGGTCTCGCCCGTCCCTGCAGAAAGCTGCGCTTGGTACTGGGAGGATGTGTGGGGGGTGGGTGGGTGCCAGTCTCGGTCTGAGGCTCCTGCAGGTGGAGGTTGTGTGGAAGGTGAGCAGTGCATCGTCCTCTGTAAACTAAGAGCCACTGCATCCTGCACTGTACCAGCGATCTGTTTCCTGTCGCCCGTATGCCATGCTTTTGCCGCTCTGACCCCACGACCCCTACCCCCACAGGGCTGCGTGTTGAGCAGGAGCTGGTGACATCCTACCCACAGGTGGCCGTGGTGAGGGTCCCCACGCCCTGGGTGCAGTCAGACAGCGACATCACCGTGCTGCGGCACCTGGAGAAGCTGGGCTGCCGGCTGGTCAACCGACCACAAGCGATTCTCAACTGCGTCAACAAGTTCTGGACCTTCCAGGAGCTGGCCGGCCACGGGGTGCCCCTGCCAGACACCTTCTCGTATGGTGAGTTCTGCCGGTGGAGGGACATCGCACTGTCCCTTTGTGGCAAGTCACAAGCCACGGCGTTATCCAGGTCGCTCAGTAGAAGAGCCACAGCTGCCTCACCGCGCACTGGTGATGCTTACCGCCTCGCGGCTCACTTCCTTGAAGTCCGTCTCATTCTTACGGGCTTATTGAGCGCCTGTGTCATCATTCCCTGGAGGCCACGCCCCTTGCTTTGCATTCCCTCCACTGCAAGAGGAGGCCGGGCTGCAGTGCTGGATCTTTAAATGTCTGACGCTGCAGTTCCTGTCACATGCAGGCTTTTTATTATTATTTTTTTCCCATTCCATTCTTTTCCTGCTATGGGGTTTGGCCTGACCGATGCTATATCCTTTTAGCCGTCCAGCGAAGGCTTTCAAGAAGTTAAACAAGAGAATGTGTCAGTATGTGGTGATGAAAGAGGTTGATGTCATTAAGAACATGCGTCCACGTTGAACTGGTGTGGGCGAGGTCACAGCCGGGGGCTCAGCAGCCTGCGGTCCTCACCTGGAGGTTGAGAGTAGGGTGGATGGGATTGGATGGCTCTGGACTTACAGGCAATGTGCCTGTATATCAGCAAGCTTAATGTGTGTGTGTGTCTCTGCAGGAGGACATGAAAACTTCCGCAAGATGATCGACGAGGCAGAACCCCTGGGGTATCCTGTCGTGGTGAAGAATGCACGTGGCCACAGGGGTCAGTGGGCAGATCCCCCACCACACACACACACACACACACAATTTCCCCCACCTTGCTGCCTTTACACACAGCCTCCGTTTTCATTCCCTTAAATCCTTACACTGCTGCTACAGCATGTTGTGTTTTTAGACAAGATGGTGGAAGAAGTGCTTTGGACTGTTTGGGACACTTTTGGAAGGTGTGGTACAAGACGAGATGCCTTTGTTGTCACTGCATGAGTACAATGAGATGATGTTTGGATTATCCTGTAGAAGCCTCAGTAAAAACTGTACAGGCTAAGAGAAAATTTTAAGAAAAAAAATAAATAGCATTTCGAAATGTACGAATACAGATATCACTGTATAGAAGTATGAGAAATACTGCACATAAATTATGTGCACCTGAGAAAGGCATCGTATTATAGTTGTAGTATTACTGCAGGATAATGATCAAGATCAGCAGTATTACACAGTATAATGGATTTCATAGAACCCAACTGAGGTACTGAGATGAATGTGATAGCGGTATTGTCATACAGTCAACGTGGGTGATTGGATGATGGCTAGGAACCACAACAATTAAAGTGCATATTTCAGCATGTGTAATGCATGATGTAGCATGGATACCTCGCAGTTCAGCTGAGTGTGGCGATGTGACGGGGGCCAGTGCAGCGGTGCTTGGAGGTAGAATCTGCTCTGCAGTCTTTCCATGCAAGCATATATGGGTCTGCAGCGCTAGCCGGGTTAGATCACTGCAGATCTTTCTTTGTGGCTACAGCGGCTTCTGAAGAGTCGCTTCCGGGTAGGAAGCTCTTTGGCCAGAGATCCCCTGGGCTGTTTTGACGATGCTCTGGAGGACCTTCCTGTTCTCAGGTGCTGCCTGGGCACCAAACTGTGATACCGTATGTGAGGATGTTCTCCGTGGCGCACTTGCTGATGCTGACCATCAGCTGTTGTGGAAGTTGTGCTTTCTTTAGGCTTCTTAGGAAATTAGTGTCTGAAGTCCTTTTTTGGCCATGATCTGCTGACCAGGAAAGGTCCCAGCTGATATGGACAACAAGAAATCTGCAGTTCTGTACTGACTGCACCTTCTCGCTGCAGATTTTGATGTATGTCGATCTGCTGAAGTCCAGGATCAGCTCCTTGGTTTTCTTCAGGTTGAGGGCGAGGCTGTTGTTCCGGCTCATCGCTTGAGATCAGGCCTGTCATGGCGGTGTCATCTGCGAACTCGATCATGATGTTGGAATCTTGGATGGGTTCGCAGTCGTGTGTGAAGAGGGAGAGCAAGAGGGCTGAGCACACAGGCCTGTGGTGCTCTGGTATTCACATTCAATGACAGTGGAGGATGCAGACTGTGGTCTGCTGATGTGAAAATCCAGAATCCAGTTCCACGGGTGCAAGCTGGGCCCCAGGTCAATCAGCTTTGTAGCCAGCTTGTTCGTGGGTGATGGTGTTGAAGGTGGAGCCTTAATCAATGAACAGCATCTGTACATAGTTGATGTGGTTCTGACCAGCCGAGGCTTTGTCAGCATTCCCTAAATATAGGCTACAACAATCTAATAAATCATGTAGGTTACATTATCAAGCTAAATGTACACAATTTAAAAATAATAATTAATAATAACACCTTTTAACGTTCATTGACGTAAGTGAATTTTATTAACACTTGCTGCCACTATTGAGCACGGGGCAGCATGTGGCTCAGTGGGCTAAGCCTGTGAGCCTGTAATCAGTAGGTTGCTGGTTCAAACCCAGCCTCAGCACATCTGTGGCTCCTTGAGCAAGACCCTTAACCCCCAGCTCCCTGGGCACGGCTACAGCGACCCTTCGCCAAAGAGCAAGCTGAGGGAGGCATAAAGACAATTTCCCCACGGGGATCAATAAAGTATCTATTATTACTATAATACTTTAATCCAATAAAACTTGTCAGTTATACTATCGAGCTAATTGTGAGTGATTTTTAAAAAAAATGATAATGATAAAAACACCTTTGAAACATTCCTACATGTATAGTTTCAGTAACGCATCCTGTGTCATGACGAGTGTATGACTACCAGAGTGTGCGGCCTGTCTGCGTCAGCCGGCCACACAGCGAAGCCCTTCTATGAGTATCTGGGGAGCAGCTCACACTTATGAATCATTTGAGTTTTTGAAATTTTCAGTCTGCCAAGCACTTTAAACACCAGCAGAGTTTTGTTTTAAAATGAATGATGTTTTTGCGATTTTTTTTTTTTTTGTTTGGGCTGTGATTCAAATAATGACATTTTCCTGCACCTTTGCACCTGTTTTCTCACATAACTATC
>JAABNX020000119.1:3447078-3458397 GCA_015163995.2 Mormyrus lacerda | reverse complement strand
TTTTTTTTTTGTTTGGGCTGTGATTCAAATAATGACATTTTCCTGCACCTTTGCACCTGTTTTCTCACATAACTATCAATATGTATGGGAAATGACAAAACGGTAACCTTAGAATGTATTATTGTTGCACTAAAGGCGCTGTGAAAACCTGAGTGCACCTAAAGGAAAAGGCGCACCAGTGCAGCCAATCTAGAAGGTTAGTTTGGAGCCATTTATTCCAATATCCCACAGTTCTGTGTATTGTTTGCAAGTGCTGACTGAATTAAGAGCCGAAAAGTTTCCTCCAACAGTAGAAACTGTTCTGCAGTCTAGCCTCGCGAACGTATAGATCTCTCTAGCGCTTGCCAGGCAGCAGCAGTGTGGAAAGCTTGTGACTGTGGTGGGTAGGTAGGGTCACTGCACATGTTCCTGGTCAGTTCTGAGAGTATGGTCTCACCACATCCCACCATTGGTTACAATTCAGAGCTTTGCTTAATAGCCCAGTGGTGATGTGATTGCTTTGCCTGCCAAGAGATTCGAACTCACGACTATCCAGATATTAATCTGTGCACCCCACCCATATTTTCATCTGTGATTGCTGAAGTGTAAAGGACCAAAGCAGCCTGGCCTGGATCACATGGGACTATCCAGGATGAAAATGGCAGCCTGTGTGTGCATGCCTGGTACCAGTGGGGTCTGTGTACTGTGATACACAAATGACCTTGGGGGTATCTATTTCATCTGTAACTACCATTCAGTGGTGCCCTTTTTCACACACTAGCTTATTACATTGTCTTAGGGCTGCCCCCCCCCCTCCACAGAGCTTGCTATGTCATTGTCTCCATCTTACATTCAGGAAAGATGCCTGCGTTGACACTTATGCAAATTATCTTTGACACACTTCTGTAATGCTGCTTTCTTCCTTTTTGTTAGTGCTCCCTGTTTGAATCTTGGTTGGGGGGTCGCTGCCAGTATTACATACATTTAGGTATGACATGAAACCTCCCATTCTGCTCCGCTGGGTTGTATCTGGGGCTGGGCCTTTTGGGACTGGCCATTCTCTCCTCTCCTATTGGATGTCTCTCGCATTATTCTTGCAGGAGGCCACGATTCCGGCCCGTCATGGCCGCCGGGGCCGTCGTGGTCTGTTTTCGCCATCATCGCTGCTTAACCCCGCCGTGGCCGTCGCCATGGCGTCTGGTTCACCAAGTGCCAGTGGCCGCGTTTCCCCCCACACACTGCGAGACGCAGCTGCGCTGCCTTTCCTGGGCCTGACGGAAACCCGCCTTTCAGCCCTTTATTCAGCACAGACGTTTTTCCAGCATGTTTTAAATATACAGGGAAACGTTGGTCTGGTTTAGGTTTTCGTCGTTTTCTGTTCCGTCCACCCTCTACTCATAGAGTAGACAAACTGTTAACTCTTACTGTGCTTGCTGGCTGCTGTATTTAAACACTGTACTCTTTCTCTGAAGAACTGTTTATTTTCATTTTCTCTATTTCAAAAAAGAAGTAGCTGTATGGTTTTGTTTTCCTGATATATTCGTCCAGGGTGGGAACCCAAACTCCTATTGAGCCGTTACTATGCAGGCATGTTATTTTTAGGTGTGTTTTATGCCTGAATCACTGCAGAAACTGATGTAGGGAATAAGGTTATAAAATTATAGATGCAGCTATCAGTGAGGTGTCAGAGAGAGGGGGCCATAATTGAATGTGCCATTTCCTGTTCCGAGTGACTCAGTGGGTGGCACTGTTGCTTCATGCTTACAGGGTTGGGGGTTTGAATCCTACCTTGGCTGGAGTTTACATGACACAGGGAGGACGGTTTTTTTGTATCCCTCCGCAGTCCAAAGATATGCAGTTAGGCCAGTAGGTATCTCTAAATTGCCCATGAAGTATAATTTTGTGGCAGGGGGGCAGGTGTACATTACATATTGGCGACCAAATGTGTTATTTTGATGTTGTGTGGACCGTGTTTTTGGTCCCCACAAGAGGAAATTCAATTTTTTATCAAGAAAGTAAAAATGCCAAAAGACTTGTATTTCATTTGGTTACCTACGGTCAAGATTGTCATCCTTTCATCACTCATTTTTTGGTATCTGAATGATGCCAGTGACTGATTGGGCAGAGCATTGGAATGGCACAGATTTACTGTGCCGCTGAACTGATGTTTCTGAAGAGCAATTTGAAGTGTGAGCCACCTGACTGAATGGAATCTTTGAGAGTAGATCATTGCAAAGCATACAGAAAGAGTATGACAGGCATGCTGAGGGTGACAGTCCATCTCGCCATCGCAGCTTTTGCGCTGATCCGATCCTCTGAGCTGTAGGCTCACAATCCTGCAGATTCTCAAGGTGTTCCCTTCCCTAATCGCTCGGCTACCCTTACCGTGCTCTCATTGGTTGATTTATGGGACTCCCGGCAGGGTGAAGGCAAATCTGGCCTAGCTTTACACACGTTCGCCCCTCCCCCCCTCACAGGGAAGGCTGTGTTCCTGGCCCGGGACAAGCACCACCTGACGGACCTCAGCCACCTGATCCGGCACGACGCGCCCTACCTCTTCCAGGAGTACGTCAAGGAGTCCCACGGCAAGGATGTGCGGGTGGTACTGGTGGGGGGCCGCGTCATTGGCTCCATGTTGCGCTGCTCCACTGATGGCCGGATGCAGAGCAACTGCTCCCTGGGTGAGTGGCTGCGTCGCCTCATGTACGTGTGGGCTGCATGCGATGCAGTGCTTTGAGTTTGCCTGGAGGGCCGTTAGGGGTTTGTTTGGTCTGGTGTGGCGGTATAATGTTTGGAATTTTATTGCCGGGATTTCACAATTTTGTGGTATGCCTTATCACCTATACCAACCAAGCTTAGCCAATACGTTTAATGTGCCTCCGAAACTCCCTCTAAATATCCAATCTCTGTCATGGGGTCACTCGTGGACTTCACTACAGCCTCTCTTACACGTGTTTCTGAGCCAATAATCGTATTCTGGTCAGTTCTGAGAGTAAAATTTGTAAAAATGTTTTTACTTGATCGGTATCGGCTATCGCGGCCCAATCCAGGGCCCAGTCTGTTTCATTTCCCGCGTTCGCCCAATTCATGTCACTCACGCGGATTTGTAAGGTTCCGTCACACACTGCGGTAAGCCTGAGGCATATGGCTTGAAACTATAAACTATCAAGCTGCCTGCAATGTCTGGAATGCCATCCTTTCAAGAGGAGGAAGCAATAATCGTTTAATACAACAGATCTAATTAGACACATGTAGAAACATCATACGGAACACTGGCTTACTCAGATGAAGAATGCAGGCACGCCTACTGCATGTGTATGCAGATTTAGATGTTTATTAAAGGACTGGCAGATCGGATTAGGGTACAAACAAAAGTAGCATCCCTATTAATTCACAAGTTTTCATTACTGTAACGGACAGCGAATTGGATGGTGGTCTTTGATCATATTTTCCCAACTCGCATAAACTCATCTGATGCTAATAAGATGTATGAATCTGTATGTAGCATGAGAGAGAGATTAGGGGGGAACAATTTAAATACAAAAGACAATTTTTCTTGAGGGAGGTGAATGAAATTAAATGCAGTTGATGCATGTCTCTCCGGTATTTACTGCCACATGTATGGCTTTTAATCTGAGGAACTGCCGTTTAGCATTCTTCTGTAATCAAATTTACGATGTAGCCATGCTAAATATAAGCCAAGGCCGTCGTATGTGAGCAGTCTAATCATGGAAGTGGTTGGGAAGGACCCTGTAGTAGTGTGTAAGATCTGCACAATGTTGCCCCCTGCAGGTGGCGTAGGTATGATGTGCCCATTGAGCGAGCAGGGCAAGCAGCTGGCGGTGCAGGTGTCCAACATCCTGGGCATGGACGTGTGTGGCATCGACCTGCTGCAGCTCAACGACGGCTCCTTCGTGGTGTGCGAGGCCAACGCCAACGTGGGCTTCATCGCCTTCGACCAAGCGTGCGGCATGGACGTGGCGGGCATAGTGGCCGACTACGCCCTATCGCTGCTGCCCAGCCGCCTCACCCGCAAGATGTCGCTGCTGTCGGTGGTGTCCAGCGCCAGCGAGACGAGCAGCGAGCCAGAGGCGTGCCCCCCGCCCAACGCACTGCCTGAGGCCGTGTGCACCATGAGCGTGGGCTCCACCTCCAGCGAGAGCGACCCGGAGCTGGCGGAGAGCCGCGACGGCCCGGCCCCGGCCCTGCCCGACACCGCCTACAACATGAACACCCTCCTTGCCAACGAGATCAAACTGTTGACTGAGTGAGCTGAGTCCAGCAGCAAGTCACATACAGTGCACGTGTATATGCACACTCACACATATACATACATGTTTACATGCATACTCGTTTACACACACGCATCTAAGTGTCATGCGCAGACATGGACTGACACACGCAGCCCCAGCAAGACGTGGGTAACAAACACAAACACACACACGCATGCTGTACACAAGCACGCATGTGCATTCTGTCTGACATATCTAACCCCCCAAATCCCCACCCACAACTAGATCTGAGGCTGCTCCCCTGACCCCCACCCCACCCCCAAAATCCTTGGTAAAATGGCCCCCATGGACTTTGTATAGACTAGGTCTCCTGACTGGCATTTAAATTCAGTGGCTTGTGAAGGTGATCTCTGAGGTCGGGATGGTTTCAGGACGGGAGGCGGAAGCAGAATGAGCCCGATCTGTGCCAAACACGCCCGGAATCAGGCGGGAAGCGCGGCTCACTTGGAGTGGGAACGTAGTGCTTTCTGATGGCCTTTCCCTGTGCCTGAATGGGTGGGAGCAGTGGCATGACCCCCCTCCCCTCCCCCCGCTTGCAGAAGGCTGGCTCCGCTCCCTTGTGCTGCACGTGGCCTCCAGTGAGAGGAGGGGGGCTCACAGAGAGCGACATAGATAGCGCCCCCTATAGGACTCCTGAAAGTCCCAGCTAATGATACATCCAGATAGTGACGGGATGACAGGAAGGAATGATCCCTGTCTCATTCCTCCGCCCTTTTATCTTTCTTCTTTTAGCAGACAGCTTGAGTAGAAATTGCTCGAAATGGCTTAATTCCAGCAAGATGACACACTTAAAGTAACTTTGAAAGGAAACAGTTCCCAGCGCTCTATAGCCGTCAGTCATCGGAAACTGCTCACGATCTTTTTATTGCAAGCACTTTAAGGTAAATGATTTGCAAGAACTTTTAGCAAAACATAACTGTCAGATAGGGATGTAGAGACCAGCCATGATATGTTCATATGAAATTTTACTAAACCAGTTCTTATGGTCATATACCTCAGTTAAATTTTCACTGCCTTACTGATTCACCAGGAAATACATTTAAAGGACTGAAATGTTCTTGATCACACAAGCCTGAGCTGCTGCTGCCTCACTGAGGCATGGGGGTGGACGCTGTTATCATGCAAATTATCTTCATGTTACTGGGCAGTGTTCAAAGCTGCTTGAATTGATGGCCAGCATTCTCTAATTTTAGCCATTGGCTAAGACACAAATCCTCACAACTTAAGTGTCAACTAAGGGTTTTTTTTTATTGATTTGTCCCATGTGATTATCTGGCCAAGTATAAATCTGATTGAGGAACTACATGTTTTTTTTTACTGACCAGGTCTTATTGTGCAAATAAAAATGTAAACAAAGTATGCTTTTGTTACTCCTAATTCTTACATTGCTGCAAGTGGGCCCCACTTCTACATTTTCTCATTTGATAGTTATTCTTGTTTTGTTATTCTCGGCAAAAAATTTTCATCAACAAAAAAAACTCATCACTGGTCAACCTCAACTGCCATTACACTAAAACACTTCCTGTTTGGACAAGTGGATATCATTGTTGTCAGTACCTGTGAGGCATCTATTTATGGCCTCCTAGCCAAAACTGACGCAATAAACCAACAGAGTGGACTTTGGGAGCAGTTATACTTCATGTCACTTAATCACTTGACTGTCACAAGATGTTTGCAGCTTACATAGGGTCTGTATACTGTTGAATATTGGGAGGACTTTCTTATGCTGTTTGTTCATGGACTGAGCTCAGGGGAAGCAGCCTGGATCTCCCTTCCCAACCCCCAAGGCATGTGACGTGTCCACTATAGGTAGAGATCTGCTTAAAAAAATATTCACAAATGTGCAAACAGTCTCTGAAAAAGATGCGGTGTACCACATTGTTAACATGCATTTTTGTCTCTGTTAATTTTTTTTCCCGTTTAATTTATGGTGTACATTTTTAAAGGTTATTCACTTGTGTGCAGTACTGTCTCAGTCTGAGACATTCCAGCTGAAATTTTGTGGGATTGCTTTATCTCCAGTTTATGCAGTGCAAGCCTCAAAGGCAGTCATCAAACACACGCCGGCTTTCTGGATTACAACGGTGTGTTCACAGTGCGGTCACATGTAGGCGGCGGCTGCTCATAGCCACGCTTATGGTTTGGAAAAGAAAGAGTGGTTCTCGCCATTGTTGTGACGCGCGCAAAGGATTTGAGCCAACATGCAGAGAATCCACGGGGGGGAGGGGCCATTTGAACAGCAACATTGGCTGTAACTTGTGTGTGTCACAAGCCACATTCATGGATTTATTTCTCACCCTCGTGGTGTTAAATGTGGTCTTAAGTTTCTTCCTTCCTTTGTTAGGGCTTTTTTAAACATGTTGAAACATAGTCTATGGGTAATCCTAAGATTGATGCTTAACTGTTACTTTTTTTTCTGCAGGTGCTGCAACGATTAAGAAATTTCCCATGTGTCTATATTCCATTTATTTGTAAGTGCAGCCAGGTCTGGAATTGCATGAAAAGTAAAATGAACAAGCCACCGTCATTAGGGCAGAGTAATTGGTGACACATCATCCAGCATGGAAGGTCGATTCTATCCTTTGTTCCCACAGATAATGGGAGAATTGTGCATATTTCCTATTAACCATTGCTAGTTTATTCTTGTACAAATCATAACAACTACAGACACGTTAAAGGGAATTTAAGAGAGGCTTGCCTATGGGGTCCACAGTTTTTCATTTAAAGTATTTGGGGAGACTTTGTTTGCCAAGAATACATGCATTTTTGTATTTATTAACATGTTAACATTCCTGTAATGTTTTAACTTTTTTTGAGTGTGTAACAAACATTTTCAGTCAGAGTACATAGTTTTTTTTAATGTGTTAGAGATGGGTCCAGTAACATCTGGATTTGTACAGGTTTCTGTTTTTGGTAAATTAGCATAAGTATCTATGTATTTACATAAGAACTGATTTTATATAAATGAATCAGTTTGTGCTGAATTTCAGTTAGTACTCTAAATTACCAAAAACCTTTCGAAAATCACCAAATACTCTAGTAGTATTATTATATTACAGTAAATTATTTTTCAACATGATTTATATATAGTATATAGTCAGTTTCACAGCCAGTTGTACATATTACTCTGAACTGAAGTTTGTAGGGAATAAGACTAAGTTTGAGGTTCCATTTGTCAGCCGGGACACATCATCACAAGCATGACGGTCCTATTCATTAGGCCTCGATGACAAGGACGTTTGGCTTAGTCATTAAGTTGAAATGCAATATTCATTCCAGGCGCTGGTGTAACAGATTGATTAAATTATTCATCCTCAATGCAATGTTAAGAATACTGATGGTGTTACAAACTGGATTCCATATCTGGTTTTATTTAATGATTAATTTGTGCCGAAGTATGTAAATACACCCTTCTTTTTTAGACTAAATAAAAATGCCATACTGATGAAAGCTAAAGCAGAATGTCTGTTTTTCCCCCCCCCCCCCCAATTATTGTTCTCATGTGGAATAAGACTCACCATTAGATTGAATAGTATAGCTACTGAGATAATGTAACTACTTCAGCCTTTTTTGTACAGCTGTATGCTTTACTGGAGCATACTGAAATGTATTGTGTGTTACACTACTGTTAAGTGTACAGTGCGTGTACACTGCAGAAGCTGCTTCCTAATACAGTGTTGTTTGGCTTGGTGTGAATGGGTGGTGTAACGTGAATCTTGCATAAGGGAAAAGGACAATCTGAACAGCCACAGCCATTATCGAAATATGGGATATTGGTTAGGATGAAATGAAACTTCACTGACATACATAAGACAAAATAATCAGTATATGCCATGTCAACATATACTACATATATTTGCATGAGAAATTCAATTTGATAATATTTTGGCTCTATATGATAGGGGTAGATTTGATCTCATTGATGCAGTGAAATTTTGCTACAGAACCAAATGATGTGACTACCGTAAATAGAATAAATGGAATGTACAGAAAAATATGGGACAGATAGTAAAATGTTTACCATGTAAACATTACATTAAATCTTTGGTAACGCTTAAAGCAGTCGTGTAATGCATTATAGATACCTCCATGAAGTATAACTATGGACAAAATTATTAATGAAAAGTTATAACCCATTGTAGCCCTGGTTATTATGCATTGTGAATGCTCTATGAAGCTTTCATCTATAATGCACTATAGGTACCTTCATAATGCATTGTAATGGATTTAATAGATGGCTTCATAGATGACGGATGACTGCATTAAGTGTTGCCAAACCTTGCAATTAAAATACATTAATGGATTTTGCTACATATACCTTCATTTGATGCTTTTCACCTCATGGAGTCTCAGTATTAAAGACTTTAACTGAGTAATAACAGTAAAAAGCCTAAGGAAATCCAGGGTATAATTACAAAGAACAGTATTGTCGTGTTAGATAATGAGATCCACCGAGTAAATGGTGCTCATTTCTGCAAATACGGCACTGGTCCCTGGTGATCAGCTCATGCCAGTTGCTTCCAGGCCACCTCTTGCCTCAGACATCTTCAGCAGTCTTTGGATGGGCTCAGTCAGGCCACAATCCGGCTCCAGCTGGCTCGAAGCCAGGGCCCTCCTACCAAACTCCGTTGCCTGGCATCAAACACAAGGGTATGATGGGATATAAGTCCACATCTGTCACTGACACGTAGATGTAGAAACTGAAAAAAAGAACTTTGCCAATGCACTTCTCGAAAGGGATCCAGCTTATATTTGCATAGACAAGAATCAATCAACATTCGGCCCCAAAGGGACCGGCACTGCAAATGAAAAATGGATCATCACATGTCAGAATCATGTAATTGTTTCTAGGGACAGGTAAATGCGATGTGGACTCTATGAGGAGAATCTCTCTTTTAATGTCACTGCTTGTCAGCATGGATTCAAAACCTTGAACATTTGACTGCTTATTTCCAAATTATGTCACATGGCGACTAAAGTAATCACAAGGTTATTAATCAGGTAGTTCTAATGAAAATATAACAAAGAACATTCATATAAGTTTTACGCCAGTGCTGTACCATTATTGTGTGAAGAACGTGTGGAGCTTGAGAATGTTGTATGGAGATCACAAACACTAGTCGGAGCACCTATTGACAGATTTACGAGGTCAGCCCATGAAAACCTCATGATGCAAATGGGATTTCCTACCTTTGAGCTTTAGCAATTAGCGCTAATCCCGCATGAGCGCACAGGAGGTAGTGTGCTGCCGGCGGTGCCATTATTACCTTAGCAAAATCATCGCCTAGAAGCCAGAGCATGGCCAGGGCATGCCAAGCTAGTGCCATCAAGCAGGGGACCCGTTTTGGTATCTGCTCCTCCAACTCCAAAACACACTGCAGTGTCCGATCAGCTTCAGCCTGCTGGGCCTCATCTGCGTCACACAATTAGCAGTGTCACTATCCGGACATATAACTGCAATGCATATTTACATGCTAATTATACTGTGACTGACCACAATATGCCAACCAGCGTACATGGACATGAATATATCAGCATATTCTATTGGAAACATAACACATGATGCAAATCACATTCCACCACACAATAAAAATGTATTCATCTGAAAACAATACAGGACCCAGAACATTACTGCATAGCACTCTGCCAGTCCAGACCAAAAGAACCGGCTGGACCAGGTGTCTCTGAGTCAGCATACGGTCCAGTTAAAGTGCAGGCATTAAAGGTCACTTGGCTTTTAATGAGCTTTTCAGACGACAGAAATGCAGCCGCGCTGTGGGCCACAATGAGCCATCATCAGTCGGCTTAGTCACCCATCTGTGTGTGAGCTCAAATCTGCTCCCAGCTTGGAGAAAAATGTGATACATAGTGTCCAGTGGTGGGTCTTATTCCAAAAGATATACAGGCAATCACCAGAAGGAGATTATGCTTAGAATTTCAAAAGGTGTAAAACAATTTCACAAACGCCTTCAAATTATTCAACTGAAGTTATGTGTTTTTTAATTTAAAAATGCTTAGTATTAGTTAATGTTGCTGGTACAGCTAAAGCACAAAAATCATTACATTTACTCATGAAAAGTTTGTATAGATTTCACCCACCAATTACATTGTGAAGTGAACTGTAGTTCTGAATGTGACTGTCCAGGATTCTGTACAGGTGAGAGTGCCAGGTATTGGCCACCTACATGCTCAGACCACAAAAAAACACAATAACTCTCATCAGACCGCTGATAGCAAAAATATACAAACATCTGTATTTTCAATGATAAAAATATATGAATATCCATCCATCATCATTTCATGGTCATGAAAATATTTTTAAGAAAAGCCTAAATGTAGTGGTTCTTATCTAACATCCCACATCTCTTACCTCAGTGCACAAGGACACTGCAATATCAAATTTCTTTTGCTTGAAAAATATATTTGCCATTAGAATGTAGCCACCACAAGTGACAGTGCTGTCCAAACCAAATTCTTCACTGGCGTAGTAAACCTGTATGATGAAACAACACCATATAAAATATGGACAAACTCACTGAAAAAAGTTTCATCCACCTCACAGGTTTTTTGTGTACATAAATGTTTTTTTTTTTTTTGGCCCGTGTATGTTAACTCACATCATTAGCGAGGTGAAACAGGGCCTCTTCAAAATTTTCTGTGGCAGCTTGCAGCCGACCCAGGTTCCGGTGGAGCTGGTGACAGACCACCAGACTGCACTCTGGTGCCTTCATTACTGTCCATTCCGCCTGGGCCAAGTACTCCTTTGCCTGGGAAAACCTACCAAGACCTGGTGCAGTGACAGCACACATTAACATTAATGCAGCTACACTATACGGACAAAAGTATTGGGACACCTGATCATTACAACTACAGGTACTTTTACGACATCCCATTCTAAATCCATTCAGAGTCTAGCGGCGTGCTTTACACTACTCCATCTGATGCTTGGCATTGCGCTTGGTGATGAGGCTTGCATGCAGCTGTTCAGTCATGGAAGCTCACTCCATGAAGCTCACAGTATGTGTGCTGGGGTTAATGCCAGAGTAAG
>JAABNX020000119.1:3387554-3399755 GCA_015163995.2 Mormyrus lacerda | reverse complement strand
AGCTATTAAAGTTCTCCCCAAGCGAGCTTGATGGGCCGAATGGCCTCCTCTCGTTTGTATATTTCTTATGTTCTTAACACTAAAATATGACATAAGCCATAACACCCTTATACAGTTGTGTCTAAGTTAAGCACTTTATTTAAACATGCATAACTTTCACATTTTATTTTCTCTTATTTTGAAATGCAGCCCTATTTTTATTTAGTAGATGTTGATACAGCTAATAGGCTATATATATTTATTATCACACTAAATAGTTAGACATTATAATTTTCCAGAACTTTGCTTCAAGACATTTTCTCTAATTGATCCCTGCCTTACGTGAAAATAGTTCTGATTGGATCTTGTCTCTGGCAAACATTTTCGTCTCATTTTTATTCACTGACAAAATTGCCAATACACTTTGTCATAGTCTTAGGCCTTGTGAGATCATTTTTATTTAGTTATTGTCTCATTTTAGTCTGAAAATAAAGGTTGTTTAGTCTGATTTTTTTTTGTCAACAAAATGAACACTGTATGTCACCGAAAAGCAGGCGCTAGTATTCCCTATGTCACTAAAAAGCAGGTACAAGTAATCCCTATGTCACTGAAAAGCAGGTGAAAAGCAGGCGCTAGTACTCCCTATGTCACTGAAAAGCAGGTGCTAGTACTCCCTATGTCACTGAAAAGCCGGATGGATATAGCAGAGGACATTCTGTGACTGTGGCCCCAAGACACACTTGCCTTGATATAACCTTAACTATTTAAATATTAAATATTTATTTTCCATCACACTAGTTCCTGATGATGCCTTTCTGCTTTCAGACATGCGTACGTTGTGTATGATTAAGCATCTTAATCATAAGCATAAGTAGGTTAAGTAAGCAAAGCTGACTATGTGGTTGTTTGTTGTCTGTAGTTTTCCTGATTAATCAGATAACAGCTGTGGATGCTATGATACACACAGGAAGTATTTGTAGAAAAATAATTGATTAAAAAAAAATATGTTGAATTACCAGCTAAGTACTGTAATGGGCCTGGCCAAATATACTGATGTACTGATGACAAATATACATAATTAAGTCTCCGCTAGTTTCACTACATTTCTTTGATAACGAGGGTGACAGAGATTAGTGTTGCCACAATATCAAAATCATGACCTTGATACTGATACCATTTTAAATACTATGATGCTGGCACTGCAACGATATCAATGCTGCTTCAATGAGCTCAATAAGATTCCATGAGCTTTTCTTTTCCAGGAGGTTTCAAAGAGGGGAGAGTCATAAATTTACTTTCAGGAGACATTTATCTCCAATGCATATAAATTTTTCTTCTTTTAATTTTAATAAATTAAGCCAAACTCAAACACATACCACAATATTGCCAATTGTATTATGATTGATTTGATTCATTGAGTTAGAAGGAGACCAATGATACCTTCTATTAATTACATACAGTAAAAGGTATATAATCCACCCCTGACTGTTTAACTGTTGCGCACTTCCACCTTATTATTCAAAATTCACAGGAGGGGTATACGGATGAGATTCATTATACGGATTTTGAGACGGGGCAGTGCTGATGAATGAGGGGGGGGGGGGATGGGGACGCAAGCACTCAACATGGTAAAATGCATTTCTGCTATGATAAAAAAAATAATAATAAATAAATTCAAGCAGATATGATAAAAAAGGTTGCAGCAGTTTCTTCTACTTTTTTCCGTCATCTGCTCACTAAACATGGAAAAAAAAATTGTGATCAAATCTTTAATAAAGAAAAATCACAGAAAGGGAACAAGTAGAAAAATCTCACTGTGTACAAGATCTCTTCAAACCCCCCCACCCCCTCACTTTGCTGGCCACCCCCCATCATTCCCACTCAGCCCTACCATGAGACAGCTGAAGAGAAGCAGAGATGTCAAGCGGAAACTAGCAGTGTACCATATCCGGCAGTGAGCACAGAGAGAGAGACAGACAGAGAGAGGAAAACAAAAAAAGCTTCACCCACCAACATCCAACCAACTCTATACCTGCTGCAAAGCATAAAGCCATTTTTGAATGGTTAAGACGGAAGATTTGTTAATCCGGAATGCCGATAACTCCAGCAATACAAGGCTCTAGAAAGTGGACATCCAGACAGATAGAATTACACGGTCCGGAGTTGCAATGGAAGCCGACATCAGGAGCGCCCCCCTTTCCCCCCCCCCAGTTGTGAGTAAGTGAGAGAAAGGTACAGGAGAAAGACTACAGGGGATAAACGAATAGGGGAGGACAGAATCAAGGAGAGGTAATTAGCGATAAAATCCCAGAGGGCTCTAACTGGAGGACAGACCTGGAACAGATGAAAAAAGGTACCAGGGACCCGAAGGGGGCAGAGATGACGGAGTGGCTTAGGCTCCAAGACCATAACGTGGCATTTCCTGGGAGAAAAACAATCTAGGAACAATTTTGAATTGGATTTGCTGGCGATTGGGATTTTTGGAATAGTGTTTGATATTCTGAAAAAGGACATTCCAGCATAACTGAAATGCTGGGGAAAGATATTGTAATGTATCACAACGCATCCATGTAAAGTGCTTAGGGGTTACTGTTGTGATATAAAAATGTATTTAATTGAATCTATGCCTATCTGCCAATTTGATTTCATGGGGAGAGGTTTACTAGTGGACTTGTGAGGGAGGGAGTAGAGGCTAGACACAGCTCTGGATCTAAGGGAACGGGATGTGGCTAAGGAACACGGGTGAAGAGGAAGAGGTGCAGAGAAAAACTACATTCTGAGTATGGAACTCAGCTATAGGTACTGTAAAAGGAACGTTTTAAGCCCTGAGCCGTTCAAAATATTGCCAAAAACTGCTAGTTTGATGATGTTAATGTAGCCCGTTTGCTATATTATGAGATCTTGCTAGTATAAGATCCCTTACAGAAATCCCTGACTTGATGCAGAGCACTTAAAGCGGGTAACTCAAATTTGCTAGTTTTTTGAATGCATGATGCATACAATTATTTGCGTGGGAATATAGCATTAGCGATGTCTGTAATAGTAATTAGTACCAGTACTAAACAAATGTAATACACAAACAGCTTTCAAAAATGCAGTACTGCGGTACAAGTATTATTTATTAAAATACTGCTTAATAATTTCACACACACAATATTACTAGCATAATGTTCTCAGATGCTGGACAATCCATACCAACCTTCCAATAGCAAATACAGTCAGTGCCACAGAGGTGCGCTTCTGTGTGTGGTGTCGGTCGAAAACTCCTGGGTCAAAAGTCCCCTCCCACATAATAGGTGCTCCCCATTCTGTGCATGTCTGAACATCTACTCTGGACCTTTGTGAAGAAGGGAAAGAAATGTACACAAGACAGAAGTGATGCTTTCCTTCCTTTAGGGAGACAAACAATTATTACTTGTCGAAAGCAGCTAACAGGTCAAGATCATCAATGAAGAATGAGAAATATGATGTTCCACCGAAGGAGATTTCAGTAAGATTGCTTTATTGCATGGGTAAAAAGAGAAATTTTCATTAAGGTGGCTGCATTAGTATCAGGATGCCAACTGACTTACCAGAGATCCAGTGAGCTGTCTAACTCATTCTGCGACTTTAACTTCTCATTGTAGTTTAATGGGCATTTCCCCATGGCATAGAGTTCTTGAAAAACCCTGCATTTAAGAACAATAAATATGCATTCTTGCAACAGAATTCATTACTGAATAATGGATGACTGATGTAAATTACCTGGATTTAGTTACGAAGTACAAATGTATGTTTGAACACTCTGCTCATAATTATTTTGGCATTATTAATCCATCTGTCTTCCAGCACAAAGAAAGCTGGGAGCAGCACAAGAAAGAGAGCAGGGAAACACCCCTAAAAGGATGCCATTTAACTGCAGGGCACCTAAGTTCACACACACAACATACACACAAAATCATTTAAAAGACACCTATTCACCCAACTGCATGGTTTTAAACTGCAGGTGTAAGTCTGCCATGCATGCAAACCATTGCCACACACGGGAAAAAAATTGCATATTAGAAAATTATAAATCAACCTCTCTGATAACACCGAGAGTCACTTATAATAAAAGCCTGGACCTCTCAGTTTGGTGAGTAAAGAAAATTCGGCCGAGAATCTCGGCATCTCGGCTTTTATTCCGGGAATTTGAGCAAAGTGCTGCCATCACACTCTGGCACTCGGCACCAAGTCACCCCCAGCACACAGAGCAACCAGTTGATAAACCATAACTCCCAATTCCCAATAAGGATTTCTAAGTCCTGATTGGTCACAAAGCACCAACAACCCGAACTCAAGCAAAAAGGTATAACAAACACAATTCTCCTGCTTTATTGGTTCACCTTGGTAACAAGGTAAAATCCACCCATTTTGCCCATTTTACCGGAATCTGTCTCGGCTTCTAGACTCTAATTGAGATATGTATGTAGACATTGATTATATGACATTGAATCACTGTTAATGTTTGGGTGTTCCATAGATTATCATATTGATGTTTTGTCCCTGAATCACTGCAAATACATGGTTAACATATGATTAGTATGATTAACATTAGTATGATTAACATGATTACTTATCCATTGGCACTTGTATAACATTTATATATTGTCTACTGCGATTATTTTATAAAGCTATGATTCTCTGTGCACCAGTTGGGGCTTCGAGTCTCTTCCTGCAGGGGGTTTCTCCCCCCCTTTGCTCAGCTGTCTGCCTCTCCAAGGTCTGATCTTTCTTCAGGGTCTGCGGAACTAACTGCAGGCAGCTATCACTAAGCGAGGTCACACAGTATTCAAAACAATCCCTCCTTGCCTAAGGCCTAAGACATAACAGACCCAATATGCCTCCCCTCCTGAGCCTACCAATGTCCAATCTTACTTCCACAGCAGGTATAAGGTGTACATTATTGGCTGATACAGGGTTTTGTAATACACAAAGCATTAATGGCAGATATGTCTATATCACACCTGATAGGGCAAAAAGTTAAATTTTATTGCCCCTTTCCATTTAAAACTTGGTTAACATTTACAAGATAGTTATCATTGCAAGTTCAGATGTAGGCTACCAATCACACGCACCCCTGGAAATACTGAAATGCCCGGACAGAGAAGATGCAGCCATTGTAGCGCCCGCTTCTGTCTGCTACTTTACGCTCATTGCACTGAAGCATTAAAGCAGAAGCGGAGCCTCTGAGTATTTGTTGGCTGCTAGAAAAGAACTCAGAATTACGAGAAAAAAAAGAAAGAATTGTGTGAATGAAGTCAGAAGTACAAGAAATAAAGCAGCAATCACGAGAAATGAAGTCAGAATTCTGAGAAATAAAGTCGCAATGAAGCCAACCTTTTTTTTTTATATCCCCCATGTGGTAGAAACAGGCATCCATACAAGAAGCAGGATATCTATCAGTACCAAGGGCAGCAAGAACTATGGCTAGTGGATGTGCGGAGATTCAGGCAAAACTAGACTAAAACACACTTGTTCAGTTTAGCTTATAGGGACTCTAGTTGTAGCTCTAGCCAACTACTCACCCCCAGCCAGGCCTATAGTGTGAGGTGTAGAGCTGGGTGTGGATCGGTGCCATTGGCTTTGGATAAACTGAATTGACAGTGCTGTCACTCTAGCTTCCACACCCTTGTGGTATTGGAGCGCTGACATTTCAGGAACCCCCCCATGACTGCATTCCCACCTGCCTCTCCTTCCTACTTATGATGCCATAGCCATATCTGCCAGAGCTTACATATTACACTCACTTAACTGTTTTCACTGCCTCTAGTCTCCCGTAATAAAGCTAACGCACTTTTTATCCCGGCTACCTGTCCTGGGGAGTGCTGCCTGGAGACCCCAACCCTACTGCCTGCGACTCTTCTGCTGCCTGTGATGTTCTTCCAGCCTGCGACGCCTCTCCTGCCTGCCCTGCTGCCTGGACCTAACAAATCGGAGCATATAAATCAAGGCTTGACTTTCTCTGCCGGCCCCTGGAGGATGGGCTCCTCCGTCTGCTGCTTCCTAAGGTTTTTTCCTTCTAGGGAGTTTTTCCTTGCCACTGTTGCGACTGGCTTACTCACTGAGGGCTTTGGGTGGGGATGCTGTAAAGCGCTTTGAGACGATGTAATGTTATGAATGTGATACACAAATAAAATTGAACTGAAGTGAACTGAAATTGAACTGAGAGATACTAAACAAGTCAAGGCATACAATGCAGCAGTACAATGAATGAGCAGTACATATTCATGAAGATAATAAACGCACGTGCTTACCGTATGACGCAGTGACTGAAAAAAATCACAATAATCACCATAGCTGCACACAAAGCGAAACATAGTTTGACTTTGGCCCTAGGAGGGGAAAAGAATGTTGTTTTTACCATTCAAAAATCTTTTGAGTAAGAAAAGTTTCATATTTTTAATATACATTTACATGTTTGATGCTAAACAAAGCATGCAATTGCATAGTCAGTGCATTCATTACCACCAGTGATGCTTTTTTTTTTTTTTGGATATATACAGGAACATTTTGCGAACCTCACTGTTACACCAAGCACTTCCGCAGTTTCGCGAATGCCTGTTGTCTAACATCTTGGGCAGATGTATTGAACCATTCCTCCTCACACTGGTGCCTGGCTCACAAGACCACTTCTACAATGGGAGAATAGTCACCCTCCTCTGAGTTTACCTCATCTGCATCCAATGCTCAGGTTTGTACCCGAATCATCATTTGCTCCGCCAGTAGCACTTTAAAATCCAGGAGCTTAAGGTTGTGCTTTGTACGATATGACTTTACAAGAAGTTCTCATTGAGAAAATGTCCTTTATAAAATCAACCAAAACACTCATCTCATCAGTCGCTAATATACGCTGTATACCAGCCCAGTGTTTCTCAATCTGTCCTCGGGCACCTGCAGACGCTCCTTATTCTTGCTCGGGAGCTGGAAGGTAGCAAAAAGCACGGTCCCATCTGTGGGTCCCTGAGGACCAGGCTGGGAAACACTGCTTTAGCAGTTTTTTGAAGTATATTGCTGTAAATATCAGTATCTGATGGTGAATAAAATGGTCTCCTGAGGAATGTGGGAATGCGCCATACTGTAACTTTGCTGGGCGCAGCATACAGCAGGTCCAATTGTAGCAGCACTGAGCAAACTTCATGTAACTCAGCTCTGTGCAATGCACTCCTCCTTGCATGCAATATGACACAAGCAGGAAATTTTCTGACTGAGGGTGGAGACAGGTGGGGAGTTTGCTATTTTTCTTTTCTTAACCATACACTCCTCTTAAGGAGCATGATACTGAAAAAAAAATCCCAATAATACTACTATTACAAATAAAGACAATAAATAATAATAATAACAACAACAACAAAGGTGGGCAACTTGACTTGGTCTCGAGTCATAGTTTGATTGATTGATTTGTGACTTGCTTTCCAATTTATAAAATAGACTCGATTTGACATAGACTTGGATATTGTCGACTTGAGAGTTCTGTTCCAGTAGAGTTCCTGAATGAGGTTTGTAAATATACATCCAACTTGGTGCTACATTTACTGATTTAATTAAGGTTTAATATTCAGCTACAGCTAAGTGACAATTCTGCTAAACACTCCTTGGCCAGTAAAGTGTGTATGTGACAAAGATTTAAAGTTTTCTGCAAGTCAAAGTCGGTATTTTTATTAGAATTGTTTTAGACTGGAATTGCTGAACACTATTATAATGCAACGGCAAATGCCTAATTCAAAGTAAAAAGGACATCCCAGTACTTTGTTTACTACAGGAATGCTTCACTTACGGAGAGATTATTACAGATGAAAGTAGTATGAAACTGAGCACATTTGAAATGAATCACTATTAAATGTATTAAATCAATTAAATAATTATTACATTGATCATAGCTATTGATGGTGAAAATACTCAAGGATTGACTATAATTTGCTTAAGTCTCAGACTTGAGTTGCTTAATTATAACAAGTATGATTTGAAACATGATGACTAGGAATTGTGACTAGTGTATATGTTATATTTAAATGACAGATATAGTTAAACGCATTCCAACTTAAAGGCAGCGTTTAAGGCAAACTACATTTCCCAGCCTGAGGGGACGTGCATTGCACCATATCAGAGTTCTGTCACCCCCAAGGTCAGAGTCAAATTTTTTTGTCTTGGTTGCCTTGTATATCAGCAGCAGAATTAGATAATTTTCCATTCAAATCACTTAGAATTACATCTTTATTGTCAGTGTAAGAAGTTACAATGAAACTCAATGTGCGTGATTCCCATGATGCTTTGAGGTACATAGGCTATAAATATTAAGGGAACAAAAGATTAACAACATTAAGTTAAATAAATAAAAAAAACAATGGGAAGTATTAAAAATAAAATACAAAGTTATGAAAGAGGCAGAGAAAGTAGCTATGCTTATGGCATACAGCCGCCTGTTTAGTAAACATATGCTGTAATATTTGCCTTTTTGTGGGATATCAAGATTGTTTTTCTGGGGTTTTTTGTGCGAAGAATCTCACCTGCATGCCTGCTTCAACCAGGATCTGACAAATTTGCTTTGGGCAGAACAGTCCCTGGAAGAAGGAGTTAATTCAGGAAACCATTCAGTACAAAATAACAATAACCAGCGAGGCATTAAACTTCTCAATGTCAAGAGACGTGAGCTTTGATGTACGAGACATTCTCTTACGCACTTTACACAGTGCACATTTTACGTATCATGTTACAAAGTTTAGTCATATCTGTACATGAATGTGAAAATTTCCAGATGTTTAGTAAACCTATTAAAGCAGAAGTTACTAATTTTTGTATAATTGAGGTTTTTTAATGCTGAGTAAATAAGTAAAATAACAGGCTAAATCAAATTACCATATAAACGTATAAATTGTTGATTGTTGAATAATTGTCTGCATTGTTGCTGACTTCACAAATAGCGACAACCCCAGATTTTAATGGGACTTAGTAGCTATGGTATAATACAATAGGAGGAGCGAACAGTGAGGCAATAAGAAAAATGTTGCGGTGATTGTGAGCTGAGCCCCTAATCTGAGTATTCATGTTTCAGATTTGTACGATCTACAGTATAACATAGTAAGAACTCAACAATGCATGCAGCTTAAACATTTCAGTCCGATACAGATTTTCAACAGCATCCCCAAATACAGCCAAAACTGCTCCCGTACTAACCTCATTTTGACGTGCGTACCGCATTCAAATGATGCACCGTCATTCACAATGACGTTTGAGCAGGAAAGGACCAACTACCAAAACAAAGAAAATAACTTATTTCAACTCTCAAACTATCTACCAATGCAGTCAAATTAGCACTGAGGAAGTAAAACATTATTTCTCACTTTAATGCTAAAAAGTGTCGCAACACAAATAAATAAGCACACACATTTAAACACTGCTTCGTTGTTAATTTCATGAGGGTATCAGGTATATGTTAAATTATTAATATTCACAAAACGTGCTGCACTGCTTTAGACAACCAGCATTCTATGGATATATCTGGATTCATAGTGATTTTTTTGTGTTTTACTAAACTGCTATTAAACAGAGACTGTTATAACAAAACAGTACACAATAGTAAGAGAGGTAATGGCTACATTACATGCAAAAGAACTTGGGACATGCCTCTAACCATTGAATTGAGGTGTTTCATTCAGACCTATTGCCACAAGTGTATGAAAATCAAGCACCTAGCCATGCAGTTAGGTTTAAAGAAAGCAGTTTGTGAAATTTCTTTTGACAAATATTCCATAGAGAAGCCACCTGCAGGAAGGGATTTGAAGCTGCCCCAACTGGTGCACAGAGCATTGTAGTTATGAATTAGTCGCAATAGGCCATACATAACGTTATGCGGTAATTGAAATATATAAGTAGTTATCACATTAATCATATGTTAACCATGTATTTACAGTAAATCAAATATCTATAGCCATATCTCAAGTAGAAGTCTAGCGGTCAAGGAAATAACATGATTTGGAAAATTGACAAAATGGTTGGGTGTACCCTGCCACCAAGGTGAACCAATAGAGCAGGAGAATTGTGTTTGTTATATGTTTGAGCTCGGTTTGTTGGTGTTTTGTGACCAATCAGGGCTTAGAAGTCCATATAGGGAATTGGGTGTTATGGTTTATCAACTGGTTGCTGTTTGTGCGCAAAGTACCTGGTACCAGAGTGGAGCGTTTTGCTGGATCACTTGAATAAAGGAGATAACTTTGTGCACTATCTGAGAGATCTGGAGTTGTTTTATTCTAAGTGGCTTAACTAGAGTTATTAGAGTGGTTGATATATACCCTTTCCTTCCACATTTGCTAATGTTGAGCAGCCACAGTATGACCAGCAGACAGTCACAGGTTGTGCCACAATTCAGAGGATGCAGCTTTATGAGGCGCATTCAACAGTCAAGAGTCACAGCGGTGTGTAAAGGCTATGAGAGTTCAAAGGATCCCTCAAATGTGGTCTAGAAATGTGTCCTCCTATGTTCCAAACCACAAGGAGCCACCCGATGGATCCTTCACAGCCCAACTTATGGCAAGACTCACTGCGTGGACTTTTCGAAGAGCATGATCTACAAAGGCTATGCAGACCACATCCTATGAAGCATGCAGCTGAACTGGGACAGCTATAGTCACCACTCTCTTAGGATTTCCTTGTTCAGCTTAAAGGGAAAAGGGGATTAACTACTAACAAACGAAACATCTCACCTTATATTTCCACTGCTTCTCCTATTGAAAGTCATGGTGGCAGCGTACCAACAAAGGTTTGCATATTAAAGTGCAAAACTGTAGGCTAACACTGGGAACTCCAGCATGATAAAAATAAATTTGAAAAGTAAAACTCCTAAATAAATCCAGGCTTCCATTAAACGCCTGATCAAAGTGAAAAAGTTAGGTCTGAGAAAATGGTGTCCAGCTCAATGCCCCACTGGATCAAATGACTGTGCTGCGGCGTAAAAATGTCATGATATGAACGAGTCAGAGAAGAGGGTTCAACCACAAAAGTCAGTATCATTAGTAGCCCTGAAAAGAAATGCAATCAGTAGCGGAAGTAGCTCTAACAGTAACACACAGACACTGAACGAGCCAAATGCAGGGGAGCTTAGATCCTCATACATGGTAGAAAAGTATTTGGACATCAGAGAATGTGAGGCGCAGGTTCGGAACACAACGCAGGGAAGCGAAAGGAGCAAAACTCCCTGTCCAACATTTTTTTTTTCTTTTTAAATGCTAAACAAACAATGCAAAACTGAAATGATAAATATTTCTTTTATTGGTAGTTTCGTTTCCATTTAGTTTTTTTATTAAACAGTTTTCATTTTCATTTTTGTTTGTTTGTTTTTGTTTGTTGGGTAATGATAACACTTGTCCGAGCTCATCCGACGTGCACAAACCTACACGGTGACACTATCAATCAGTGTAAAATAAGCCCAGATTATAGCCTAAATGTGTTTTGAAACACAAATTCAATGTAAATTCTAATGTAGCACACAGATGACTTTGTGACTCTGATCTCATATTTGGAGTATTTAGAAGCTATAAGAACAAAACCTATAAAAAGCTTTCCATACAAATAGTAGCAGTATGATAACCACGAATAGACAACACTAATGGTGGTTTTGCCTTTTCTGGTGCTCCATCATCCAGAATAGCGCCTGTCTGCTTTCTCTTTAGATACAGGTGGTGTGGCTGTTGTATGGCAATAAAACTCTGCACAATGTACACACCACCTTTTTGTTTTGTGATAATTTGTACTACTCCCATAATTACATAGTGAAATTGAAGCAAAACAGTTATAATGAACTGAAACATTTTAGAAATGAAAAAGGTAAGTTTATAAAATAAATAAATAAAATAAAAGTTTTTTTTCCCAAAATGTTCAGTCAACAGCTGAAGGAGACAGGGTTTGACTAAAGAGGCACAGGAAAGTACAAAAAAAAACAACAAGACCTTCTTCTTGTATATATGCCCCACCACAAACACATCTGACTTAAACAGAATGAGCACTCATGTGGTATATTTTTGCTATCCGTGTGAAAACAGCCCAAGCCGAGGGGAAGTTTCTAAAACTCAACGGATTCCGATCTGAGAAAACGAACCATAGGATGTATAAAAATATAGAGGTCATTTTCACATCCTATGGTTCGTTTTCTCAGATCGGATACATACATACATACACATATATATATACACTCACACATATATAGATACA
>JAABNX020000119.1:3348728-3369493 GCA_015163995.2 Mormyrus lacerda | reverse complement strand
TCACCTCGTGTGCTGCTGCAGGTGTGAGAGTTGATGGGGGAGGGGGGTCTCACCTCGTGTGCTGCTGCAGGTGTGAGAGTTGATGGGTGAGGGGGGTCTCACCTCGTGTGCTGCTGCAGGTGTGAGAGTTGATGGGGGTGGGGGGTCTCACCTTGTGTGCTGCTGCAGGTGTGAATTAATGGGGGAGGGGGGTCTCACCTCGTGTGCTGCTGCAGGTGTGAGAGTTGATAGGGGAGGGGGGGTCTCACCTTGTGTGCTGCTGCAGGTGTGAGAGTTGACGGAAGGAGTTCTCACAGTAGGAGCAGTGATAGGGCTTGACGCCCAGGTGTATGCGTAGGTGCTGGGCCAGGTAGGACGCATTGGCGAAGGAGCGCGTGCAGTGGGGACACTTGTGTGGCTTGGCCTCGGTGTGCGACTTGGAGTGGATCTGCATGTCCGACTTCGTGAAGAAGGTCAGTGGGCAGACCTTGCACCTGCAAGACACCGCAAGGGGTCAGAAATGCACCCATGCAAGTTAGTCACCAGGTCTGAATCCCAAAATCAGTCTATGTTAAAAGACTAATTGTTACAAATCTGTCACAGGATCAACATTAAGGCTCCCTGTTGTGGGACCTCACTACCTACTAGACATTATTATCCCATAAATCCTTACAATGCTACCTGTCTTAGCAAAGGCAGAACAGGGAAGGGTCCAAGCCTCCAAAAATGCTATTTTCTAAAGTAATCATTTTCCCATATTGCTGTACAACAATGGACCGACCTGCCAATACACATCAGTAATGAATGTTCAGGTTCCCTTTGTGCACAATGAAAGGGAGGTACTCCAGAAAGCCAATCAAGCAATTACTTCATGTGGAATTTACTCTTTAATATTAAGGACTGAAAAGAGACTGCAGTTTAAGCACTCACATACCATGGACAGTCTAGTATACCACTAATATTCAATTTATCTTTGTTGGTATTTATGGCGTACAAGAGGTGATACTGGCAGAGCCCACTGCATCCTAACCTGTAGGTTTTTCCTTCCTTAGCAGCAATGGTGACTGTTGATTGGTCAGTGCCTGAGGCGAGGATGGGGTAGGGCACCACCAGTAGGGGGCCAGTAGGGTTCTCTGCTTTGATCTTCTTGCGCCCACGTTCCATTTTGGGTGGCGGCCCCAGTAACCCTGCCAGACCACCATTCTTGATTGGTTCCATGCCCGGACCGCTGGCCAATCCAGAAATTATATTTGGAGTTGGAGCGCCGCCCATCCTGCTCTGGCTACTGGAGGTTGGCGTGGTGGGGCTGATTGGCTCCAAGGTGCTATGGCTGCCAGCACGAGAGGTTGGAGCCACACCTGTCAGACACCAAAAAAATAGCATATTGACACAGCAGCACACTGACTGCAGCAGCACTATAAAGATGGACTTCAATAATTATGAGTCCGACCACCTAAACTAGTGTTTCCCAACCCAGTCCTCAGGGACCTGCAGGCAGTCCACATTTTTGCTCCCTGCCAGGCAGTCCACATTTTTGCTCCCTGCCAGGCAGTCCACATTTTTGCTCCCTGCCAGGCAGTCCACATTTTTGCTCCCTGCCAGGCAGTCCACATTTTTGCTCATAGGGAGCTGGGCACAGGGAGCAAAAATGTAAATCGTCTGTGGGTCCCTGAGGATCAGATTGGGCACTGACCTAAACACCAAAAGGGCAATGACCTAAACTGTTATTGCCAAAAGAAACAACTTTAAAATGTAGATGAACCTCAAAAATGTAAATAATATAATCAATAATTCATGTCAGTAAACAAAAGCATTTGTGAGTTTGTTGAATCCTCTGTCCTGGGGGGTATTACAAAAAGCAGAATTTCCCAGTTAGCTGGATAAATTAAGGCAAACGTGAAAACTGTCCAATACGGAGCGAGGTAAGCAACATTTCTATTGGACAATCCTTATACTTGGCTTAAGCTACTGGCTAATAAAGAAATTCTGCTTTGTGGAATGAAGGTTGCACTGGATGGAAAAAGCCAAGGCTGCTTGCATGAATGGTAGTCTAGGAAGGAAACCACTCGAACAGAACAGTAACAGATATTTCCCTGATTACAAGTGACTCCTACAGCCGTATAACAGGGTTCTAGCTACCTCAGTGTCTTTAGTGGTTCCTGTTCTTAACATCTTTCTGGAGCATAGTTACCCTCCCCCTCCCCCCAAAAAAAGAGGTAGAATTGTAAAAGATCCCTGTTCTGGGAAAGGCTTATACCAGAAGTGGGGACTCGAGTCGCTGACTTGAACTGATGGAAATATTTAGACTTGAGGGCAAATGACTTGAGACTGGACTTCAATATTTTGACTCAAGACTTTACTTGGACTTGCCAGGGAATGACTTGCTCCCGCCGCTGGCTTATACATTTTTATAAGGGCAACCAAAAGTAAATACTGATTATTAATGAGTGTTATTATCATCCATAGCAAGCAATCACTATATCACTTTATCCACAGTGGCAGAGCAGAACGATGTCAAAAACCATATTGTAAAAATATTCATCACCTGCAGATGTCATTCAAGTCACATTCTTCATGAATCTTTTTTTGCCCTGAATGGTTTACTAATGATTTAGTTCACTTACCAATCCATACCTAAATTTGCCCACAAAAGGCAATATAACCATCTGTTTTATATACTACTATTCTAATAGCACTCATGTCACCACACACTGTCTAAAAGGTCAAAGAATTTGACCGTAAATGTGTTACCTTAATATCCGAACTGGTGGCTGACGTCTACACTTGAAGCTTCCCTCTTCAAAGTAATCCCTTCGCCAATGAACAATTCTGCTTGAGTCTCCAGTCTCTTTATCTTTTATTTATGTCTCCCCGCTCTTGATGTCAGTGAACTACACTGCACGAGAAAGGCTGCTCTTGACGAACTTACTTCAAGCGACAAAAAATAGAAAACGCTATGTAGGACAAGACTTGCTATTTCAGGCAAGGTAATTAAAATGTCTGTGTTTACCAAATTCCTAATCGGTTGGTAATTAATTAGTTACAAAATAGCTCAAGGCGTGCTATAGTAACATCCATACAACTGCTTCTCCAGTTTACTGTCGTGGTGAGGCTCAACACTATCCCAGGATGCACAGGCCTGGGAACAAGAACTCCCTTGGACAGGATACTAGTTTTCATACTATAGGTTCATCTCTATGTAAATAATCACTCAAAGTACCTTTTTTATACAGTATGGCTATTTTCTAGAAACACCAGTATATCTAATAATCCTGGACATACGGTAATAAACATTACAAGGACTAAACATCACCATTAAAATATTCACCTATATAAATATGACAATTAATTTGTAAGAACTTTTAATTCAAGGAAGTACAAGTGAATAATCTCACAGCAATCGAAATCCTAAATCATTACAGCGGCACTATAGTGGTATGGCAATAGTGGCATCATGAGCCCCCAAGTCCTGCATGAACACACACAAGCCCCGCACGGATTGCTTACCTCAGATGTTTTAACAACCATGCTCTGAGTTTGAGAATTCCATACAAACAGTCCTAGTTCAGGACTGTGTTTCCCCGAACCTTCGTACTGCTACGATCATTGTAACTTCAAAGACAGAGAATTCAATACGATGGCCCTAGGACCAATTATGTGTTTGGGCTAAACCCCTTGAGATCCTGGCGACACACCTGGGTTATTGCAATACTTCATATAGCTGGTTTTCTTAACACACATTAGCAGAGCCAGTCACCCATTAGGTGACATAAGATGGCTGCCTGAGTTAGCGAAGCATGCCACATGCTACTGTTTTGGTAATATCATGGAAAGGATGAGCACTCTCTCTGGAAAAGTGTTGGGGCCGAAGCAATAGCTCCGCAGTCGCAGCATCTTTGTAAAAAGGAGATATTGTGGATAAACATGGTAAAAAGACGTCAGTGGTGCGGCAGTACATTTTGCAGTTTAAAGTTCAACACGCAACAGACTGGTGCTGTATTCAGCCAGTCCTGCTACAATATTACTAATGCATTCCTGAAAAACCTCACATCCACTAAAATAGCATTACCAAAATACACACATCCAATGGGAAAAACAGGGTTACAGGGAATGTGACTCCAAAACATAGCAACTTACACCAAACAAATGAATTAAATAATGAAAATAGTGATACCAGTAGCCAATTATGAGATTCATTTTAAATAAGAAATAATAATAATAAACTAATAAATTACATCATAAACATGGCAGAACCACGACAGATTACGGTATGCGGAGGGGCACCATGTGGCCCAGCGTGCACACGGCACAAACACGACGGATTACGGTATGCGGAGGGGCACCATGCGGCCCAGGGTGTACACGGCACAAACACGACGGATTACGGTGCGCGGAGGGGCACCACGCGGCCCAGCGTGCACACGGCACAAACACGACGGATTACGGTATGCGGAGGGGCACCATGCGGCCCAGGGTGCACACGGCACAAACACGACGGATTACGGTGCGCGGAGGGGCGCCACGCGGCCCAGGGTGCACACGGCACAAACACGACGGATTACGGTACGCGGAGGGGCACCATGTGGCCCGGTGTGCACACGGCACAAACACGACAGATTATGGAATGTGGAAGGCCAGTGAAGGCCACATGGCTACAGACAGTCTATGAAAAGAAAATATAACTGAAAGAAAAAAGGCTGCTGTGTGTTTTTATATGATAATTTGCCAAATATTTTCAGATTTTTGGAATACAACATTGTGACCACGCATGGATGTACAAAAAGTTTGATTCTTAGAGATTTGAAAACCAGTTTGACTATTCACTAAAAAGAACCGGTTCAAAACTGTTCACGAAGCAGACAAAACTATTGATAACTTTGATAGCTGTTTTAGCATGCAAATATTGTTCCTCACAGGGACCATATCGCACTGTGGTTTGTGTAGTGATTTTCTCTGTGACTGAAAATCTTGCAAATAAAAATGTGATTCCATGTTATATTAGACTTGGGTACTAATATATCAACCATGTTAGAACAGATTTGCCGTGTGATATCACATATTGTAGCAAGACTGTTCTGTAAACGCTTCTAAAACTTAATTGTAAATATTGCAAACTTATTTCACCACCTGAAGCATTGCCGTCCAGTAGAACATACAGAATGAAAGCACTTACAGTCACGAACAACAGCTGTTAGGGTTTCCACTTTCAAGAAATACCAGACAAATGATGTACCATGTTAGTTAAAAATGGAATACAGCTTTCTCCTTTCTCTACCAGAAATGTCAAATCCATTCCCTGGAATGAGCAGCAAGACAGAAAAATACCCAGCAACAAACCATACTATCAGCGTTTTATAGTGTTACAATGGTGCAACAAAAAAAATGTATGATTTATCAAATTAAAATTAAATTATTAAATTAGATTGCAGTCTATTCAATCTGCATCCATGCAATTCTAAGGCAATTTTAAGGAAAAATAGAGATTTGAACTAAAGAAATAACAACCTGAATTATACCATGATAATGGCTGATATTGACTGATATGAAAAAAATCATTGTGATAAAACAATTTGCTATAATCACCCCACCCTATGAGGAGACTGCTCAGTGAAATCAGCTGATGGGGTCCCCCCCCAGACATCGACATGACAAAATGATGAATAGCCAGACAGTATGACTGGAAAGGCATTGTATGTTTTTGTCCTGCTGAAATACCTCTCTGCCTGCCGTGAACTATTTAAAAAGAAGTACAGGCAGAAATATTATTTCCAGTACACTTATTTGCTGTGTGTATCTTAGAAAGACATTTGCTTCACAGTTGGATGCAGAAGTCCTGGGGATTAAGCTGAAATACAGTACATCCCCAGTAACAACCTGGGGGCTTGGCAAACAGTGATGAAGACTCATGTGTTAACCGAATAAAAAAATCATAGCATTTTTAGCATTTTTTTTTTTTTTAATAACTCCAGAGTTTACCTGACAGATGATTGACTCTAGAGGGTTGGTCTACAATCTGACGCAGATGCCAATCCTCTCTCAGACCTTTGGCTTTCACAGCTGATTTATCGTCCAGGTTCAAATTTACATCACCAAGAATAAGGCCTAGGGCAGAAAGCCGGGAAACTTACTTAAAACAGACACTTAAGGCTACCTGATCAAAGACATCATGGCAGACTGAGCATTTCAGCAGGGAAATCCTTGTAAGTACCCCTTACAATACAAAATACTCAGATGTTAAAAGCACAAGGAAGTCCTACAGGACAGCAGTCATATCACATTATGTGACAAAGTAATACAACTCCATCTTATACCTGTCACTGTGCTGGAGGCGGGACGGGCGTGCAAGGCGATGTCAGGCTGCGACTGGCTGTGGGAATGAAGCGACGAGGCCTGCTGTAGCTTGGGGCCGGACATTGCGTGCTGGCCGCCCTCTGATGGCGAGCCTGGGACCAGCAAAGGCTCCTGGGAAGGAACCGAGGTGGGGGGCAGGTGTGGGGGCCTGATTTTCTCAGCCATGAGCTGCTCTTTTATCTTATTGATCAGCACAATGTTATCCAGCTGCAGGACATCAAACAGCAGAAAAGTAAAGTACAGAGATGAATATGCACAGCAATGAGAGCAGCTAAATAAAATCATTTCATCACAGAAAACTGCTTCATATGCAATGCATTTTACATATATAAGCTCATAGCCATTTATTAAATTGATCGCTGTGTCGCTTTCCCACTGCACCAGCTACCCAAAAGTATGGTACTTCAAAGTGTTGGTTTTCCACTGCACCAGCTACCCAAAAGTATGGTACTTCAAAGTGTTGGTTTTCCACTGGCACTGGAATTGCTACTGGCACTGAATGACATCACATCACCACCCCAAAATGCCAAAACAGTACCCCAGCTGATTTGGCATTTTGGGTACTGGAACTTTTGGTACTGATTCTCAGTCAGTAGAAAAGGAAAAAGTACAGTATCAAAAGTACAGTACGGTACATGGTGTGGTGGAAAAGCGACCTGGCCTATTCCAAAGCACATGCACCATCCATACAGCCCCCTGGTTGGGACTGAATGTGGTGATTTATCATTTATCTGACAGACCAGTTATAAAGCCTTCACTCAGAAAAACAACAAACGCCCATTAACAACATCCCAACATAATCCCACAGCAGTCAAATGAAAGTTAAAACCACGGTATGGCTAAGGTGGCTTTTATTAACATTTAAAAATAAAATAATAAAATTATAAAATGATGCGGTATTTCCCATTACTGATTAGCTAAATCTAACTTCACATAAAAACATATAATTTTAATAAGTTTTAGACATCTTAAAAAAAAAAATAAGAAAAATATTTTAACTTCTGTAGGTCTTTACAATAAAATCCTCATAGTAATTACTGTCACATCTAAATGCACAATATTTTGACTTGGTGACACACATCACTCCTCGTGCGCCTCGCCTGTCCTCTGTAACGCAAAGCGTCCAAACGTCACTGATGTCTGGGATTAGGTGTCCAAGAGCCCCCCCCCACCACAAGCATCCTGTACTCCAAAAGGATACTTGGGGCTCAAACATAATATCATAATATGGAAAGAAAGAATCAACAGACAACTGCACCATCACAATATCTGCATTAATATTAAGAGCTTTTAAAAAATTCCCAGCATGCAGCAGGAGACAGACATTCTCACCTGGCCAGGCATAGAGGGAGGTGGCGGCCAGAAATAGGGGTTATTAAATCGAGGCTCCGCCATCCTGGGACATAGGAGACAAGAATTTTTCAGACAAGGAGAGGGACATGCATCTGTGTAGTTATCAGGACAGCCATGCCTGAACATTCCTACACTAATTCCTTCCCACATTTCAACCAAAAACAAACAAAAATATTATAAATAGCTGTTTGGTCAACCTTTGTTATTCAGTAGTTCAGACAGAGTTCAATTCCCCCAACCATACCTTTATTTTAAAACAAACAAACAAACATTTAGTGCATGACCAGATCGTTCATATCACACAGACCAGTATTTCTCAACCTGGCCCTCAGGACGCCCAGACTGTCCACTACTGGAAACTGAGAGGGAGCAAAAACATGGACTGTCTGGCAGGGCGCAAAAACGTGGACTGGGTTGCAAAACGCTGACACAGACTAAAGGCTGATTTATACTTCTGAATAGAATCCATGCCACAGGTAGCCGCGTACCCTACACCATAACTTACGCTGTAGCTTGATGCCTGTAGTTACTTTTCTGGGGAGAAGCCAAGTTACAATGTAGGCTATGGCATAGGTGGCCAATCTTATCTGCAAAGGGCCGGTGTGTATGCAGGTTTATGGAATAACCTGTAGGTCAGCTGTTCAAACCCAGGTGTGAGGACTCTTCAGCCAATTAGTCCTCTAATTAGTAATCTAATCTGGGAGTTGCAGCGAAAACCCACATATACACCGGCCCTTTGCAGATAAGATTGGCCACCCCTGGCATAGGGTATGCAACTACGCAGCTACCTGCGGTGTAAATTCTACGCAGAAGTCTAAATCAGCCTTAAGAGTACTCTTAATTAGATGCAGTCACACTCTTGCAAGATATTCAAGTTAGTGTGGGACACACGCATGTGGACCTGCCCTAGGGACCCCCGCGCTGAGGCAGCATGAAAGGTGCTGCCAGAATCCCCTTCACTCAACTCTGGATCTTTCAAAGACAGATCTCGAGAGCTGCGAGGTCTCCAAAGGCCGTGATTATGCTTCTTCACGCTCACTCTTATTTCAGAAACTTACCCATCCACAGCCGTTTCACAATAAATAAAGACATACATAAATAGATCCCCCCCCCTTCCCTACCATTGATGCTTTTGCTTCATAAGAACCCTAATTTCTGAGATGAAAACACACTGAAACATTTTGCCTCACAGAACATTGTCTCCCCTCATTTTTTCTCAGACAGCAGTAAGCCGAAAATGGCCATTAAATGACTGGTGGTCTCTTTAAAACATAAAAGCTTTCCATTTTTTCCTTCCCATAAATGTGAATAACAACATTTTTGAAAAGCAGGGGGAAAAAAACTGCATAATTACTCAAAGGACAGTTTAGCACACGTTTTTTCATGCATGGCCAGTTAAAACAATTGGGATCCTAGCAGAACTGACCAATAATATTTACATAAGTTGAAGTTTGTCTTATACTAGGAGTATAACTGGGGCACTGGGGCAGATGTTGGACAATGCAGGACAGACTTTACTGTACGCAGCTGGTAACAGCAGGATTTGGAGGAGAGACTCCAGTGGAGACCGTTCTTTGTTTTTCTTTCCAAATTCTCTCCAGCAGGGGGAGGGGATGGGGAGAGGGGGTTATAGTGCCAGTTGGAGGGGGGGAGCAGGCCACAGGAAACCCCAATCATGTTCAAAGACTGGCTAAGTAGCCTGCTTTATAAGGCGAATAGAGAGGATTCACTGGCTGACACTAGAACAATTGTATGATGGGCGTGGCAGCATCTGCTCAGGCTGAACCACTACCTAGCTGTAGCAGAAAGGCTGCATACTAGCGAGGGGTTTTAACCAATTAAGAGGCAAACTGGGAGCTGGCTGAGGCCAAACACTCTCCACCTCTTCAGCTCTCCTGGGGAAATCCAGTGGATGGGAATGCAAGTTCATAAAGGGCTACAAAGTGCCGCTGTTTGTCCACCCAATTCCTTAATCCCTTTAGCGAAGATATTTTTTAATGTAGCATGCAATGGCACCTCAGGGTTGCTAACGGAAAGGCGACCCTAAAACACTGCAGCGATCCACTGAAGTAGGTTACCCATCCCAACATACTCAACCTACCCCTGGACGTTTCCTGCTGACTGTTTTCCAAAACGGCAAGTACGTTCTAGTGAAGAACGCGTTTTCTACTCAGTCTGGTAATCAGCAGCTTCTGAGTTGATATTTTACCGCATTTCTTCTGTAAAATACTGCAGCATACAGCAGATGCGTACACGGTACATCGATTAAAACCCTTACAACATTCGAAAATAAATACCAACAACGTTGCAAGTACACAAGGAGGATGGGGGAAAAACTCTTAATTTGGACATAAACATAACCTCCCCTATCCTATATAATGTCATGTCATGTCATTTCATTTCAGTGGGTTAGGAGACTGTGCCCGTGATCGGAAAGTCGCTGGTTCAAATCCCAGGATTGGCAGAGTGACATCACTGTTAGGTCCTTAACACCACCCCCCGCATGCTCCAGGGAGTCTCTGACCCTGTTCTCTCTATTGTACATCACACTGCTGGGTAAATTAAAAGGTAAATTTGTCAAAATTGAACAGGTATTTAGATATCTGTCCAACTCAGGGTAAAAAAAAAAATAAATACAAAAATCAAGCACAACAATATACTCCACTAATAAAATGCAAGATTATACCAGTCTCTTCTGCAGGAAAACTCAAACCTAGAGCAACTGCCCTAAGACGCAGTCACTGAATGAAATAGATTTAATTAACCAATTCATTTACTTCAAGTTTCAATGAATAATGCAGGAGGAATACCTTGAAGAAACAATCACTGAGATATTACAAATTATATAAATCTAAAAATATACTTACAATGAATGAGGAAAAACTAAAACAATGACTGGCAAGACTAAGGACTCAATACGGGCTCATGAATAAGATTTAAAACTCCATTTGTTAGATCTGTGGCAGACTGTAACTAGGCTATTTTTTGGGAATTAGGTTGAACTGCTTAAAAAAACTTAATTTGCAGGTCAAAATGTGTAATTACAGAGACAAAATCACTTATACTTCTGTTAAAAACAAGTTTAAATGATGTCGGAACTAAAGACCCGCGTGCAACAATAATTTCAGAGAAAAAAGAAAGGAAACTTTCCAACATGTCACTGACACCTGTATTGTTAATGGAATAAAAACATAGTATTTGACTCTTAAGTTCAAGCCTTTGCATTGCAACTATTTTTGTTGATTTATTAATAATACATTTGTTACTGCATGCATTAAAGTGACATTGACTGATTAAAAATCAACAAAAGATACACTGAGATTGTATTACAGTTGTATTAAATATGAACAGAAGTTATTCAGAACGGATACTAAATAAGAAGGTAGAGAATAAATAAATGTGATATCCCACTTAATATGCCACAAAATTAGTTGAATTTTAAAAACATACATGATTTGTTAGAATTTGTTACAAGGTCTCAACATTACTAAATACGCTAAATTTTGGCTGCTTAAAATTCTTCAAATTCATCGTTTTATAATAACCTTAAACCTGACACTTAACCATAAATATTATTCCCTCACTTTCTTTAGTGAAAACTAATTCGAGACAGTATGATAACAGCCTGCACATTTAATAACTATCACGTATTGTCTCATTTTTCAAACATTTATACCATATTCATTACGGAATTCAGTAAAATTCAATATGGTCAAAAAATAGCCAGAAGAATTTATCATCTTTAACAGATAACGTTGAAAACGCTTCGTCAATATTTGAGAAATATGAAACTATTTAACTACAGCCAATGTTATATTAACTAGCTATATACGTTTACATTAATCGATTGAAACAATATACAATAAGGCACTTAACGCATAACATTTGAAAACATATTTAAATAAAAATTTGCGTTTAATTTGTCTAACGGTTAAATAATTTAGCGTATACACATTACAACTACAATAAAAGTTATCAAACTTTTATTTTACCTAGCTAGGCTAACTATAAGTTCCCTTCTTCGTTTTACATTAAAACACTATTTGTATAAAGCGTAGAAATGCAACGATTGCCCTGACAAAGAAAACTCGAATCGCCTCCAGCACCTATACCGCATTCTCAGACAGTTTTATTAAAATTTTCAGACAAAAGAAAAACAAAAATGGCAGCCCGTCTTATTTTATAGGGATAGGACGCCATATTCTGCAGATCAAAAAATTTCAAAATTGCCTTTATAAAACGACACTAGTCATACTAAATATAAGCATGTCTACGTGCCACCAGGATATTTGCATTAAGTGCATCAATGATTGTTTACGGAGAAATACGGGTTTGAATAGCCCGGTTTAAAAAAAAAAAAAAAAGACACTTCCTACAACAATCATGCCTTGCAAAAAATAAACTGCATTCAAAAGGAGATCGGTTATTTGCGCTTTGATTTCATGAGGAGGCCATCGCTGGACCTTTTATGTTTGTATTGTAAGCAGCACACGTTGTCATTATTCTCATAAATGCACATCAACCGTGCCTTTTGCAAACATGCGCTTGCATGTGTAATTTTTGCAATTTCCAACTTTTTGGCGACCAAAAGGACCGAAAGAACTTGCCTGAAAATGCAATACAATCCCCCATCCACGCAGAACTTGCAATATAGAGGATAAATAACGTATCTGCATACCGACCTGGCAACTCCGCTGCAGATTTCTCCTCTTGGAAATGAATATTATAAAAGGTTGAGATGTTCTTTCTGCCTGCCTTCAATCGGAGTTCAGACCTTCCGGGTCGCCTGCTGTTCACTTCTGGGTGCTGCAAGCTCAGAAACGCGATAAGTGTTGTATTGTTGACAGTAAGCCGACAGAAAAATGAAATGCTCTAGAAAACCTTAACATACCACTTAATAACTCGGCTGTTTTAAGATAGGGGCACCAATATTAGAAAAGGGATGTTATATTTCAACAACTGCCCCGTGTTATAGATTAAGAGCTGCGAAATAAACGCAGTCATATTTCTAATAATGTGTCAGTAACTCGATGGTGCCACACCATCCCCACATATTTAGAATTTGATTTTAATCTCGATGTCATAGTCTCACTTTGTCTTCCCTGTATAAGGGCCGGTCAGTCGATTAATACTCATCGTAAATCCGCACAGGCATGTTTTATATTAAAATTCATTCCTTGCAGTAAATGCGAAGGCATACATAAAGAATGAAGTATCATTGCTTTTTCTAATCGGTATTAACAACATAATTCATTTTCTAGCAGAGGAGTATTATTACCCTGCAATTAAGCGCTGATTTGAAAACCATTTATGTAGAATAATGTCATGTTAAGGAACACATAATACCTTTCGATCGGTTTATCAAAAATACGGCCAGCCTATTTCAAAGAACACATGTGCGGGATTTATACTTCATTATACATGTATTCAAACATTTCAACCTGTTGTCATTAGATTCTATTAAGCAAAGTGGGAGTGATAGATTTATTAAGACAATTTCGCATATATGACAAATCTCAGTAGACGAACTGCGCCTCAGGTAATAGGGCGGATTAACTGACGTCAACGTGAACCGTCTTATTTTATGATAAGCATATTATTATTTATTATACTATAGTCTACTTACAAAACCAATGTTTCAGTTGAAGATTTTAATTATAACAAAGCGGGCATCCTTATAATAAAATTATAACTCTTCGATGTTATCCTCAGACTGCAGTGAACTGAGAAAGAGACTTAATGAGAATGATTACGACTGACATGCATTTCATATAATTCAAATGGCGACAGTGTATTATGACAGTCGGCGCTGCATTTTTCCCGGAAAACGTTAAGAGCTCGTCATGTTTATATGATAGAATACAATACGTAACTAGACGTGGTAACGTGATAGTTGTTAACAGGCAGAGTTGCAATGCATACAGTATCAAGTGACGACACTAAAAACGCGCAACTGTTTTAATGACCAAAGTTCATCATTTCTTCTCTAAAAGAAGAAAACTTTGCAATGAAAAGGGTCACATTTGTTTCTTAGTTAAAACATGATATTTTGAAAGTTGTTTGACTCCTATAAAAATGTGTTTTACATTTTGTTAAACAAAAATATATATTGATTTGAATGCTATCCATAATGTACCCCAGCCTTGAGCTGTATGCTGCTTAGTATAGACTCCAGGCCACCCTGCAACCCTGACCAGGATAGGTCGTTAGAAGATGATTGGATGGAAAAACATGTTTTGCCAATATTTATTACGTATATAGTAATGTTATTAATACCTGTGTGTATTATTGTTGTTTTGGTTCATAATAGATGTGAGAATGGATGTTGGGTTGATTTTGCATCAACTGATTCACTTTCGGACAGCCTGTCTGGTTTCCATTTTCTAAGAGATGTTTTCCTATCAAATGAACACACATGAAAGCAATTTAGAAAGACTCATTTATAGGGGATAGTAATGTGAGAGGTGTAATTAGCTTTAATTTGCTGCTTTGTTTCTAGTAAATAAGTCATTTTATATTTTTTCTTAACATTAAAATATCTATCTAGGTGATTGACAAAATAATACAAACACCTAAGAACATCAAGGTTCTAAATGAATCAGGGGCACCCTTTACCATCAGAATGACCTCATTCCCTTTGGGAGTCATGTTATACAAGTCCTGAATTGCGTGTAATGGGAGGTTGCATGTCTTAGGTTTTCAAAAAATGCCTTAACTTTTTGAGAGACAAAAGAGATGGAAATCTTCACAGTTTGTGCTCCTGGGTGTCCTAAAGTTAACCGATGTTCATGCCAAGTCACTGGGGAAGTCATGAAAGACATTTCACTTCATCCTCCATCAAGGGCTGCCAGTAACTCTTGCTGACCATGTAACAGTGCTCTCCTGATCTTGTAGGTTTACCCTGTATGACCTCACAAGAATATCAGGCTGAGTATGAAACTAATCTTCAAGTCAAGGTATTTGTTACCTCTCGACAAAAATCTAAACATTTACGTCACACGCCTGCTTGTATCTCTTCCCTAACTCCCTATTGGCGTTCAAGTCTTTGGTACTGGCTTACAGGTCCCTCAGTGGAAAGGCGCCCATCTCCTCAAGATCTATGTCCCATCTCACACTTTTTGGCTAGCCAACCAACACTTTTTGGAGATCCATTCACCACAAGAAAGGTGCTAGTCCAGGAGGTTCTGTGTGGTTCCCTGATGGGGGAATGAGCTGACAATTTACATCTGGTCATCAGACTCCCTCCTCATCTTCAAGAAATGCCTGAAGACACTGTCTGTTCCATGCATTCCTCTATTCTATAAGCATATTATCTAAATTTGCCTCAATGTTATGTTGTACGTCTTTTCATTGAATAGTCTTATTATGGTCTTGCTTTGTTAGAATTTGTTGAGTAACTCTTACATCAATATTGTACATTAATCAGAAGCACTTATGCCTGTGGGGGGAAACCGGAGTACCCGGAGGAAACCCCATGACGACACGGGGAGAACATGCAAACTCCACACACATGTAACCCAGGCGGAGACTTAAACCCGGGCCCCAGAGGTGTGAGGCAACAGTGCTAGCCACTGCACCACCATGCCGCCCCTCAGTTCCATGGTCATTAAATAAATTAATTAATAAATAAATCAATAAATTTTGTAAGCCCCCCTTGGTACATTTTGCTGGCGAGGGGGGGGGGGGTGGTTCACACCAGTTGTTTTAGTATGTAGCCGTATGCCTGTTGACAACATGTACAGTACCAGTGAAAAGTTTGGACACGCCAAGCTGCCCACAAAGGAATGTAATAGTATCACATCACATAACCTGGCCACCTCACATAAATATGATAAATATGATAGTTTTGGAGGAGTTTGACCAAGAGAGTGAAGGGTAAGTGGCTAATGGGTGCTCAGCATATGTGGGAACTCGATCCCAGGAGGCCACCTCATGAAACTGGCATAGAGGAGAAAGTAAGGTCAGCTAGTCCGTGGAGCAAAAGGGCTCAATGGTGGGATCACTATGCCAACCACAGGATTTGAACCGAAGTCCCAACCCCCAGAGCTGGACAAAACCCTCTGTAAAATGTAATTGTGGTGTTTTCACCGTAGGGTTATATGGCTGTTATATGGCCATGCAATGCAATCATTGGGCTTAGTGGCTCTTACAATATAGCAGGCCAAGTCATTTTGCCATTGTGAGCTTAAGGCATCCTTCTGTTTTCACCAAATGTAAACTCCAATTCAATTTCAGTTCAATTTATCAACTTAAAATTCACAATAGTTGCCCAAAGGCACTTGATCAGGGTATATGGCAATCCATTTTTACTTATACAGAATAGTGCATGAAAGAAAACCTACAAGATAATGGTGGAGAGGAACCAAAAACTCCCAACTATGGAGAAAAAAACCTCTGAGGGTCAAAAATTGACTGGCTGATAAAAGCAGAGAAAATGAGCCGCAGTCTAAGTCCACCAATGGGTCTGTTCTCTGAGCAGGTCTGGGTAACCAGACAGATTATAGGCCACACCCACAATGTCACAGTTTGTAAGCCACACCCACAATGTCACAATTTGTAAGACATACCCACAATGTCACAGTTTCATTGGACTGAACCAGTGATGCAGCTCAGATGGAGAAATGGGGAGGAAAGCAATAACATGGGTGATCAGAACATATATAAACACATTGATGGGAAAACAGTAGACCAAAAGGGCATGTACAGAAGAACCAGCAGCCATAGTTACAGCATGATATGTGTTAAGGTGTGGGTAAACAAGACTAAAGTAATAGGTCTTCAGCAGACATTTAAAAACTGAGTCTCACATGGGCCCTTTAACACACTGTTGGGCAAGTTACATCACTGGTTGTATTACTATTTTACTATCAATGCCCAACCCCCCATAACAAGGTCATACAACTACAAACTGCATAAACACAAACATTGAAGCCTGTATGAAAAATTATAAATATATAAAGTAAAGTTCTAGTCTCTCCCCACTTTAAAACTAAAGATTTCTCACATTAGATGTTATATCAAATATTTACAAACCACTGAACATTGCTTCACATTTAGGCTGATATCGTGTCCAGCTTCCTGTTTTGGTATCTCTGACATTTACCAAAGTCCCCAGTCAGTGGCAAGTTTCATATTACTGCTGTGCTGCCGTCTCAGATGCTTTAAATGAATTTGATGTTGTAATTTTTGAGGTTAAAACCGTTTTGCTGCCAGAATGAAGGTACCACTGTCCTGATCTGTCGCGTGTGCATGTAAACAAAAGTGTATGTACGACAAAAAAAAATAGCGTTCTGGTAATGCAGTATTAGTTGAATTAGTAACTGTAATATTATTACTTTCAGAAATTGTTATCCCTTACACTACTCGTTATTGGGGAAAGTACTAATATTATAGTAACACATTACTGAGTAACTCATTATTGAGTAATGCATTATTAAGTATCGCATTATTGCACTGCATGCAAACATGGATAATTTCTGTTACCTAGGCTGGTACTTGACCTTTGAGTTCCTTAAATGTAAGTAGAAAATCTTTGAAGTCAGTGCTGAGCCTAACAGGAAGCCAGCGCAGAGAAATGAGCAGGGGTTATGTGTTCAAACTTCCTGCTCCTGGTGACAGTTCTAGCTGCTGTGTTTTAAATATGCTGTAAGGCAGGGCTGCAGGATTACTTGATTTTAGATTGCAGTGCATAGCGCTATGCAATCTCATTTTTACATTCTGTATTTGCATTAGCAGGGAGATCTGCATCAAACCAAGTGTGGGATTTTTCTTCTTAAGCTCTATCAACAAATGGCTTGGAACACGTAGCAGGAAAAGGGGGCAGAAAATATGTAAAATAATGAAGAACAGATGTTTAAGATTAGCATTTCTTGCATTGGGAAATGAATTGCTTGTTAAAAATAGGAGTATGGCTTTCCTGATTTGCAAAGTTCATGTAGCAGTCCAGGAGACTGGCTAGACATGCTGAGCTCTGAATCTGTCAGAGTGTCCATGCCCCTGCACAAGTCCCATTTCAGTAATGATCATTTTGTGGTACACTGATGTAGAAATTTTGGCCAATACTAAATATCACAGATACCAAACCAGCAAACCTCCGAGCCACTTGCCAAAGGGGGAGGGGGGGAGGGGGAGGAATTGCAGCAGTTAAACCTGCCGACTTTGCTGGTGCAGACTAGCGGAATGACGTTTCATCGCTTTGTCTCTTATGAAAAATGAATGGCCGATATACAGGCTAGATGTAATCATTTATTATAAACATGTCTAGGGCTGTTTTTTTTAGATCTGATGAACAAGCCTTCAAAATCCCTTGTCCTCCACAATGGAAAATGGCTGATTGGCCAATGCAATCATCTCCGGCATTTCATTGTGTCTTTCATTGTGTCTTTAGGTCTGGTACTGCAGACTTTGAATATTGATAAAGTTAAAATATCCATCAGTAATAGTAATAACACATCAGACAGATGACAATATCTTCATTTTTAACATATTTACAAATTTCTGCCAATATCAATATGTTATATTATTTGTTATATCTTCAGAAAGACAATGGGCCTCATTCACCAATATTTTCTTAAGAATTTTCTTAAATTTGTTCCTACGAAATTTGTTAAGAACATGACATGTTCCTAAGTAGCAGAATTGCTCGCACCTTTGTTCTTAAGAATGATGAATCCTACGTTTTCTGAAGCATGTGCCAGTTTGTCCTAATTAGCATAGGGAAACGCCCTGCAATTTCCCATAAAAGGGCATGAGACTGTAGGAATGTCGAAGAGACGCACAGGTTGTGAGCCGCTTAGCACTAAGAGGAAAAAAAACTTCAGTAATGCTGAAGTAGAAGTATTAATACAGTAAAATCCCATTATAGTGGACTCGCTTATAACGAAAAATCATTTATAACGGATTAAGTCCGCTGGTCCCAGCCTTTAAGAACATGCAGAAAAAGCAATGGATATAGCGGACTGGCATATTACGGAATCAATTTGGTCCCCAGGTCCGCTTTTAACTGTAGTTTTGCTCGGCTATAATGGACATGCAGGCGCCGCGTACAAGGTGCGTGGCGTGCCGGTGATATTCAGTGCAGATACGTAGTCGGGATTATTCATAGTCACACATCTGGTCAGGTAAAGTTGGATTACTGCATGTACAATATAATAATCTATACTACAAGTGTGTCTGCTGGGGTGTGGCATGAGTAAATGGTGTCCTGTAGTTGTGTTCCGGGCATGCAGCAACTCTGGATATAACGGACTGTTTTGCCAGGTCCCTTGAAGTCCATTATAACTAGATTGTACTGTACAGGAAGTAAATGCAAATAGACACATGTTATTTAGTAGGGTAACCAGTGGATATAAAGTCCCCAAGAAAGCTGACAAATGGAAAGATATCACCTTCTCTGTGAACGCTATGTGCCAAATAAATGTAAATGATCTTCAAACATGCGTTCCCTTCTCAGAGCTTGGTTGGCAAGCTCTTCAAAAAGTAACAGAAATGCCATTTTGATAGCAAGGCCAATGCCCAGAAACAGACCTATTTAAAATCTGCATGATTGCCGTTACTACCATGAAAATAACTTTTACACTTTAAAATTATTTTTTATTTTTTACTTTTATAAATTTATCAAATATTAACATTTTATCAACTGTTGAATGGACAAAACTGCTATAACCAATTATTTTGGACAAATTATCATTACTCAAATGTGCGTACAAATGGTCTTGAGTGTGCATAGAGTCTGTTCTTAGCTCAGAACAAATTCAGATAAGAAAACATTGATGAATGTCAGAATCTTTGAAAAACTGTGCATCCGAGGGGTTTAAGAACAAATTTGCCCGTAAGAACGGTTGGTGAATGAGCCCAATATGTTTATGTTGTTTTAATTATGATATGTTAAGTCGAAATTGAGAGATATTAACCTAGACCAATTACATTCCATGCCCATGCTCTCTGTGTAAAAGATATGGAAGCCCATTTCTATGGAAGCCCACAGTCTAAAACACATGTTGAGATTAGCTAGAGTTACCAAATTGCCTGTAGGTGTGCGTGTATGAGTGAAAGGTGTGTGAGTGGGCCCTGCAATGGGATGGTTCCCCACCCAGGGTTGTCCCCTGCCTTGCGCCTCTAGCCTCCAAGATAGGCTCTGGACCCTCCACAACCTTGAATAGAACAAGCAGTTACAGAAGATGTACGGATAGATAGATTAATTAAATCTCAAAATTATGACTTAGTATCTCATAATTATGATTTAGGAACTCAAAAGTATGACTTAGTATCTCAAATATTTTTTATTATGTGTCTGAAACAGGATTCCATTACATCCTGAGTAAACACAACACTGAGTTTTTAAATTACTATTTGATTCATTGAAGGAAAAAAAAATCACCAACACCCATATCACTGTGTGACAAAATAATAGTCACTCAATCAACCAGAGAACCAAATCTAAATGACAAAGGGTTAAATTAAACTAGACACACCTAAGCTTGACTGCTGCCAGCCCTGTTGAATTACGCATCACTTAATATAACCATTCTACCAATGAGGAGTCTGGTAAGGGGTTATAAGAAGCAGCACACCATGCCTTAATCAAAAGAACTTTCTGAAGACCTCAGAAAAAAAGTTATTGAAATATGTTATTTGGGAAAGGGGTACAAAGTACCTTCCAAAACCCTTGGACTCCAGAGAAACACTGTGACGGCCACCATCTCCAAATGGAAAAAATCTTGGAATAGGAGCAAATCGGCCCTGGAGTGCCCAGCCTAGCAGAATTACTCCAAGTACACACAGAAAATTCATCAGGGAAGTCACAGCAGACCCCAGATGAACAATTTAACTGCAGGCATCTCTCAGGTCAGTTATTTTGGAAAAATATTCTGTGGACTGATGAGTCAAAAGTGGGACTATTTGGAAGGCATGGGTCCTGCTGCATCTTGCATAAAGCTAACACAGCTTTCCACACAAAAAAGATCATGCCCAAAGTCAAACATGGAGGAGGAAATGTGATGGTATGGGCAGGGCCGTTTGAAGGAATTTGGGGGCCCCAAGCAAAATGGACATGGAGGGCGCTCACACAGTTTGTCGCTGCA
>JAABNX020000119.1:3327808-3348628 GCA_015163995.2 Mormyrus lacerda | reverse complement strand
TGTCTTGGGGCCCCAGGCCAGCTCGGGGCCCCAAGCAATTGCTTGGTTTGCCTGCCTTGTCGCGACGGGCCTGGGTATGGGGATACTTTTCTGCTTCAGGGCCTCGGAGACTTGCCAGAATTGAGAGACACATGAATTCAATGGTTTATCAGAAAGTACAGAAGGAGAATGTCCATCAACAGTCCATGAATTGATGCTCAAACAGAATTGGGTTATGCAGCAGGACAACAATCCATCCATCCATTTTCTGTAAACGCTTATTCAATTCAGGGTCACGGGGGGTCTGGAGCCTATGGGTGTAAGACAGAGAACAACCCTGGGTGGGGCACCAACCCATCACAGGCAGCAGGACAACAATCAGAAGCATAAGAGCGAATACAACTCTATCGCTGAACAAAAAACTTCATAACAACACCTTTTTCCATTGGAAGGGTACCCATAGAGACCATTTAAACCATTGTTAGGGCACGGTATAGTGCATTGCATCGCATTTTTTTCTGGTAGAACGGCACTCATTAAGACACTTCATCACATTTCCTTGCCGGTAACTCTGCCATTGCCGGTCCCAAGCTCGGATGAAAAAGGAGGAGGGTTGGACGTGGGGCTAGCAACCCCACCTTGTAAAACCTCAACCACCGCTACAGAAATGCCAAAAAGAGAAACACAGACTAACTTCCTGGAAGATGAAGGATCTCCAACAACTAGGAGATGCATGACGCTAGATGGTGAAAGCTGAAAGGAAGCCACCAAGCCGACCACCCTTCTTTCAACCAGGAGAACCCTGATCGGCACATGGAATGTCAAGACCATGTACGCTACAGGCAAGACGGCACAGGTAGCTGTCGCCATGAAAAAGAACAATTTGATCTTTCTGAGCATTAGTGAAACCAGATGGACACAAATCAGACAGAGAAAACTGATGACAGGAAAGGAGTATCCCATATGCATAGAGTAGGCTTCATGTTGCCCAAACAAGTACAGAGGGCATTAATTGGATGGGAGGCACACGGCCCCAGAATCATCACAGCATCCTTCAGAACCAAACTTAAGATGATAAAACTCAACGTAGAGTTACGCTCCAACCAACGACTCTGATGAAGAAGACAAGGACCAGTTCTACAACAGGCTGCAGAAAATCATAGAGACATTTTGAGCCAGAGACATCATCATCCTTATCAGAGACTTCAATGCCAAGATTGGACCCGACAACACAGTATATGAACAAGTCATAGGGATACACGGGCTGGTAGTGATGAAGAGAGATTTACGGAATTGTGTGCACTCAACAAACTGGTCATCGGAGGCAGCATCTTTCCTCACAAGAAGATCCACAAAAACACCTGGGTATCGCCGGACAGCTCGACAAAGAACCAGATTGACCACATCTGCATTAGCAAGAAGTTCAGAAGATCCCTTCAGGATGTTAGAGTTAGAAGAGTAGCAGATGTGGCTTCCGACCACCACCTAATAGTAGCTAGCATGCAGCTGAAGTTGAAGAAGAACTTGAAGGAAACAACACAGTGTAGAGTGAAGTATGATGTCAGCCGTCTAAAGATCTCCAGCGTCAGGGAAGAGATTGGACTTCAGTTGAAGAATAAGTTTGAGGTGCTACAAGAACTGCACAAGGAAAGGGAAGGGGAAGAAAGAAGTGTGCAGTGTGTCCGTTGGCAGGCAGTAAAAGAGACACTGAGAACAGCCTGTAAAGAAGTGTTCGGAATGAAGAAACATCATCGCAAAGAGTGGATCACGGCTGTGGCCTTGGAAAAGACAGAAGAGAGGAAACAGAAGAAAGCGGCAGTCAACTACAGCAGGACTAGGGGCATCAAAAGCTAAAGCCCAAGAGGAATACTCAGAAGCCCATAGAGCAGTGAAGAAGAGCATTAGGAAGGACAAGAAAGACTACATAGACAGATGGCAGTTGAAGGAGAACAGGCAGTGTACAACGGCAACATGAAACAGCTGTATGTCACAACTAAGAAAGTATCGGGAAAGTACAACAGGCCAGAGCAACCTGTCAAGGACCTGACAAGGAGGGAAAGGCCATCACAGGACTAGAGCAGCAGATGAATAGATGGTCTGAACATTTCGAGGAGCATCTGAACAGACCAGTACTATCAAACCCTCCAGACATCAACGCAGCCAACAAAGACCTCCCCATCAACTGTGGCAAGCCAACCAGAGAAGAGATCAGGAAGGCCATCACTCTGATGAAGAACGGGAAGGCAGCTGGACCTGACGACATACCAGCAGAAGATCTGAAAGCAGACCTGGAAGCATCAGTGGAGATGCTGTACCCCCTTTTTGAAAAGATCTGGGAGGAGGAAGAGATACCGACTGACTGGAAGGAGGGTTACCAAGGACGTCGTCGATAAATACCTGCTGCTTTCGAGTCTCTGCTTTTTTAAGAAGAAACCAGGTTAGTTTTATTGCATTTTTAGCTATATATATGTGTGTATGCGTGTTTGAGTGTCATACATTTTCGACTTACCATGTACATCTGTTTCAGGGTGCAGTTTGAATACACTCTTGCCTGCAAATATCCGTGTGATTTACACGCTGCTTTAAAACTTTGCTGTGTGCGAAATTAACTCAGGGTTTGCAGTATCCATAGTTTGCATAACGATTTACGTCTCTATGATAACTGTTCAGTTCTCCCAGGTAGTTTAATAATTACTGATTCTGATTGGTCAGAGGCTTCACACCTGGCTCACAGGTAATGTAAGGCTGGAAAATTAGCAGTGCTCGGACATCGAGGACCGTGATTTGAATAATAGGGATCTACACCGTGGTCATCTTATATGAAATATACACATTCCCAAATGTTTTAAATATGAAATGGACCTGCGGGTCTAATGAGTAAGGAAGGGTTAGGATACTCAGAGATACATTCACTAAAGGGAACAATATGGACATTTAAAAATTATTTAACTATGACAATATGAACAATAACTATATAAACTCAGCAAAAAAAGAAACGTTCCTTTTTCAGGACTGTGTATTTCAACAATAATGTCGTAAAAATCCAAATAACTTTACAGATCTTCCTTGGAAAGGGTTTAAACAATGTTTTCCATGCATGCATGCATTTTTAGTTTATGTCTTATGGTGTTGATTCTTTTATACAAATGTTCATACAAATATTTACACATTAAGTTTACTGACAGTAAAAACAGTTGAAAGTCAGAGGATGTTTCTTTTTTGTCTGAGTATATATATTTCTGTATCTATAATAATATCCTATCACCCTAAACATAGAGGGGAGCAGATTTTTATGCTGGTAGGATATTATCACAAGGTAGGACAAAATAACAGATATGGTTATAAATTTCTGCTACGCGTAGGAAAATATTTTAGGTAGAAAAGAATTTCAGAACACCGGCAGAATCAATCATGCATGGACCAGATTGCAGTGCTGTGCATCATAGTCAAGCAGTCCTTGCTTGAATGCAGAAATGGAATCCAGTGGACCATGTGGAGCCAATTGGAAGACTTAGACTTTTCCGACGATCTCACACTTCTCTCCCACAGTCCAGACCAGTGTGTTGGCAGTCACATCATCACAGTTTGGACTCAACATCCACATGGAGAAGACCAAGATCTTTAAAACCAACTCCAGCAGCAACAATCCAGTCACCCCGAATGGAAGTTCCCTGGAGGAGTTACAGTCCTACACCTACCTGGGCAGCATCATCGACCAGCAGGGTGATACAGATACAGATGCCAAGGCAAGGATCGGCAAAGCAAGAGCCGCCTTCATCCAGCTCAAGAACATATAGGCTTCCAGAGAACTGACCTTGACCATTGATCTGTCTGTTCAATGCCGATGTGAAGTCAGTATTGTTGTTCGGGGCCAAAACCTGGAGGACAACCAAAACCACCACCCGAATGATCCAGATATTCATCAACACCTGTCTCAGAAAGATTTTCCACATTCGCTGGCCAGACACCATTAGTAACACCAACCTATGGGGAAGGACCTGCCAACCTTCAGTAGAAGCAGAAATCAGGAAGAGAAGATGGGGATGGATAGGGCACATCCTATGCAAGATGCAAACCAGCATTACCAGACAGGCTCTCAGATGGGACCCCCAAGGCAAGCGGAAGAGAGGCCGTCCAAGAAACACCTAGCGATGTGACCTTGAGGCAGACATCACAAGGATGGGCTGCAACTGGAGTCAACTAGAAAGAATGGCCCAGGACAGAAACCTCTGGAGATCTACCTTTGGCAGCCCATACCCCAGAAGAGTAAAGTAAAAAAGTATATTAGGCACATCATCTCACACGAAGGAGGCACCCTAGATGGCACTAAATCATGTGAAGGGGAGCCAAAAATGGCATTTTTTCCACTGTGAAGGGTACTTTTGTAACAGTTTCTCCACCATGGTAGCACTGGGGGGCAACTGCTCCCCCCTTGAGTCCACCAGTGATCTACGGTATGTTTAGGTACAAAGAAATGTTTTCATTTTTCACATATCCCATCTTGTTCTCGTTTGAGATATATACATTGATTGAAAGTATAGTCAGTCACTTCTATAGCACCCCCTGGAGCATTTGTCTGGCTAAGGGCCTTGCTCAAGGGCAGTACAATGTGACTATTCTGCCAACCATGGTATTAAATCGGTAACCTTCTGATCACAGTTTTAAAACACTGTGCCACACACCATTCCCAAAAGCATGAGGTTCTACTAAGATTTTAAGTAGGACTCTTAAAATCCTGCATGCTAACAGTACCAACTACACAACTGTTCATCTTTTCCAGTGAAGCTTGTCCATGTTTTGAAACTGTCGTTATGATTTTTCAGCTTTTATAGCCAATGCAAATGATTTTTAGCATAATTGAAACACTGTTAGTTGCCTCATGTTACTGTCATGGAGGCAATGAAATGACTCCATGGTGTTATGTCTGGGCATGGCGAAGGATCCACGTTGTTGCTCACAAAAATGGGATTTTTTAACTCAAACAGCACCACAGGGGATCAAAAACACAGCAGGTACAAAACAAAAACTGAGGCAGGGAGCAATACAGGAGCACCATAGTAGTACCACATACAGTAATCAATCAATTCAACTGCGATACATTTGCTTTGTCCCACGGTGCACTGCCTAAATCACACTTTACAACTTACTTATGGATTCATTTGTGTTATCAATTAACTGTCAATATGTATGAAATGGAGCAATGGCATGTAATATCGATACAATGTAATAATTAATAACTGTTAGAAAGTGATCTTGAAAATCCAAGGGGTGTGCATTTTCCCCCAGACTTCCCTCTTGAAAGCACACTCCAGACATGGCTGTCCCATTTTATTTCAGAGCTATTAACCCTTTAATGTGTTGCCCCATTGCACTTTAAATGGGTGCAATATAATAATAGATAACTATTACAGACAAAAATAATCTGAAAATCCAAGGGGTGTGCATTGTTCCTTGTAGTCCACTGATCAGTGCACACTTCACTAGAAGTGCCTGTCTCTTCTAGTTTTAAAGTTATTAACCTATTCATGTATTGTCCCATTGCACATTATACGGATACATTCGAACATTCAAAAATTAATTACAATTCGTACGTAAAGCAATCTGGCAAACAAAGGGGCGTGCAACAATCGCCATGAGCCCAAAATGCTAAGCCAGCATGTCATTACAACTGACAGCACCTATAATATTAGCTATTGACACGATTTTGCACAAATCACGAAATGGTTTGAAGCGCAAAAATAATCGATGCGCATCGTTGTCTGGGTACTGGACAACACGATTAAACTGAATATCGAATATGAGGCTAACTTACGTTCATACTATTAGTGAAAGATACTCGTACTTCTTGTTCTTATTTACCTGTCCTTAGCAGTGATTTAAAATGAATTTAGAAAAACTGTTGTCACGCTGGGGAAGTGAGGGAGACACAGACCCAGGACTGCAAGGCAAACGGAGTTTTAACGAAGAGAGTGGCTGACAGGCGTAGGCAAGCGGAATCCCCGCACCGTCCCCGAAGAAAGGCGTAGCCGCTTTGGGGTAGCGGAGCGGCGGGGCGAAAGGGAGCGTTTCTTGGGTAAGTGATCAGGCAGACAGAGTTGAAATCAGAAGGCGAGGATCGCTGTCGGTGTTCGGAAAGGAAGGTCGGTAGCCAGGAGATCAGTTCCACGAAGAGGCAAAGAACGGACGAACAGGAGGGAAGGAGGACAGAGGACGCCGGACTCAGCAGGGAAGGTGAGTTAGGGACGGGAGCTGGACTGAGGAAGGTACAAAAGGTAAGGATCCGACAACGGGCGAGAAGGTGAGGTACGGGAGATCAGGGAGACTAAGGCCAAGAAAACGCTCGGTATAGCTTCTATATATCGGCTCAATACTTCGCGAGCACCTAGTGCTTTCCTTTCCCTCTTAAGGAGGGCTAATCAGTGCTAGAGGAGCTACACCTGTCCATCCCCGCCCCCGTGGGCGTAACAGCTGTAGGGAAAAAACAATCGAAAACACCATAAACATTTCAGTAGAGGGCGCCATACGATTGTAGGAGTCGATGAGGAGGTAGGCTTACCCATATAATTAGTAGTTCGTTTCAATATCAGTCATTAATATATGGTCTTGTTTTCTGTTTCTTTTTTTTCCCAAATAATTTTAAGTTTAACTTGAAAACTTTTTCAAATTCTCTTACCATTTATATTAATTTATTGTGATATCATTGTTTTATACTCATCAGTACAATTAGCTTTCTGTCCGTTAGTTTGAGGTTTCCATGTCTACAGCTTGCAGCACTTTTACTGAACACTCAATGGAAATTAATGCTATTTTTTCTAAAGTCAGACTTGTTTTAAGTCATAACCCCGTTCCCATCATCTCCCTATATTACTTTTACCCCTTACCTTACGTGGTAAGTAATAATATTTTACATATTTATGATAGAAATGCACTGGCATTTACAAGTGTTGTCATAGCAAACAGTGCTGCGCTGCAGATAAACAGGTTCATTTATCACAGAAATCTCCTGTAGCCACACCATGAGCTCATCTCAGCCGTTCAGAGATGAAAGTAATGTTTCAAGGTTTCCGAATATGTACTTCCTCTTATGCTGTCGTATATTTAGTGCTTCTAAGATACCTCCTGTTGACAGTTACATTTTTACTCGCATACATAAGTGAGGCGTCCCAGATAACGGTTCATTATTTAAAATTACCTGCCTTGGTTTTCACTTTCAACCCTAAACATGAAATACTGAATTTATGAGATCTGAATGTTAAAAAGAAAACCGAACATGAAGCTCACCATTTTGTTCTTCCTGTGGGTAAGTATATTATTATTTGTGTTAGTATTTTATATAACATTATTAGTATTAGCGAAATATGTAATGCTCGTGCTTATTGTTCTTATGTACCTTTACCAGAAGAAATTCCATTATTATTTAATAATCTCTTTGGTGAGGCATGCTGATATGAAAATGATTTGTTCCTTAAACACGAATAGTAGTCCCTACGTATTGGCAATAGGTATTAAGTAGTCTTTGGCTTGGCCGTAGGCTAGTTTCAAAGTTTGCCGGATTATATACAGTACGCGATCCGTCTTTAAGTCGAATTTGTGGGCAACTCGCAACAATACGAATTGTACTTATTAATGTTTATATAAGTATACTTGATAATAATAATTACATGTTATATAGTAAGGTACAGTATATATGTACCTCGAGCCGACGAACCGCTTAAACCAGGCGATGTCTGCACGAGCGTTATTACGAACCATTCTATTTCATTCTAAATTTTAATGTATGCTTAATGACAGTTCGTCCCTAAGTACGAGTTGTCTAAAAGTCGGGCTTTAGTTCGTACTTTGCTAACTAATGGATCCATCTAAGATTATTCATGTATTCTTCAGAGGTGTCATGAGGTTGAGTAGCATCAGATCCACAGACATAATTTTTCCTAGTTTTTTGGAGATATTCGACAAGTTAAGATGTTGTACATGTATTTTTTTTTGTTCATCGCCAATGGTTCCAGGGAGTTTGTTTCTCCTTACCGGAAAACGGCTACGTGGCGTTATATATGTCATAGATCCAGTTTCTAGTAATAGTACTGTATAGAGTATAAAACGTAATCTCATTATACAGAAATAGTTTACTATAATAATATTTTTACTCCAGTTTTTGACTCAATGTCAATGACATAGTTTCCCAATCTAAGATACTTATGCAACAAAAAATGTTCATTTCCTATATCTTAACTTCCCATCAAGTACAATTCTGCAAAATTTTCATAATTCATAATTTTGTCATACTCAACAAGTTTCAACATACTGTTGATCAACAATGTGCCAAAGACTTGACAGCATTAATTGTACCCTTACCTTAATTATTGTACCAGATGCTTAAAAGTATATAAGCAGGTACAAATGATTAAAACTTACAATAATTTGACAGCACGTTAAAGGATTCTGCCTTACATTAACCTGGACTGGTCTGGCCTTAGTCTTTGAGGTTTAAGGTAAAATGTCAGGCTGAAAAGGTATCTGTAAGTCTCTCAGAAGATGGCTGATGCTTGTTAGTGTGGGATGGTTTCACAGCCATTTCTACGCAGTTTCACATCAATCATTTTACTGCCCAAAACCCTTACAGAAGGGAAAAAGAATGGGCACAGAGTCCTAACCTCCAGAGTGACACATCACCTCACACCACCCCATTCCGCCCCATGATGAAGGGAATTTATTTGCAACTCTAGCTACAAATAATGTCAATGTGTTTAAGTGAGCTGAGCTCTCAGAAAGAGCCATTGCTCTCAAAACATGACTGCTGTTCGCAGACAACACCAAGGCAAAGAATATGACTTCTGTACTCTGGATGAATGAGTCAATATGGTCATTTAGCCACAACGCTAAACATCATGTTTGGTGCATACTAAAAAACTGCTATTGAAGACATTAAGTCGATTGTGAAGCATTATGGTTTGGACCTAAGGGTTGCAGGGGGTCCGGACCCTATGGGCACAAGGCAGGAAAAAACCCAGGATGGGGCACCGATCCATTATAGAGCTCAATCACACGCCATTCACATTTACAAATGATCTGGTATCTCCAGTTAACCTCAACATGTTTTCACATCGTGGGGGGAAACCAAAGTACTCAGAGGAAACCCCACAATGACAACATGCAAACTCTACCATCCGCGCTGTGGTGGAGACTCAAACCCGTGTTATCGAGGTGTGAGGCAGGAGTGCAAACCACTGTGCAGGTTCTAAAATCTAGCAAAACGTTTATGAACAGACAGAAAAAAGAAACTGCATGTTCTTGGCAGAGTGATCTGGATCTTGATCACCTGTATGCTCTTATTCATCTTCTGTTTAATCACACTTCATACGAATAAGCAGTATTGGTGGGGGTCCTAGTGTTCTGTAACAACCTAATCTGACCTTGACTGGAATACTTGACAACGTATGAGTATCTTTCAGAAAGCTGATGCTGAACCACAAGTGCATCTTGCTACACAGCAGTGACCTGAAACACTCAAGCGCATCCCCAAAGAAATGGCCAGAAATGTCCAGGAGTTATGGGATGGCCAAGTCAAAACCTTTGTCTTAATTTTGTCTCCTCTAATATCAAACTCTCTCCAACGCCCTTGTGGGCTGTACATTCAAGCGAGCCCTCAAATAATCCTTTAATTAGGAATGAGAACCATTATCTACCAACTGATGTAAGACACTTTAGAATAAATGGCCCAACAATGTCAAAGGTACGCATACTTTTTTATAGCATTGTTTTATTTTTCCCACATTTCTGGTACCATATGTGGCTAGTGACCTTCACATTATTCAAATTTCACATATTAGTTAGACATTGGTTTGGACAATAGCCAAAAATAGAGAACAACATCTTACCTTCTGCTACACACTGCATTAGCATCATTGTACAGTTACATCAGTAAAAACAAAACATATAAATTTATGTTTGTATAGGTATTTCACATTATTTCATCAACTGTCTAGCCTGGGACAAGCAACAAAATGCTACATACAGGTCACTCACAAGAGCATCAGAATTACCTCCGTTCCAGATAGGTTTGGCAAATATTACACATTGCACCAGGTGATTATTCTAAAAGGACCTGTCCAGTATTCACAGTCCATTAAAAACCAACATAATTTCGAAGTAACTGTGAATTCTGGGATTCTGTGCTATTTCATGATCAAGCTCTCGGATTGATTAAAACCAGGAAGGGATATTATTGGTTTCTATTAACAATCCAAATTTTATCACGCAATAAAATTATATCAGTATATAGGGTTTCCTGTCATCCCATATTTGTTTCTTTAAATATACTGATATACCATAAAGATTCGATATACCACCAGCCCTATTGGAGAATGGATAAATAAATGTCTCTGTGGTAAAGGATTGTGTGTTTTGCACTTGCTTTTTCTCTAATTTTGGAGTTTTCTACTACTGCTTCGGCAGCCAATGATGGCACAATTCTTCTTCATTTCCTGGACACATGTAATGTTAAATATACCCAATAGGCAAAAAAGGGAAAATAACACCTTCCATTCACACGCATGTATATTTGCACTGAGATGCCTCTGCAGTAATGGAGACTTCTTTATTCTCGGTACTTTGCTGGATTACTCTACAAACATTTATCCATTTAAAGCAAATAGGCTGAAAATCCTGAAAAAAAACACAGAATTTTGAGAAGGATAACTTTAAACTAATTTAAATTTGTACCTTGTTTGTCCCATTGAGTCTGATCATGCTTTGGATTCAATTTTATGTTAATCTCAAAGAAGCAAATGATAACCAAAGTCAGCTTCATTTATTATATTATACAGTGTATAATCGCTTCATAAATCATCTATTTAATAACTATACAGCATGTATCTTTTAAATAATATTCTCAGAACTTCAAGGCAAACTTATTGTTGCTGGTGTATATTCTGTGAGGCAGTTGAGGTCATTTGTATGTGCACTGACAGGTGTTCTGATGGCACACAGTACCCCTGATTTTGTTGGCTGTTCCAAATTCAAGCGTCAAGAAGGGCCCTGCTTTGGCAGCCTAGAACATCACACTTAATGGGCTATTTGCGCTAGCGCAGTGACATAATTCCGTTTAAAAGCATAGCACTCAAGCATTTCTGGTCATCACTGTGATCAGCTCTAAAGACGCTGTTGTACATGCCCAATGATACATGCCCAAACAGTTTTAGGAATGGCTCGTGACCATCCATGACAAGTTTGATATATATACACTGATTACCAATCACATAAAATATTTTCGTTTCGCACACCAACTTGTTTCTCCAACTGTTAGGCAGCTAAAGTGCTGTTAGCTAAGTTAGCTTCAGTCATTCGCTTAAATTCCTAGTTGCATATATCTGATGATGCATATAATTTGAAGCTTTTTTCCAGCTTGTATGGTTTTGTAGCTTTGTTGTCATATGCACAAAGTACAGTGTACAAGGTATTACGAGATTCTTACTTGAATGCCTTTCTCCACAGATTGCAGACAATTAACAAGGCCGTACAAAGTTACAATACAAAAAATACTACAAGATCTCTAACAACATATAATTCACATTGAGGTAGTAAAGTGATATGTGGCAGAGCAAAGTAGCACTATGAAGTGGGTAGAATAGAGAGGATACTGCAGCAGTACAGAATTGACTATAAAATACATGTAAATGCTGCTTTGCTCGTCTTCTTGAAAATACGATAAACATTATTGACGTTTTTTTAGTAGCTTGTGGAGGCAGCAAGTGTAAAATATTTCAGGCCACAATTTCATACAAACAAGTAAGACTGGAAATGAAAAAATTGTCTTACACTGAACCCGGAGGCGTTTGTGCAAATAATACTGGAGTAATATTCACGCATTACAGTTTTAATCCCCTATAGAGGCATTGTGGGTAACTATTTATTACACTATCCCAATGAATGCTTTTTTTCTGTGTGTCCTACAGCTTTTACCATTTATGTAGCTGAATATATTTTTGAGGAAACAGCCTAATTTTCTAGCTTGGGGTACATCACTGGGGTCCTTGTCCTACCTGGAGCCTTCCGATTGTCACCAGAGCTTAAGTTGAAAAGGCCTGTGCTGCTTTGAAAGAATCCAGTGGAGTGCACATGAACTGACTCCTGGTCAGCTGGGCTTTGGGGAACTATAGTTTAGTTATAGGGAACTAAAGCTAAACAGTGTGTGAGTTTTTATTAAGTTGCTTCCTCAGTCATGGAAGCAGTCTCTAAGTCTTCCTCCTGTCTCACAGGTTGTGCCCCTGTCCCTGGCCTCTTTGATTCCTATGGGCAGCACCCCTGCAAGCATGACGTATCACCCTTTGAACAGGGTGGGTAGACTCGCTGTGCATGAAGAGGTTGGAGGGACAGAACTCAAGAGAACCAAGCGGAACCCCACTAAATGTGAATTTAAGTGTCCTCCTGGTGAGCCAAGCCTCCCTCCAACTTGAACTTAAAAAATGATTCTGCATATGGATGCTGTGAATTAAGCCAGCATATACTATAGCACCACTTAGAAGCCTACTTATTCATTTTGAATGCCTGCCATTGACCAATCATTGGCCAAAGAGTTTAATATTTATTACGGATTTAATATTGCAGTCAGTATACAAATACAGTTTTCTGAAACCTTATGACAAAGACTGAAAGTTCTTTGAACAAAAAACGCCACATTGATATTCTTTATTACAACATTACAAAGGACCAATTGAATTTTGAATAGTAACTGGTAAAGATAACCATGAATGTCGAGTATGTAATGATGTGGTTCCTGTTCTCTCTTGTCCTGGCAGGTTCTTACAAAAGTTCACAAGGACCCTGTACAGAAAAACGATTGCACTGTTCCCCTTGCAATCCTGGCACCTACACTACAATTGAAAATCTATTCGAAAAATGTTTCCGGTGTAGCACTTGTGATGAGAAAGGTACACAGATTGCAAGTGGTCATGTACTGTTAACAGAGCAGACTGGATAATTACTGGTACCCCACTAGTCATTGGTAGAGTTGTGGGTCAGCATAGGTAATGTGTGGCTCTGTGGTTGGGACTCTTTGCCCACAACCTGACAGTGACCAGTTCAAATCCTATAGAGAGATGTCACTGTTGGGCCCTTGAGCAAGACCCTTAGTCCCAGTTGTTCCAGGGACTGACTGACCCCGTACGCTGAACTGCATGTCACTTTGGATAAAAGTGTGAGTTAATAAACAGATGGTTGTGTCTCTAGGACCGTCAGTCAGTGTAAGCCAGGAATAAGCCGGAGGATGTTCAGAGTTGGTTTTAGGAGGCAGATAGAAGGAACAGAATGAGTGTTTGAGGTCTGTTCTGTTTTCCTTCCCCAGCGTTAAAGGTCGTGAAGAGCAATTGCACCAGCACATCCAACACCATATGTGACTGCCAAGAAGGAACCCAGCGAATGACCTATTCTGAAGACACATTTGACTGTAAGGGGACTGTGACTGGCAGATGCCAGCATTTCTGTACCTGAGTGATGTATATTTATTGTATAGGTCCTTATGTGACAAATAAGTACATTTTCCTGTTTTCCCAGACTGGCAGCCACGTTATGTGCCGTTATGGCCGTATACCTTAATTAGGATTTCTCACTTCATTCTTATATTATAAAATTTGAGTTTTCATTATCTTGCCTGGACGTTTTGAGTCTAATCATATTTTTTACCAACTAATTGTAATTTGTTTTTCCTTTTTTATCCCCTTTCCTTAGGTAAACTGATGCACAAGTAAGTGAACCAAATACCTAGGCAACACTCTTACCATCAAGTAAAAAATAATAATAATGGAAACCTGCTAATATTTTATTGTCATTCTTTAATACTCTGTCAATCAGACAGGTAGGGGGGTAAGTATAAAATCAAAATACCAACCAATGAGTTGTTAGAACTTTGTGCACAAATGAGTACAGACGCTCCTCTACTTATAAATTTTCAACTTACGAACTTTCAGACATACGAACGAAGAGGACTGTAAGTCCAAATTGTATTCATTGGGCTCCCGTTTCCTGTCTGCAACATCAATTTTTTTTTCTGAGCACCAATTCCACCTAGTACACCACTAGTAGCGTGTGTACTCCCTAGTTCTTAGTACTTGCATATACCCTTAAAATGATGTTGAGTAACGACTTACGGACATTTCAAGTTGCAAACTGCCGTTTGGAACGTATCTCGTTCGTAAGCAGAGGAGCATCTGTATTCACCCGGTGGCAGTGTTATAGGCATTGACTTATAACTCGGAGGTTATTTGTGAACCTGAACTGTTGAACGTAGGTCAAAGCAGTCTCCTTACACACTGATTATACTTTTCTAAAACTGGATTGTACCTCACAGAGGAGCAGTCCATAAGAAACTCACTTTACTCTGCTACCCTTCAGAGGTGATTCAAAAGAAGTCTGAAATTAATCAGTAACCTTTGGGCTTCATAATTTTAAAATGGCTATCTTGAATCACTTTGCAGGAAGCAAAGCAAATAAATTTCTGCAGAGACACCCATCAGTGAATCATTTAACATTTAATACACCGCCCACTTGTACCTCAGGAAGTTGAATGTTGCATGACAAGCCACTCTGTCTGCACTGTCAGTCTGTAAGTAATGTCTTCTTTTCTCATGTCTTCCCCTCCCAAGACCAACACCCACTGTTCCTACTACTGCTCATACCAAGTTGACAGGTATTTATACCATCAATAGCACTTAAGTACATTTGAAACCAGACATGTAAATTAATTAGACCTGAAAAAAATCTAACCTATCTTAAAAAATCATTTTCTTTTCAAATACCACCAGCTAGAGAACCCTCAGGTCAGCCTGAGCTCTACGTAGTTTTCATCATGCCATTGGCGTTCCTTCTACTGTTGGCCCTGTGCTGCTACGCCCAGCTAAGGAGGGAGTCCAGCAAGCAGCACTGGCATCTGAAGTCCAAACGTCTTTACACAACCATGCAGCTACCTCAAGAGATACCAAATTCTGCCTCTCCAAGTAGGTGTCTATTGGAAAACAAACTGCATTTCAGTAAATATGGCCGAATTCTGCATTTCGGTAAATATGGCCGAATTCTGCATTTCAGTAAATATGGCCGAATTTCAGTTAAATTACCCAAATTAATAATGTAGGGTAAATCAGTAAAACTTCATATTTTAAAATACATTTCAGGGTAGTACAGGGCTCTCCATCTAATGGGAATGTTGCATGGCCCTACGTCTTAGGGTTCTCTGCTTGTGAGTGGAAGGTTGTTGGTTCAAATCCTGTGGCTGCTAGATTGGTTTGACCATCGGGTCCTTGAGCGAGGATGGTCCAGGGACTAACCCTGCTTTCTCAATTACACATCACTTTGGATAAAAGCATCAGGCATGACCATCATGTCAATATCTGATTCTGTTTTTGTTTGAACAGGTCAGCCGTTTGAAAATCCAAATCACCTTACCCAGATCCCCTTGGTATGGCTGGTCTTCTAGTTATGACATGTTGTCACATCAAATCAGGCATTTTTATCCAGAATTCACCTGTGCACCCATCAACCATGTTGACTCAGTAAACATCCAAAAGACGTTTAAACTGAAATATGGTGAAATCTTGAACTAACTTTTGGTTTGTAAAAAAAAGTTGTTGGTCTTCTCCCAAATGTCATTATGCGTTGCACATGTGACTATCTCTTCAAGATCATACTCTCATGGCTGGTGGCAACAGATTTTTATTAGCGAGTACTTAGCAATTTCATTTCTGTGTTTTGCTGAGGTACTTTCCAGCAGTTTTAAATGCACACAATATAATGTGCAATTTCTTGTTTAAAGAAGTGTTTAATAGAAACACACATTGACAGATACATGCTGCTATTCCATGCCCACTTCGGGGAAGCCTAATAAGTAGACTTCCAGTTTACGCATATTACCATCTGTATGTATAAACTGAATTCAGTGGAACTGCTGAAACAGCCCTTTACCCAGGAAACGCCACATCCTTATCAGTACTGACATCAAAGAAGCTTCAGAAATGATGCTGTTTTAACAAAAGCACTCTATTAGTGTACCTGTTAGTGCTTTCTGGTACAAAATGCTGAAAAACTACCTTGTGTTTTATTGCAGGTGTCTGGCAATGCTGTGAAAGTCGATCGAGCCAGACCTCTCAACCAAAGTGAACTTCAAGGTGCCGTTAATGACTATACACTTTTTTCACTGCCTGACTTGCAGTTTATGCACAGTTTGACTGGATTGTAGTTTGCAGGACTATTTATGAATGCCATTGCTCTTTAATGTGGTGGCCATGTCAGCGCTGCTGTGGTACTGGCACACGGCCATGCGGGCTTAAATACAAGAAGTAGGCACAATAGATATTACATCAAGAAACAAATTAGAGCAGTGTTTCCCAACCCGGTCCTCGGGGACCCACAGACGGACCACGTTTACTCCCTCCCAGTTCCCTCCCAGACAGGCCATGTTTTTGCTCCGTGTCTTCGGGTCCCTGAGGACTGGATTGGGAAACTGCATTAGAAGGACAACATCTGGACTGTATGGTGGATCTTCCACAGGTTCTAGAGTCAAGATAAAAATGTACATGTTTATATCAGCTCTTTACATGATAATAAAAGACTAAGGTAATACAAGCCAGGAAATGTATAGTGTACAATCATGTCATTCTCCACCTTCAAATTCTTGCATCTTATTTAATCTTATTTACATAACTACTTATTCTGAAGGTTGCAGTCAAAGTGGAGTCTATCCTCAGAAGCACAAGACACAAAGCAGGGAATACAGGCGGCATATCCGCTATAATGGCAATTACAGTGACATCAATTGACCTACCCAGCTGCTTTTTAATTGTACATGGAAACTTGAGGACCCCAGGGAAATGCAGAGGGGACATACAAACTAATACATAAAATCCCATTCTATCAGACTCCAATGCTACCACCAATGTTTCCCAAACCAGTAGTAGTCCCAAACAGGGACCCTCAGACAGTCTACTTTTTTGTTCTCTCCCAGCTCCCAACACACCCATACCAGGTATTTCATGTTTCTGATTGGCTGGGAGCTAAGAGTAGACAATAATCTGGACTATCTGGGGGTCTCCGAGGACTGGATTGTCAAACACTATTCCAGCATTCGCAAACATGATCAAAAATGAAAAGCAGGAAAACGTAATTATTAATTTCATGATACTCAACATCTTTCTACTAGTTTAACTAGTCCTCCTTCACTGTTTCTCTGTGATGGTAATAACTTATTAAACAACATGGACGACTAGGCAATATATGATTATGAGAATGGGCTTGGCCTTTTTTGCCATCTAAGGTGGTTGAATACTAAGCTGTTCATTTGCCATTAGTGACAGTGCCCTTTCAGAATGTACCACTCTTGCATTTCACACTGAGTGCTGTCTGCTCGTGTGAACTTACCATTCCGGAAGCATCATATGCAGAATCTTTCTGATAAGGGCTGCATTGTTGGCTTGTTCGCTTAACCAGCTTCAGGACTCATCAGTCATGGGCCGCTAACAGAAGCAAACATGATAAGGATCATAAGATATGTGAACGCAGCACAAAACAGCCTGAAAATTGAGTATTTCTGGCACGCTGCCTATCAATTATGCATGCATGGGGAACATCTATGGCATTTTTATACATAACAGAAGCCACTAATAAACATGACAAGATTTATCTGTTTATTTTTATGTAAAAATCCATCGTAACAAAATGGAAGGTCCCTGTATTTTTCTAGATAGAGTATGTATATTTACAGGTTAGGTCCATGTTGTCATCATTCATTAAATTAAATCTCATTGTTTCCATGATAGATGCAGAAAAGAATATATAATCAGTAATCAAATGGGAGATCCCAACCCCACAGCCTTGGTTTACTTGATTAGATCTTGCGGCCAGGTGTATGTCACCTGAATACTAGCACATGAATATCATTCAACAAGATGATCAATACAAATGCAACTACTAAAAATACCTCTAGGGGCTTGAAACTGGCTAATTAAATGTTATTCGACAATGAGCAAACGAGTTTGTTATTTTTTGTACTGCAGTTCTAAGAGAGGAGTCTGTAAGGAGCGATTGGCCGGCATGGGTGCTGTATGCCATCATCGAAAAAGTGCCTGTGCGCCGTTGGAAGGAGTTCCTGCGGTTGTTGCGTGTTCCAGATGGCCAGATGGAGCGTGCCGAGCTGGAGGCAGGACCGTCCTACCTGGAGCAGCAGTACCAGATGTTGCGACTTTGGAGCAGCAGGGCCGGCGTGCAGCTGGCAGATGTTTATAACGTGCTGCAGAACATGGACCTGTCCGGTTGCGCGCAGGACCTGCAGGACAAGCTGGAGCAGCAGGAGCAGCAGGAGTTGCTGATAAACACAAGGTCACCCACCTACCTGGCCAGCAGATGGGACTGTGAGCCCACTGGAGGAACAGGAGAGGCAGCCTGATTTTTTCCACTTTCTCATGGACAAGATGATAAAACCCGTCAGCCTCGACTGGGTGACAGGTGCTGAGCTGAATGACCACAGAACAAGATTCTTGACTACGTCATGGGCAGTGACCAAAACCACTGGGCCAAGTTTCTTCTTTTGGTTTCAGTCAGACTTAAATACAAACTTATCTGTCAGAATGAGGAAATGTCTACACCAAGAACTGGGCAAATGAGTATATTTTATTGTTTGAACAGTACTGTAGGAATGTTCTTACTTGAAACAAGTTTTGAACAGTAAAGTTCTGCTATGTAAGCAGAGAAGTGTAGTTGTGAAAAGTGGAGTGTCACCCACTGGCAGACCGAGTGAGAACTGGAAGCTCGCTCGCCTCACCAACAATGGCTGAAGATGAAACTTGTGTGTGGAGGGAATTTGTGGGCGATATTTCCAGGACTGGGGAGGCATTTTATAGTCTCTTGTATTTTCAAAGGTGAACACAACCCCTGGGATGCTGCAATGCCTGATAAGACAAAGATTACTGCTCAAGTGTTATTAGTGATGAGACAAAAATAAGTGAGGTTATTTATTCTATTTTACACAATTGTGCTTCTTACAACCTACAGTTATACACTAAACAAATCCCACTGGCAATGAACGCTTCAGTTTGTTGTCAGCTATTCAGCCATTTTCCTCAGCTTATGATGTTCTCCATAGAGTAGGTGGTGCTCCATAGCTAAGAAACTTGAAGTGTTCTCTAGTAATGGTTGCACCTCATTTTGAATAGCTACACTTATATAAAATGTTAAAATGTAGAACAAAAAGGAAAATGATACAATTAAAATGAAATACTACAATATAAATAGTATAAAACAGCATCAAACATTCACGGGCAAAACAAAAAACAAACAAAAACAGTCAACTCAAGATTCAGATTGAATCTTTGAGGGCTGTGGTTCAGTGTTTTATGAGTTTATGCTTTTAGAGTTAGTCATATGTTAGTATGTACAGTGTCAGTTAGGATGTCCCAGAAATACTGGGTGATTAATAAGAAGGATGCCAGAGCAGATAATACCCCCCAAAAGACAACCAACCAGGAGCTGGACTTAATAGCAGTGAATGCTACTCGAGCTTTAAGACCCAAGACTAAAACCTTAACATTAATAACAGGATATAAAGATAGATAGCATCCAAAATCCTATTTCTGTCAAGACCAAATTCTCATTCTGATGTGTGAGGTGGGAACTTTGTTGAGAAATAGCTAAGTATTATCTTGCTAAGGCCACTTACAGTAACTGTATATTACTGATGTTAACGTGGGAAAAGGTCAACATGAAGACTGATTTAATTTCATGAATATGAATTATTTATGGTATCCATACTGTAAAGTATTTACTGTGAAAATAAACATTAAAATATCTATGCAATATATCTGAAAAAACATCTTAGCTGGATGACACCTACTCATTGTGCTGCAATATAAAAACCAAACGGAGTTAAGCAAGCCAGCAGTCAATGAAGTGAAAATGCTTTGTGTGCCAAAGCGTAACTGCACGGGAAAGTCTTGTTCCCTGACGTCAGGAGACAGAGTTCCTCTCTATCACGGAATATAATGCATGTATGATGTAATGAAGCTTCGTGGAAAATGGCACTCCACTCCATCTGTGAAAAAACGTAATTTTCTCTTATTTTCTTTTCATTATTGTTCTCCCTGTATCATCATGGGAGTTTCCTAGTTTCCCCACACAGTCCAAAAGCATGCTAAGGTGAACTGGAGGTGCCAGATTGTTAGTAGGTGGTTAGTGTGTGTGCGCATACACTTGCCCTGCCATGGGTTGGCACCCCGTCCTTGGTGCCTTCATCTTATGCCCATTGTTTCCAGGATAGGCAAAGTAGATAGACAAAACTGAGGCAGAAAACCATAAACACAGGAGGAGGAGGAGGAGGCAGCGGCAGCAGCAGCAATAACTACTACAGACCCGGATAACGAGAGTACGATGAGGGACAGGTGTGGGCCAATTACAATCAATCAATTAGACACTAGGGCAACAAGACACAAGTGAGGGTCATAATCACAACTCAAACGTGAGGAAAGGCGTGATAAGCGACACCTGCTGGCCAAGTAGGTATAGATCCTGACAGGAAGGGAAGTAGATAAATATTATGCTCTTTTATTTGCTGGTGTTTTGCGGTTTGAGAAAGCATTTATTCAGAGTGATTGTAGCACATTAAAATCTCAACCGGGTGACAGAGGCAGTGACACACGCACGTCTGAAACGTGCCAGCCCACCAGCCTGGGGCGGCAGTTGGCCCTACCTTTTTCCTGCGTGTGAAGACAGATATGTAAACAACTTCAAAGGCTAACATCAAAGACTGAGAAAATTAGTGGGAAGGAAGAATAAAGAAAAAAGAGCATTAACGCACAACTTTATGACCGG
>JAABNX020000119.1:3254555-3295971 GCA_015163995.2 Mormyrus lacerda | reverse complement strand
CCCCCCCCCCCCCCCCCCCCCCCCCCCCCCCCCCCCCCCCCCCCCCCCCCCCCCCCCCCCCCCCCCCCCCCGCTTTGGGCCCTGTCTTTCCTGGGGTAGGCCTCATATTTTTGATTCCCCATAGTGCAGAAGCAGAGTCATGGAAAACGGATGGATGCGTGTCTGCATGGTTATGTATTCTTTCACACTATTTTTATATTCAGGAAAATCACCAGCACATCTCTATGAGCAACACGTTTGGCAAACATGCAGTTTTTCTAAGGTTTTACATATCAGGACATAATTGAAAATCATCTGGTCCTTAGCAGGTCTTAAAATTAGGAAAATTGAACAACAACACATGACGTATTACACCGTGTCATTATTTATTGAACAAAGACTGAGCTAAAATGCAGAAAGAGTGTGTGACAAAAAGGGGACGGTAAGTAGCTCAGCTGGCTTAGTCTCTATGTCTGTGAACTGGGAAATACCAAACAACCTGAAGTCCATCATTCTACAGTGATAACGGTTAAGTGGGAAACATTCAAGACAGTTGCCAATCTTCCCACAGGTTGGATGTCCCAGCCGATTTACCCCAAGGTCAGCCCGTGCAACGCTCACGGAAAACTGAAAGCAAATCTACAACAGAGTGGCTTATAAAGAAAAGAATCAAGGTATTGCAATGACCCAGTCAAAGTCCAGACCTCAACACGACTGATTTGCTGGGGCAGGGCCTTAAGAGATCTGTGCATAAACAAATTCCCGCAAACCTCAGTAAACTGAAGCAACAAAGTAAAGAAGAGTGGGCAAGAATTCCTCCACAATGATGTGAGAGACTGATAAAGTCATACAGAAAATGATTACTTCAAGTTATTACTGCTAAAGGTGGTTCTACAAGCTACTAAATCATCTGGGGTACAGACGTTCCTCTGCTTACAAACGTTCAACTTACGAACTTTCAGACATACGAACGAAGAGGACTGTAAGTCCAAATTGTATTCATTGGGCTCCCGTTTCCTGTCCAGAACATAATTTTTTTTTTTGCGCGCCAATTCTGCCTAGTACGACTTGCAGCAGTGTAGCGTGCGTACTCCCAGCATCCCAGTTCTTAGTACTTGCGTATACCCTTAAAATGATGTTGAATAACGACCTACGAACATTTCAATGGCCGTTCAGAACGTAACTAGTTTGTAAGTATGGCAGTGTCTGTACTTAGTTTTTCACATATGGCATTTCTAACATGAGGTTAGATTTAAATGATTTTAGAACATGGTAAGGGCAAGATGATTTTTTTTTTTATTAAATAGATTTATCATGTCTTGATACATAAAACCATTGAACTGAAAGAGAGTGTCATTTTTTTTTCCACATCACTGAGTTATTTTGTTAACAGTGTTAAACACTGTTAAAGTAAAACACTTTTGTCAGTTATGGATAATTCAGCAGTGATGATGAATTGTGCATAAGAGATCTATCGATTGATCGATCCATCGATCGATCCATCCATCCATCCATCCATCCATCCATCCATCGGCTTCTTCTGAGGGGTTGTGTAACACATGTACAGCTCTCTAAAAATTAAGGGACCACAACAAAATTTTCAGTTTCACTCATTTCTCAGTTTATGGGTATACACCTGTTTAAAATATTGTAGCACTGGCAGGGCGCATGTCAGAAGCAGTGATCTCGGAAGCAATCCCGCTGGCACGGCTGTCTGAGATACACCGCGGCCTGCAAGAGGCGGAAGTCGCGCCGTGTGGCCGAGAGGTGACCTGCCGTGCACTGGAGGCCCAGCTTGTGACCAGAGCAGGGTGAGCAGCTGCGTGAGCCCCTGGAGCGGCAGGACCAGTCAGTCCCACCATACTCGGGCCCTCCTAAGCAGGGTAGGAAGAAGGGCCGGGACCAGGAGGGGGGCGCTCTGCTGGAAGTCACCAGCAGCCCCTTGTGGTGGGGGTCCCCAGAGAAGGGAGCCTGGCAGTGGGAGTCTTTGGGTGTGGACCCTCTGGAAGCTGTGCTAGGTCCCCTTAAGGGGCGGAAGAAGGGTCGACACCGACGGGGATCTGACATGTCAGCACTGGCCAGCAGCTAGCCGCACCAGTGCTCAGGGAGTTACCTGCCCCGTCACTGGAGGCGACACACCGGCGGCTTCCACTGGATCCATGGGACTCGTGTCGGGACTGAGGTGGGGACTGAGGCTGTTGGTTGGCGGGATGGTTGACCTCTGAGGAAGGAGAAGTGTAACACCGGCGATGTCCCAGCATGCCCCACGTGCAATTGTAAATGGCTCTTGTTGTGTTGTTGTTAATGTTAATGGTCATATTTGCCTATTGTCTTGCATGTGTTTGCCCGTGTCTTGTGTGTACCCTGTCGGATCCTCGTGTATAAATAGTTTGTGTAACTCTCCCACTATGTGTGTTTCCTGTGACTAACTGGTTTGGTGCTTGCTGGGTGCCTGTTGTGGTCCTTTTAAGGACAGCTAATAAAGAACATGTTTTCCTGGCAAGCAAGTCACCATCTTTCTCTCTGCTCCCACGATGCCTCGGTCTGCCCAAGGCCACAATATACAATTTTTTGCAAACTCCAGCCTGGCTCTTCCCTGAATCTCATTAATGAAGGGTTTCTTTGTGAGTCTTCAGTCCAGCGTCTAGGAACCTGTTATGAATTGTCCTACGAGTGCACTTTACACCACTTAATGTGTTCCATTCATTTTGAAGGTCAGTCGAGGTCATGCTCCAACGTACGAAGCACTGCTGGACAAGTTGACGGTCATCTCTGGCTTTAGAAAGTTGCTTCTGCCCCCTACTTGGCTGGTTTTTGGTTATTCCTCTGTCTCCCGCTGCACCTTATTCTTCTCTCATGTTGTCTTAGAAACCTTGAGCCTGGAAGCATCTTGCCTTGCAGCATAACCTACTGCCAGAACCAGGATTTAAAAATGCAGATTTTTAAAAAATATAGAGTGGTCTTCTATTTTTTTTCCAGAGCTGTGGGGCTAGTGAAACCAGACTAGTGAGTTGCTGGCGGAGACACTTGCCTACAACGCCATGTAGCCTGCTGTGCTGTAGGGATCAGAAGATAGACACTGACAGCTTCGGGTTAAGGCAGCCGGGGGTCAGAGGCAAAAACCGGTCGGTAATCCGGGCGAGGGTCGGGCGATAGACGTCGGTTCCAGGAGGGTAGAGGTTGAAAGTCGAGATCGCCGTTCCAGGCAAGGGTTAGACGATCGGCATCGGCGCAGAAAGGGATGGGCGGAAACATGGAATCTGGGAGGCGAAGCAAGAGTCGATACACAGGGAAACAGACACAGGGGAAATTGCTCCACCCTAGGGTACAAATCATAAAGACCTCGCATAGATCAACAAACTGGGTCACTAGATATAGAGAACAGATCAAAAGAGAACTTGAAACAGCTGGGATAGGTATGTTATATACTGGAGCAACAGACAAAACCAGAAAAACGGGGTGATAGGGCTCGTCACCTGAGGGAGGCCCTATCTGTCAGAATCCCCGGGGGGCGTGGCTAGCATGACAATATGGATTCCCCAGAGCGATCCATGACGCACTGAATATGAGGTGCTATTGATAAAGGAACCCAGACCTAAAGCAACATATCAAATACTAAACTACTGTTATATACCTAATGGGCATCTCTTGTCAAATTTATGTAATCTGTGGTTGTTGTGACTGGTGTCAGGTAAGCAAGCAGGATCCAGGAAACAAGGGTTTATTACGGATAAACAAGGGAAGCACAGGGCAGATGGCAACAAACATCAATGACGTGAGTGTAAATGCACAAGATCAAACAAGCAAAACAGGAAACAGCTGGTTACAATCAGGGTAGTACACGTGGTTAATGAGGGGGCGTGGCACACACGAGGCTCGGATGAGCTGGTCGTGACAGTGATTGTTAATGAATGCAATAAATGTATTGTTCTCAAGCTCGGAAATACACGGCTATGGATATATACAATATTTGGATGCTGTGGATTAGGCTGTATCATCATGAAGATTGTTATGGATGGAGGTTTAGTTGTATAATTATCTAAAAACAAATACCTGTTCATTAACAATTTTTGTAAGGGAACCAATAAGTAGCTTGCAGAACACTTTTTAGGATCAATTATGTTTTTATTTTTTCTTGCTTAAACCTCTGTACATTGGCGCAGTACAAGTAATCGGGTAATTTCACTTTCTTTCTGATAATGAGAGTCAATGAGAAAGGTGAATGAGTGCCATAGAGAATACAGTCGTCCCCCCCTCCCCAGTTGATATAATAATATATTAATGTATATTTTTATCCAGAGTGACATACAGTTGAGGACGCAGGGCCGGGAAGTCTCTGGTATAAAAATGCTGCCCCCTGCCCCACCCCCATAAGGGCCCCACTGTGAAAATCACTCTGATGATCCAATATTCTTTTATTTTTATTTTTTTTTTTATAAGGTGTGACCAAAAACAATCATTCCACTCATTTAACTTTGATAATACTTTGTTGAGTTTGCTTTTCACTATGGTTTTATTACGGTTGTGGGGTTGTTGTACTAAAACAGTGCCTGGTGTCTTTAAGGACTGAATGAAGAGGTGTCAGTTTCCCTAACGTCCTTGTGTATCGTCTCCCTAGTAACTGTATCAAGCTAAGATCACAAGACGTGTCTCTTACAAATGAAAAGAAAAGAAACGTATCTTAAAACACTGTTTGTTTTTTTGTATATTGGTTCAGAGGTGGAATCGGTACATTTTAAAGGCCATCGGCGAAAAGTTTTTACATCCTCTCTAAAGTGAGTAAGACAATTTAAACAGTTTTTAAAAGAATATCTAATTTAGATCTGGTGTTTCATTTCTCCGTTTAATTACTGAGAAGCGCAATGTGGTCTTGTTTAGTCACTAAAACAGCAGAAGCAGAATAAGCTTTTACATCACACTGACATTATGACTATCCTATCAGCGTCTTCATGGTTTCCGTAAATTAGATCTAAGCGTAGAAAACATCATCTCTTGCTCATAGTAGAAATAACCATAAAATTACGAAGCACAGACAAACAGAAGTACATACAGACATTACGAGAAGGTAACCGATTACTATAATCATTCATTCAACATTCGTATCTAGGGTTGAAAGCCGCCAATTACAATACGGGATCGCCCCGTATAAAACAGGAGGCAGCAGTTTTAGCACGACTTTAACAGTAGAAATAACTACTACAGGGACTAAAAAGGCTTATGCATAGTTCACAGCCCATTTAATGCTTTTACGTTTGGGCATATAAAAGCGCTTTTAAAATGTCGAAAGGACAGTAAGTTGTCGAATATAGTCATATTTTGTAGCAAAACACACACACACACACAATATATATATATACGTCGTTTTTAGTAACCACATGTTTTTTACAAGTGACCTACATAATTTTGGTCTCAAAAGAGAACCATAGAAACAAGGTTATCTACCTTTTTGGCAAAGGAGTGTTTCTTTAAATATAAACACGTGGTCTCAAATAAAAGTCTAAATAGTCATAATGCCTTAGAATGACCGAGCTGCCAGCCTATATAGGCCTAGCATTTCTCTGAAAAATGAAGACAATGAAAGTGCATCTACTTTAATCTACAACAGGCGGATTTCTTTTCTTAAATTGATGTTTTTAGCTACTTTATGAATTATTCAATGACATTATTTTTAATTTTTCAAGTTTTTTCCAAGTCGCATAATTTTCTATACATTTTAATTCATTTTAAAATACTTTGAACAAGAAGAAACGGTTTTGTGAGGGTTGTTTGACAAAAACCGAGAAATCATGATGAATATGTGTCAGGAAATCAGCACCAAAGACCTGTGCAGGGAGACAGGAAACCAAGAGAGTGACCCCACATTCAATAACAGAGCCATGCTTGTGAGGCACCGCATAGAGAGGCTGGTTTCTAGGCTCAAAGCTTGCCAACTTTTCTTTCTCTCTATTTAAGATGGAGTCTGTCAAACCCGGAGCTGGCCGGAGCAATGAGGTGGACATAATGCACCGTTCTGCCCTGTTGCAGGGGAATAAAGCTACTCCAATGGACAATTCTAATGATCTAGCTGTGGAGCTAATGAAAGCCTTGACCTTTCTGCTCTCAAAGCCAGAGAGTCCAAAAGGCCTGCATCTCTACATGCAAGCATTCCGAGAAAATAAAACAGAGACTGTAAGACTGATCAGGGTCAAACAGGCTCAGCACCTGCCCATGATACTGAAAGCATTTGTGGAGCAAACAGCCCAGCATATTAGCGGGCTCCTCGCTGAGAAAGAGCTCGCTGATGACACAGGGCATGAGGAGAGATCAAAGCTGGAAGAGGCGCATGAAGGTCTCTGTTTCCTGGCAGCCATTGCCCCAAGGGACTCCCAGGTGCAGGAGCTGAGAGCCTTGGTTTTGTTCCACCTGCATAGGTTTGGAGAGAGCGCAGAGGCGTGCTCCCTTGCACTTCGAGGACAGGATGTGCAGTTGGATCCTGATGCAGAAGGAAACAGGGAAACTCTCCAGCAGATGCCGCCAGAGAGGAGGGCCTGCCTTTTGGTCAGTAGGGCGGCCGCTAATTTCTCCGCTAGGGGAAAAGGAGCTGAGACTTGTAGGGATCTGGGGGAAGCCTTTAGCGTCCACCCTGCAAGCGCGAGACAGCAGTTCCATAGGCTGTTTTCCAGCCAAGCCACAAGGGCCGTCATGTGCACAGAGATGAGGCAGGAGGCAGAACGGGGGCTGCTGCAGTACAGGAAGGCTGTGCTGGCACGGTCTGACCTGCGCTCTTCTCAGGGTGTCGAGCTGCTGGACCCTGTGATCACCCAGCTGCAAGCCTTGTGTCACCTGGAGCCAAACGGAGGCGGGAGGGAGCTGCGTGTGCGGTTAGCCGACTGCCTCCTGCTGCGTGGGGAATTTAAGGAAACACTGTCCATCTGCAGCCAGCTGATTAGCACCACCTCTACCTGCCAGACCTACCAGAATACTGTGCATGTGCTTCGGGGCTATGCCTACCTTCTCTCCGGGGACCATCAGGGGGCGCTGGAGGACTTCCAGGCAGTAATTGAACACTGCGCCCCCCATCCTCCCAGTTGTGTGCGGGCACTCTGTGGCCGAGGGCTCCTGCGCATGCTGGGTGGTTCCCACTACCTGACGGCCCTGGACTATATGACCACCAGTCGGCTTCAGCATCAGGACACGGCTTTGGCAGTGCGGTGCCTTGTGCCCTGGAACTGCCGGGGTCTGCTGTGCACTGTGCTGCTAGAGCAAGGGCGTGCCATTCTGGAGGAAGCCTGCAGCCAGATGGTCTCATGTTTGCCCACATTACACTCAGAACGTCTGCAGAATGATCACCCGCAATCAGCGGAGGGCAAAGACGGCTACTCCCCTGCTAAAGAAGGGTACTGTCCTCAACATAAATAATAATAATAATAATCACAACTTCATTGATCCCCGTGGGGAAATTCCTTTTTTGGGGAAATTCTTTTTTACACCTCCCTCAACTTGCTCTTTATAGAGCAAGCTGTCCACGAAGGGCTGCCACCTGTTGGGGCACCCAGGAAGCTGGGGGTTAAGGGTCTTGCTGAAAGCAGCCACAGACATGCTAAGTCTGGGTTTGAACCAGCAACCTTGTGATTACAGGCACGCAGGCTTAGCCCACTGAGCCACATGCCATATTATTCACCTTTACCATTAACATTTGCCATTCCATTCCTATTCAGGGTCGCAGAGGGTTATAGCCTATTGCCGACACTATGGGCCCAAGACAGGAAATAACCCAGGATGGGCGCCAACCCATCATGTCTATTTACTTAGCAGATGCTAAAGCTACATTCAATGAGGCAGATAATGCATCAAAAGCATTCATCTGTGATGGAGCCGTCTTTGAGGCTACAAGCTGGCCTTCCAGAGGATGATGAATAACAAGTGCAACTTAGTCTGGAGACAGAGATACACAACCATTGTTAGAACTTAACATCAAAAAGGCCAGTCAGATCAAAACCCCTGTGAGACTAATGCGATTTACAGGAAAAGAGCACCCTGTGTGAGAATGTGGCCCACTGAGACCATAACAACGCAACAGTAAATGAAAACAGAGGGTGGGGGGACAGTCAGCGCTAGGATGATTTGGCGAAGTGCTCGCATAAGAAATCGGTCTGTTTCCTAAAAGATGCCAGCGGCAGTGCCGACTGGATATGATTCAGTAGCTTGTTCCGCCATCAATGAACCACAGATACATGTCTAGACTGAGACGTTTTCAAATGTTGAGGTCAGCAGCTGATGATCGCTTGCTGACAGCTCAGAATGAGACAGCATGCAGATCCTTAGGAGCATGTACCATTAGATCTGTACCAATAGGCTCTGAATGCACCATGGGTTTGAACTTAAAGCGGCGTGAGCACGTGGAGAAGCCAAAACAGAGAGACGATGAGATGAGATGAGAGTTGCTGGATTGTGAATCATCTGCATTGGTTTTGCCAGCACATTTTGGCAGCACTGTCAGTACAGAGTTACAGTAATCAAGGTGAGGTGGCAAGTGCTGATGGATAAGGTATGATTGTCTTGATTTCATATAAATGAATATGATCCGGAAATAGCTGCAACGTGGTTAGCAAAGGATATCTGCCATCAGAATTACTTTTAGGTTTCTAGCAAAACCTTGACAGGAACAATGTTGATGATTCAAACTGAAAAATACGGTGGTCTGCTTTGAAAGGAAACACAAGAAACCCGGTCTTTGAAATGTTCAGGTGGAGATTGTGATTCTTCATTCACGTTCTGAGTTCAGCAAGACTCACGGTAATCAAAGCTGAGACTCTGATGTCCTCCTGAGGAATGGTTAGGTACAATTGGACGCCGTCTACAAAATAGTGGTAGGAGAAGCCATGTGATTGGATGATTGGATCTAGAGAGGTAAAGTTCATGAAAAAGGAAGCGGGGGAGGGCAAAAGCTGAACCTTAAGGCACAGCATCACTCCCAAAGACACCTAGAAGGATCAACTTAAGTAACAATCAAATCAGTGCTGAGCATATTCCCCAAAACGCTGTCAAAGGCCGCAGGTCCAGCAGGAGAATAACAGATAACATCACAGGGTGTCCATCTTGGTGGAGAGTCCAGCATTGTCCTTATCTGTTTGATTTGTGTGTCTGTTGTTGCCATGGGAGTTGAATCTGGGTGCATTAGCTGGTGCAGAGTTGTGCCCACTGAGCCCTGTCCGCCTGGGTGTGGTTAGGACCCTTCTGGGAGTTCATGCCCTGGCCATGCTGCTGATGGAGCTGGAGCCCAGCACGGATGCTCCACGAGTCCTGGCGGCGGATGCTCTGTACAGCCTGCACCGCCCGGAGGAAGCCCACCGCTTGTTGCTGGCTGCCGGGAGTGCCCAGGGCCGCTCACCCCTGTTGGCTCGCTTGGCCCTTCTGCAGCTGCACCGTGGCTTTCTGTACGACGCCAACCAGGTGGGTGATGCTGTTCTGGGACGGAAGAACAGGAGCGACGGAGACAGAAAGCTCCCTCAATCCCTACAGCTGAGATCCAAAAATTTCCCATTGCCCTGATTTTGCATTGTAAATATTATGAATATTCCTGAAATTAATGACCTCGCTCCTGTGATTGTTTTTGTTTTTTTGTCAGATTCATTTTTTAAATAAATAGCTATTAGTATATTTTCAGATTTCCCCCAAAAATACTATTTTCCAAAGTCACAGTTAAAACCTGAGTCAAAACAACTGTAGAACCCATCTGAGAGCTTGAGAGTCCATCCAGGTTGTTAACCTTCCACATGCTGTCCAGCTGCTCAAGAAGCTGATCCAGTGTGGTGACACCAGCTGCTTATGCCCCCTGCTGGCTGTGGCCTCTCCAGAGGACCGGGTATCGCTGCAGAGACACTGTCATGCGGCAGCCGAGCGCATTTTGGCAGCCCCAGAGAAAGGGCAGGATGTCAGGGAAGCGATAGCATACCTGTCTATTGCCATCATCTCCTCAGGTCAGCATTTTCAGACTTTGATTGGGTCTCAAGACCCATTCAGTGGATTAGTGCATTATACAGAGAGATTTATTTTGGTACAAAATAATAAAAGCAGAACATACAGCGCTCACAGGAAATCTTGGGACCCTTGCTTAATTTAGTAGAAATTACTACTGGCTGCGCTATCATCCGTCACATTGGCCGCACTCAGGTTCTCATCCCTGAGGTGGGAGCGGCAACGCACTCTATCAGTGCATGCTCCTTACCCCTCTCTCTCCTCTGTTAAACATTGTTTGCCAATAGGCTTTTGATATGAGACCTATGAGACTGCCACACTTTTACTGAATTATGCAAACGTCCCATGACTTCCAGTGAGCACTGTTGTTTGATATATGTATTCTAAGCATAAAATGGAAATTTCCTGTTTGCGGGTTCAGTGCAGGTTAGTTTAGTAATACTGCTCTCTGCAGGCGGTGAAGCAACCAATTCTTTGCTGGCAAGGGGGCGATGCTATGCCCGGATGGGACAGCACAAGACCGCCATCTTTGACTTCACGGCCATTCTGCGAGAGCACACTGAGCATGTGCAGGCTCGGTGTGGGAGGGGCTTCACATACCTGATGCTCAAGCAGCAGAAGGTATGGCACCATATTTGCCTCCTTCTATGAACTGACGCAAACTGGGGATTCAACACTTTAAATGGTTGTTTGTAAATGTCTTAATGCTGTAATGGAAGTAATCATTTGGCGAAACACTAAACACTTCTTGAATCTGAAATTACACGGACGAACGAACAAGTAAACACTTCACTAGAACAAATGTACCTGCAGCATTTTAATTATAGTCAACAAAATGAAGCCAACATCTTGCCAAGAGTATACTATTTTTTTTCCCCTATTGATCAGGGTACTACCACCTATTGCAGCAGCTGTTTTAGCTTTTGTTGATTCTTCCAAAAACACCAGGACTGTTCCTTCTTATTTCAAACAAACGAATTTAGACCCAAATGTGTCTTCAAACTATAGACCCATTTCAAAGTTGCCTTTTATGTCTAAAATCCCAAAAAACGTGGCAGCACAGCAATTACGGCTATCTTGCAAGTGAACAGTTTGTAGCGCAAGTTCCAGTCTTGAGTTCTTGCCCTTTTGAGGATTATTACTCAGCTTTTATTGCTGCAGATTCAGGTGATAGTTCTGCGTTTAGACCTTAGGTCTGTGTTTCATACCATCACATCACATTTTGAGTAATAGATTTGGTGACTGGGTGCATATTTCTGGCTCTGCTTTCTGTGGGTTATTTATGCAGCATTAGTAAGCTGGGGGTAATTGTTTCTAACATATATTGATGCTGTGACTTCATGCCGCTCATGCTTCCACATATCTGCTTACAGCATCTGGCAGATGGTCCCATGTAACCTCTGACCTCACGTTAAAAAACTTGGCACTGGCTCCCAGTTTCTTATAGGATCCAATTTATTATTTTAATTAGTTCTTTTAAGGTTTTTCATGTTCAGGCCTTGGGTTATTTACCTGATTTACTTTATCTGCACTGTGCTGTGTTGCTTTAAAGTCATCTAAACAAAATGTGCTCACTGTCCCACATACCTGCCTGAAAACTCACGGTAACAGAGCTTTTGGGTATCGAACCCCGGCTCTGTGGACTGCATTGCCGCTGTCTTTGGGAAGTGCAGCTAGGGTGGAGTCTTTAACGAGCGGGTCGGATAATCTTGTTAAACAAGGTTTTAATGGATTGTAATCATATTTGTGCTGCTGTTACTCCTCCCTACTATACTGCTGGATTTTCCATCTAGTTATCATTATTATTTAAAAAATAACTTTGGTACAGGTTTTGTTGTATTCCCTGGACAGGAAATACATATTATTTTTGGGCCAGTCTGCCGCTGCTCTTTCTTGTTAGCATGTTAACTGCCAAGAGTTGTGCAAGCGATAAAAAATTTGGAGTTGCACTGGCTGTTGGGCTTTGGGAATTCATGTAATACAGAAAGAGCGTCATTTGGTCATAATATCAGTGTGTGCACAACAGCTCAGTGTGCTTGCTGCCTGAACCACTTTATCACTCAGTTTAGTCATTTTTGCCATTGCTCATTTATTTTTTAATTTACCTTTTAACGGTATTGAAGTTTATAGAACAGCATATAAAAAGCAAAACTCTCATTGTGTGTGAAATATGGTTAAAAACGTTTGTCTTCTAATATATTAAAGTTAGAGCTTTGTACTGCCTGCATCTGTTTTCCCAGGAATGCGTGAGTGATGTGCTGGCAGCACTCCAAGTCGATGTTGATGCTGTCACTCAAGAGATTCTATTGCTGAAGAACAAGACCAGGAAACTTGTCTGTGATTGGCTGCATCAACACTGTAGGGCCAACCTCTCTGAGATTGTTGGAGCCAATTCGATTCCTTGTGGGGAGCAGCCTCTCCGGCAGGCCTTTCTTATTGGAGGAATCCTGATGAAAACTGAATGCCTAGAGCCCAGGGGGAACCTCTTGTACATCGACATATTAATCGCCAAAGGTAAGACAGAGGATTTTTCTCAATATGCGTATTTGACCAGACTTGTGTTCTCACGTACCCATTTTGCATCATCTTCCAATGCCGAAGACCAGTTCCAATACACAAGAAGAGATCCCTGGATGTTGTTCTTGCCCTGCCTCAAATATAAACTGTGATACTGTGATTTGCATGCCTCGGATGATCCTCCTTCCTCCTTGTAGGTGATGTAAAGGCAGCAGGTACACACCTGTGCAAAATCTTTGGCCAAGAGTCACAGGAGCCTGAAGCCCAGGCCAGGTGGGGGGTGGTGGAGGCGTGGCGTCGGAACTTCCGGGCCGCGGCCAAGGGGCTAAGCGTGATGGCGGAGTCAGAGCCCGTCATCCTGGACTTCTTGCTTGCGCTTGTCAGCATGGCTCACAGGAAGCCTCTGGCGCAGGTAGGCAGACACGAATCCGGCCTCAGTGCAACTACATGAAGGTTATGGGACCCCATGAGTCACACACTGCGCACAAGTCAAATTATTAGGAACCCATTAAGAAGCCTACATGTAAATGCCACAGAGACACAATTCCAGGGAAAAATTATTGTTTTCATTCATCCGTCCGCAGCTGCGACTATCTCCTTATTCAAGCCTTAAACCTTTGGAATATGGGTTGAAATGCTGTCTTTTTGGTAGGCTTCCGCCCATGAAGCCAGCTACTTCTCAATCTGTGGTCAGTGGCAGCGAGCATTGGAGCTGCTCACTGTGGCGGTGCGAGCGTCCGGGGGGGGCAGCCTGCTATACTGGCGGCAGCGGGCTGCCTGCCTGGCGCGCCTCGGCCTCCACCAGCGTGCCACCTCTGACCTGGACCAAGTAGTGCGTGGCCACGGAGAGCGCGGGGACAAGAACCCCGAGATGTGGGCGGAGGACCTGTGCCGCCGGGGGCGGAGCCTGCTGCTGAGCTCGCGTGAGGAGGCCGGCCTATGGGATTTCACCCAAGCGCTGGAGATACATGCGGAGCAGGCACTGCGCTGCATCGAGGACGGGCCCGGCACGGAGAACCTCGCGGACTGCTTCCTGCGGGAGGCCCTACGCCGCGTGACGGAGCAGCAGCTGGGCCATGCCTGGCGCCTGACAGAGAGTGGCCTGATGGTGGATGCCTCTCACGCAGGGCTACGGCGCCTCAGGGCTCGGATCAAGCGAGAGGCTGCCAGCTCCTGCATCGTCCATTGACAGATAGAGCCCTCTGCAGGGCGGCAAGAGAAATTACATCCCCCCCACACTGCCACAGATAGAGAGGCCCACTGGAAGTTCTCCCAGCCAATCCAGCTGTCTCTTTGGGTTGCCAAAGCGGGGACCCACAAAACCTACCAAAGGGACTGATTCATCCCATTCAGCAAAACGGGGGTGACTAGTCTTTGACACTGTTATTTGAGTCATAGGCTGAAATGTTTTAGGTATTCACTTGGGTGGACAAATGCCAACCAATCATAAACGAATGAAACATTCACTGTAAATTGGATGGGAGGAAGTCAAGTTCGACTTTTTGAACTCATACACTAGAACATTATCCAGCCCCTCACGAGACTGCAATAACACACCATACAGATGCCTCAGGCATTTAATATCATATGTAACATCTAAAGCATCCATGACATCTGCAAAAGAAATATTTTTTGAGGAAATGGAACAGATGGACGGTCATCATAAAAATGTAAGAAAATTACCAAGGAGAGGAGGCCATTCAACCCATCAAGCTCGTTTGGGGAGAACTTAACTAATAGCTCAGAGTTGTTAAAATCTTATCTAGCTCTGATTTAAAGGAACCCAGGGTTCAACTGCTGACTCTAATGTGATGTGGGAGGCCTTCTGTGATCAGACCCTGAAGGTTGGGGAGGATTGTGTTGGTGTTACCAGTGGTCCCAGAAGGAGGTGTTTCATTTCACAGGGTGCTCTACTTGTACCGGGATCAGAGGAGGACGACTGTGAGGGCTCTAAGGGCAAATTAGGAGATATTTGTTAAACAAATCTGTGAGCAGGTGACACACCATCTGTGGCCTAGTGACCCACGTCCTGCTTACAGAGGAATTGAAGCATTACGGACATCTGAATCTGTTCCTTGGAGACTTGCAGTCAGGGCGAGTTATGGAACGGTCCTTACGAAACGCGAGGAGTTTCGCTGTGTGCATCAGCGCATTGCTCCCCAACCTGACCTGACCTGTAAACATAAAAATGTAACCAAGAAAGATATTACCCACATGAAGCTGAAATTGTTTTGTTGGCTGTTTCAATACGCAAATCTAACAAAACTGGTCATGACCGAATATTATTTCTTCTTTCCGAGGCTGCATTGAAAACGTGAATTAATTGTTTCCTCTATAAATTCTTCTATGATTTTCTTCCGGTAACTCCCTCAGTTTTTATTTTGCATATGTGATAAATAACTTTTGATAGTAGGGCATTGGGCTGGCTGCTATCATATTATATTAAATTCTCAAACTTTTAAACTTATACATTTTTTTTCAGCTATGAATAAGATTGTGGTGACAGCTTGTTTATTACTGACAAGAAGAGAAAATTAAAGATCCCCCGGCTTGTGACCCACACCACTCAACTTGTTCTTGTACCACCATTGATTTGCAATTACATTGTCTGTGCAAAGTTATTCTGTTAGTCAGGTGCTGTCAAGACAACCATATACAGGAAACCCCCGAAGACTGAGGGGATGGAAGCAAATCATGCCCGAGGAATAACATTAACCAGACAGAACCCCATCGAATGCTCAGGTGGATAATTATACATTGGAGTCATCTGGAGGTGGGCGTGGACGTGTGAAATTACTACACCTATGGCAGGTAACTAGTGAGCTGGGTGTGATTCAGCAAAGTGATTCTTAGGGTGTGTCTGAAATTGGATACTTGCTCGCTATGCGGTAGGCAAAATGTACCGTGTAAAACGAGCAGTAAGTCCAAATCCTCAGTATGGATGAGACAGCAGTTGAACAGTACTCAGAAGGCATACTACATCCTGTGACTCTGAAGCGTGCTGAGTAGTGGCCTCTGAAGCCAGTTGCAGGCCAGCCGAAGCTGGTTTTGGGAGAGCGCATACACTGACTTGTTCCATGGCGGGGGCTTTGTCCATTGGCCAGCCACTGTTTTTCCTGTGTCCCCAAATACTCAATAATGTATTTTCTTTTGTTGTAATTTGGTGTTTGCTTATGCGTGCCTGCTCCGAGGGGGGTGGTGGGGGGGGGGGGAGAAGTAATTAGGAGGCTCGCATATTTTATTGTATGTTGGTTTGTTTTGTTTTATTGTGTTTTGTTTTGCCTAGGACCCTGAGTGTTAGCTCCTGTGGGGAACATTGTGCGGGTTGCTGCATATATACGGGTGAAGTGTGGCTTCGTGTAATTTCACTAGTGTGTAATATATGCTGTGGAATTGGTATGTTTCTTTTTTTTATCACATCTTTTGCTTTTGTGTTCCCATGAGGACTAGGGCGCTGGATGTCCTGGTGTGATGATTTGTGTTAAGTGTGTTTTAGCTTTACGTAAATAAATTGTTTTACTGTTAGGCGATCGGCCTCAGTATCGTTCCTTTATTTGAACAGCCTGCAAACGGCTATAGTGTTTACATTGGTGGAGATTCACTAGGGCAACGGTGGGAGTGGTGATCCTTGCCCTGGTGCGGGTTACACATATATAGAGAGAGTACATAATACCTTAAAGTAGCTGGCTCAAGTAGTAGGCTTCTGAGGAAATTTAGTACCTACTGTGTAAGCATGCAATTTCAGACGCATCGTTAAGTCATATTTAAAAGATAATGCCGATAAAAAATGAACATGAGAGGATATTTTTTGAGTAACGGGTCGGTATAATTGGAAATGTCAAAATATATGCCCAAGTCAATTTGAGGGTCATTTAATGCGTAATTTCAAGTTTCATATATACCTTCATATTACATTAAAAACCATAAACCATAAACAGCCTGTATCTGTTTCCTGCCCTTTGACTCCAGAGCCTGTTCTGTGCAACTTAATTGTTTGAGGGACTGCACCCCATGCCAGGGGAAGTCTTTTTATTATATTTAAAAAATTAAAATGGCTTTCATCTGTATCTGTTCTCACGCATTCATTAAAATTAGCATATCCAGCACAGCACAACATAATCCTGGGGAAGGCCCCAGTAAAATGAAAAATATACAGACCTCAGGCGGCACGCAGTAACACTAAGACTGGAAATTTTCATAAAAGTGCATTCATGAGACGCGGATCTTTATATCTCACAGCAGCCTTTATAAATTATTAGACAGCATTAGATGAAAAGGTCAGTAAGCGCTTTTATGTAGCTGATAATTGTAGGTCCCAGTGGTGTCCTTTTAAGCAATTATTTTTACTGTCTGCTTTTACAAAAAATTCCAGGATCACAACATCAACAATATAATATAACAACCATATAAATGTCAAGAGAAAAAATAACCAGACTTTAATAAAAATAAGTTTTATTTGACATTTCTATGAGTACATTGTAATCATTCTTTTTAAATATGTGTGCACCCTGGGTCACTAGATAAATGGTCTGACCCTGTGCTTGGACCACAAACTGCAAATTTGGAACATATTTGGATTTTTCTAGGTTGAGGGCCCAATATAATATGTCTTCATGTGCCCAAAATCTTCCCCTACTTGAAATGTCTGATCAGTCACCTAACAATGAGTAGGGATTTATCAACTGACACAATGGGTAACATGTCAAGCTATGAATCAAAGGATTCTAGGCTTATAGGCTTGACAACTGGGTTTTCTTGTGCACCCCCATTTTGGGGGCAGTGAGTGGCTCTGGAGGCTATGCCTCTGTGTCTGTGATCGGAAGGCCACTGGCTCAAGTCCCAGCCTTAGCAGAATAGTCACATATCTGTTGGCCATTAAGCAAGGTGCTTAACCCCTAGCTCCAGTGATGCTGCATGCCAGTTGACCCTGCAGTACCAGGCATGCATTTCACTGATCATGTGAAGGCTCAGGACATCCTCCCACAGGGCAGCTTGATCAACGGAGTCAAACGCTTCATTAAAATCGAGAAAGGCTGCAAAGACATCCTGCCAATATTTGTGTTTGGACTTGATGAGAACCCTCAGTGCCAGGATGTGGTCAATGGTAGACTTCTTAGGCATACAACCAGACTGCTCCGGTTGCTGGCAGGTAAGCAAGTGATCACAGATCCTGTTGAGGATGACCCTAGCAAAGACCTTATCTGGCCCTGTTATCAGGACCCTTTCTGGCACAGTGTTATCCCCCTGTAGTTGCCGTAATCCAGGCGATCACCCTTCTCTTTCCAGATAGGAACAGCAAGTCCTGTTTTCCAGTCAGTTGGGATGATGCCTGTCTTCTAAATGGAAGCAAAGATTGCCTGCGATGCCAGGAGGACCAGCCTTACCAGCAACCTTCCCTACCCTCATATGGTTCACCACCTGAGCAATCTCAGTGAGACTGGGTGCTTCATAGCTAATCAGAGGATAAACATTTTCTTTTAAAAGATGTACAAGTTAAAAGACCTTGGTCATCAAAGTGTGCTGGCGGTGCAGAGGGGGTGACAATTCCAGCGAGCCAATTTTACACAGTGGTGCGATAGCTACAGTGGATTGGCTCCAAATCAACCGCATATCCGTTGACTCACAAGACCCTGCATAGGATAAGTACATACGTAAAATGGATGGGGAGCGTGTCGTGTCAGAAAGTGCAAAATCGGCTGACTAAGATGGTGCCGCACACTGTGTGTCTGTTCTGTGCCAGCACCACAGTGTACGCAAATAGCTACTTCTAGGGATGTCAACGAGCCAGTTTCACTTTCTCTCAGGTGCAAGTGAAATCAGCTAGTTAAGTCAGCACACCCTCAGAAGCTGGTGCCTCACGACCCAAAAAAATTGCTGGGTGTGGGGTTGATGACTGTAATAGCTGTCGACCAGGGTTTGGCATGGTGATGGAAAAAGTAATTTTACCCACTGAACACATTTCCGTAACCCATCCCTTGAGAAACATTACCAAATATGACTGAGCAGCTCTGATATAAAGCCTGGATAGATGACTAAATAGCCGAAAATCTACTATGCAGCTTCATAAAGGCTTAGAGGGCAGTTATTTTTAGATTGTTTTCCCATATACCAAGCATGGATCAATGCCTACAAAATCTCCCTGTTGCCTCTATCCCATACATATGTCTGCCTTCCCAACAGTTTCATTTTATTCTGGTAGCCATCACTGCGATTGCCTGTTGGACTAGCTGAAGGCCCCAAGAATTTTTTTTTTGCTATGAATAAGGTTCAAATTACGTATGCAAAAGTAATTTTGAAGTATTTATTTTACAGAAAAAGGTAGCAGGAGAAAATCAGACCAAAGGTAAGCGTGCTTCAATCGATTCGCAGTGTGCGAAGACTCAGCATTTCGGCTAAGTGGTTAGCGGCTGGGCCTGCCCCAAGGCTAAATGCAAAGATAGCAGCTGCTGGTAATCGTTCCTTTGTGCGGTTTGCTTACGCAACTCAGATCTATTGTAATCACTTCAGAAGTGAAAATGTCATCCATAGATGCAAATTATGCTCAGACTAATGTCAATCATGGTGCACATTAGCACTTTTCATCACAGAGCTTTTATCACTACTTCTGCTTTTTAAAAGAGCACAAGTACTTTGTCAAAAAAATTTATTTAACCCTATTGGTAATAGAATTTATATTAGTATTTAAACAGTCAGAGCAGTAAAATAAGATTAAATACTCTACTGTGATCCATCTGTACACCATCAAGCCCATATAAATATTTTTTATCCTCATCATTTTTCTGCTTTATCTTTTTTGTCTCTTTAGTTTGTAGCATTTAATCAGACATTAATCAGAGTTTGATCATGCTTAAATGAAATGTAGCATTATGTTACAAGACATTAATCCTCAGAGTGCTAGGAAATTCACTAAAACGTAAGAACTCTAAGTGCCGCCAGCTGTGACTCTCTTATCCAGTTTTTTCATCTGGTTTTGAATCAAGTGAAACCCTTTTAGCTTCCAATATCTCATTTATTAAAGATAATCTCAGTATTTTAAAGGAAAGGGGAAAAATGTGAAGCAATGTTTTGCACATGCTGTTCAAGCATTTTTTTTATATAAAATGCACACTTTTGCGTAGAAGTCTTATTTTTCATATATATCTCCAGTTTTATGTTAAATTATATACATGTTTGTCTATTTATATCGACCAATACTTCAGTGTTTTACTGTAAAATAATCATCACTAAAGTGACATTGTGAAACCCTTGTGTTTAAATCCCAGTGCTACATAAAGATTACATTTTATGTTGAATATACAAAATATAAGTCAGTTACAATGAATGCTATTCACTACCACCGTGCAGAAACTTTGCGGGGGGCTGGTGCCCTTTGAATAATACATTAAAGGGCCAATCAGTACCCTTAAATAGATCAGCAAAAAGGGCAGGTGTTCAAGCACCCCTCTGCACGTGCCTGCAGTTCACTAGTGCTGAAGCGGTTGGAAGACAGACAGGTGGGTGCATGGGTTTGTATCCTAGGAACAGGTGATTCTTAGTGGGATGCAGACAGGAGACTTAAAATTTTGTTTTTGAATGATGCTTAATTGTGTATTTAAGGATTTGGGACTGGTCTGCCACAAACATTTTATTCTTAGTGCAATAACTCCAAAAAGTATTTGATGGATGTTTCTCAAACTTTGCAGACATGCAAATAAGTGAGAAGATCTACACATGATTCCATTTTGAGGAACCAAAGGACGACTGCAGAAAACATTTCCTTTACAATGACGTGATGTACTTCATTAGCAGGCAACATTGATTGAACAGATAGTCTTCCAGTTTTAGATGCACTTGAAAGCCAGGCTTCTCTGTGTAGTGTTTGTGAGCTTCTTAAGTGACTTTTTCTTATTTTAGCCAGTCAGTTACCTATATGTGAATTCTGCTCTCCATTCTTTTTGTAAGAAATCATCTATTATCATACACCAGCTGTGATGATTTTGAACATACAGATACAGCAATGATAATTTTGAACATACAGATAGTTCTGTTAGTGAGCTAACTACAAAATTAGTCTACTAAAAAATCACTGAACTTTAAATGAAAATTAAACAAATGATCTAACCCAAAAACTTGATGATAAATTTATAGATGTCAATGGCGAAAGATGACATAGAATGAAAAATTGTCACTCTGGGTCACAATGAAGAGAATATGTCTTTGTATGTGACGGAATGAATGAATGCTAGGAGCCAACACCTTCAATCACATGTGAAACCTGTCAGTCTTGTACATTTATGTTACTTGTAGTTTATCCTGTCTTGTGGAGATGTCTCCCAAACACTACACAGAGAAGCCTGAGCGCCAAGTGCGCCTAAAATATCTGATCTGTCCAATCAACTTTGCCTAAAATGAAGCACTGGAAATACATCAATGAAGCACATTAACCATAAGCTTTAATTTATTCTCAATTTAGAAAAAGCATGCAAAAATCTTCCGTAAACTTCTAGTGATGCACAGTAAAGCGGCATTTTTATTTACCCTGCTTTCAAAGGGAAAATTAGCATATATGTGGTCGAAGGCAATTCCCGCACAACTATCAGCGCCGTAGTTATATTGCAATATATATTGCAGATGTATTACACTTTTAGTCGCAAATAAAAATTATTCACATTGATACCTTGACTAATTAAATTGTTCTGGTAATTTTATGGGGGAAACCAAGTTTCCCGTGTAGTCTTAGAGCATATCACTTGTGATGATGATTTGATATGCTTATTTCCATCTCTCCATCCATTTTCCAAATCGCTTATCCTTTTTGGGTTGCGGGGGATCCGGAGCCTATCCCGGAAGCTATGGGAAACAATCCCAGGATGGGGGGCAGCCCATCTCAGGGCACACTCACACGTACACCATTGACTCACACATGCATTTCATTTTGAAACAAACTGCACTAAAGTAAGCAGTGTCACTAGTGATGGGACATGAAAGGACACCGATACTCTTCCCTAGTGTAGGGTGACGGGGCGTCCGGGGAGTACACTGTGTCTAGTTACACTGGATGTACGTATAAAATAAATGGAAAAACCCGAACATAATAAACAATATCATTGTTTATACACTTGTGTGTTCTGAAGAATTCCTATCCCCCCTTTACTTCCCCTGTGTATTACACAACTAGAAAGGTTTATTTGAAAATTAATTTGATTTTTCTCATAATTACGTCAGGAAAGACTCGATTGGTCTGGCTAAACTGAGGAAACCCAGGCACATGATGACTATATCGAATGGACTGCTAAGGAGTGTGTGTGAATCATCCATCCATCCATTTTCCAACCCGCTGTATCCTAATGGGTCACAGGGGGTCCGGAGCCTATCCCAGAAGCAACAGGCACAAGGCAGAGAACAACCCTGGACAAGGGGCCAGCCCATCACAGGGCACACTCACACGCAATTTTACCAACTCCAATTAGCCTCAGCATGTGGGGGAAAACCAGAGTACCCGGAGGAAACCCCACAGGGAAAACATGCAAACTCCACACACATACAACCTAGGCGGAGACTCAAACCCAGGTCCCAGAGGTGTGAGGCAACAGGGTTAACCACTGCACCACCATGCCACCCCTGTGTGTGAATCATATATTTATAATTGAATTATACACTCAAGTCAAATCATGCATGTTTTGGTTTGCTGTTCTCTATTTGTCTTTTTATGTGAATGAAGCAGGGGCGTAAAAAGCATTTTGATTTTGAATGTGGGGGAGGGGACACACTGGCATAAAACTAATATTTCATGTTAAATTTGGGGGGGGGGGGTCCAAACGAATAATTATGAAATGTGAGGGGGGCACCCCTTATGAAAATTCACTATGGTTTCCTATGGTTTTTATGCAGTAACCATAGTTTTACTATGGTACCTCATGGTACTTTCGTACTACCCATAGTACTACCATGGTTTATTCATAGTACTTCCTGGTAACTATGGTACTACTTTGGTTTTAAAAATCATGGTTTGGAAAGACCATGGTAAAACAAAAGCCGTGGTTTATGACCAAGATTATACTAGGGTTTAACTGTAGCGAAACCATGATAAAACCATAGTAATGGTTTCCATGGTTACCCCCCAAATAAAACATGAAAATCATAGTAAAACCATGGTTAATTTTCATAAGGGACATCCCCCTCAAATTTAATGGCGGGGACCCCCATGGAATATACAATTAAAAATTTAAAATTAAAATGCTGGGGGTCGCTGCAGTCAAATTGGCTGTTTTCGTGCTTATTTGACACACATTCACGGTCTTTATGAAGCAGATCAGCAGAAATTTTATTGTACAATATACATGTAACAATAAAAAACTGGATAGACAATCACTCGTGGTGAAGGGCCACTTCTCCCTGAAACACCTTTCACAACCTGAACAGAGTGTTGTTTGGTCTGGTCAATGCGTGCAGCAGCCAGGATAGCTTGCTTGAGACGTGAATACTACATAAAAAGGAACTATATAGTAGGCCTACCCCGTGCAATTGACTGTATTAGGAAGACGTGGCTAACTAAGGTGAATGGAAATGCTTAAGTTCAGACCTTCAAAATGATGAAAAACAATAACGTAAGCCCTCTGGAGCCAGCCTTTTGTATGTATCTGTGAAAACAGGGTGGGGATTATTGTACATTTTAAACTACTCAGCCAATACAAGCACATGATACTGTTATTGTATATGTATATGACGTTTATAATTTAATTAGCACCTTAAATTATAGATTCAATAAAAAAATGTAATATTATAAGGGTAAAAAACCCAGTTGAATATTAATCACATAATGTGTTACTGCTTTAGTATTTATGACTGATTGGCTATATGCTGACATAACCAGGTACACACAGGTGAAAATTAAATAGCAATGCAAAAACAAAAGCATTAAATGCTAACAAAATCAGATTAATCTCCTCTAGCCTAAGCGCCATTTTCAGTCCAAAGTCTTGGGTTTTCCTTGACAAAGTCTCGCGTTTCTCCTGATCCGCTGCATTCTGAAGTGCTTTATTAGGAAGGAAGGCTGAGACGCGAAAAGAAGCGTAAGTAATATTAATAACAATGGAACCAGCCAAACGCCGCAGATGCTCGGAATCCTTTTATGAACACCTTATTTTTATGGTACACTTTATTTAGTAATTGATTGTATTTCTTTGTAGAACAGTTTAGTATTGTATAATTGGGGTAGCAAGACATATAGAAAACCTTATTTGGAAACGGAAGAACGAAGTCGCGCGAGAGTATGGATGCACGTGATTTGTGCCCTGGGCTCAGCTCTGTTCCAAGTTGATCAAAGTAAAATCTTTCTGCGTCCAAATGATTATCCAGCAAAGACAAATTTGGAAACAGCCTATTTTATTTTACATCATTTAAACTAGACAGAAGTGTTGGCTGTGTAATTTGACAGATTGCGTCAGATTGCAGTATGTCGTTAGCCGGTATAGCATGTTAGCAGTATTGCTTAATGCGCCGTATAAACTTTGTCTATGACAGGGTCAGATATTGATTAGGGTCATATAACAAGACCTCTATAAATGTCAGGATACGTACGAGATAGCTATGTAATAAGGTGGGGAAAGGAGGGTGTCAATGTTTTAGATGTTTTTATTATAAACACTGAAAACTTGGCGAACTACAAAATAGGAATCAACAGCCACGTTTATACACAAATTGTACTGATTTGTCAAATTTTTAATTTTGTTTTCATAAACTGCCTACCTGAAGGCTACGTCATAGGACCCTATTTTTGACACGTGCAGACTACAAAGCTACTTAAAAGAGCAGAAATCACAATGGTCCCTCAATACCTGTTCCAGAATCAGTTTTGCCATTTGAAAACTAATCAGTTTTCTGCTCGTACACAGTCTTCATATGTTATTTATCATATCGGCTTGTTCCACACAGATAGTTCAAAATTACATTCATGTATGAAACTGGTTATTTACTAATGTAGCAGAATCGGCACTGAAGCACCCTGATGTGCCTTAAGTTACTGAAAAGTTAATGACGATTGTATGAATTTGCTTTAGGGGTGGTGGTTCAGTGGGTACCACTGCTTCATACTTCCCTGGGTGGCTCCATTTGCTGTGGCATTTGAATATCCTTCTGGTGTTTTATGGGTTATCTCTGGATATTTCCATTTTTCCCCATTCCAAAGGCATTCAGCAGTTAGGTGGCGTTTCCAAAATGCCATACTGTGTAGGCGGGCATGCTATCCTGCTTATTCTCATGCTTTGTGCCCTGTGCGTCCGAGAATATATTTCAGGATCCCTTTGTGACGCTGCACTGGATAAATGTTTGGAAAATGGATATACATACTATCCTCTCCCACACAGCTGCCGTGCTTAAAGGCGCCATCAGATTCCCATCACTGACTTCTAATATGCCAGCACAAGTAAAAGTCATCGTGGTTGGTGCAGGGAGCCGTGGACAGACATACTCAGAATTTGCTCTGCTGCATCCACATCGCATGAAGGTATGGCTAAGTTTGTTTGGCTTAGTTTGTTTATGCAGGTGTTGTTAGACATAAAGAATGACTCAAATCGGACCAGAACTGGAGCTTATAAAGTCATGATGCAGAATCGTCACATAAACTACTGTGGTATGTAAATTGAGATTTCAAAGTGGGATTTTTGGACTTTATATATTTGAGAATTGTGTCATAAATGTGTCATATTTTTAGTTTCATTAGATTGAGTTATTCAGAGTAAAACCCTGAGTCAAACATTTAATTTAATTCTGATTATTGAAATGCCTATGAATATCTTTGCCAGGTGGTTGGTGTGGCAGATCCAAATGCGTTTGCTTGTGAGAAACTGCAGGAACTGCACGACATTGCTGACGAACATGTGTTTGACGGTACGGAGTCAGTTGTGTCCTACTTCAGTTTGTACCACTTTTGTGTTCTGAAGTGACGTCCTTTTCCCTCTTCATCTCCATTCATCTTTTTAAAAATTCATTTTATGATTATTATTATTATTATTATTATTATTATTATTGTCTTGTAAATTGTTGTTAATTTTTGTCTTTTGAATTTACCTATGGGAGATTAAAGTCTGTCTGTCTGTCTGTCTAAAAATGTGATTTTAATGTGTTTTATTTAAATGTGTTCTTCCTTTATAAAGCACTCTGACTTGCCTTGCCTCTGAATTGTGCCATGTAAATGAATTTGCATTGCCTTACCAGACTGGCACGGTGTTGCGCGGAGGGAGAAGTTTGCGGATGCAGTATTTATCTGTACCCCAGACCGTCTGCACAAGGTAAACTCAGGAGAATGGCATTCTGGCTGACACAGTGGCTCAGTGGGTAGCATTGTTGCCTTACGCCTACGTCTTGGGGGGGTCCTTTAATTATGGTTTAGTATAGTTTTTGCTATAGTATCAAGGCTTCAAAAGCCATGTTTCAGGCATAAACATTGTATAGAATTGTCACGAGTCATCATAATTCTCATTGTTTCAGCCTTTTGGTATGAAAGACCTCAGTTTTCAACACCAGTCATCAATTGTTGGGCAAATATATTGAGTTATAATCATTAATTTTGACTGACCCTGAATGGCAGAGGCTGTGTAATTATGATGTCTGAGTGGGGGGATTCTCTGGACCGTGGTGCCACTCTGAGTGTGTGTAATTCTGTTCTGCAGGAGCCAGCAGTGGAACTAGCAAGACAAGGTTACCACATCCTGCTGGAGAAACCCATGGCAGTGAGTATTGGGTCTCTGCCTCCAAATCAGTGGTGAATTCCATACTCTGTTCTCTTAAACCAGTGTTTCCCCATGTGATCCTTTGGGGCCTGCAGGCAGTCCACAAGCAAAAATCTGCATTGTCTGGTAGGGAGCTGGGAGGGAGCAAATACGTGGACCATCTGTGGGTCCCCAAGGACCAGATTGGGAAACACTATCTTAAAGTATTACTGTTCGTTGACGAGTTACAAGCAGTAAACGCCTAATCTAGAGCAAATGTCACGGAGGGGAGGTCTGGCAGGTAACTGATGAGGTCATAAGTGGAAACTAGTTGTGGACTATTTCAGATTAGAACAAAGAAAAAAATATATTCTTAATGGTATAGAAATCATTAAGATGGGATGAATTGCTTATTCTTTGTAATTTATCTTGTTTTCTTTGGGTATTTTGAGTGACGTTTGAGTGGGTGAATACCTGCTCACTTTGCCCTTTTCGAGTGTTTAAGTAAAAACCAGAATTTCTTGGGTTTCTGTGCATAGATATGCACAATTCGTATGCTACGTGACGTAGTTTCCCTTTTCTATGTATGTGTTTGTGTGTGCGTCATGCGCCTTTGTGTTGCCAATTCTGCTTTACTGTAGGTCACCTCCAGGGACTGCAGTGAGATTGTAGCTGCCTGCATCGAGAACCATGTGATGCTCACCGTGTGCCATGTACTCCGATATGATCCTACAATTCACAAGATAAAAGTCAGTGTCTTGCGCACTCTGCCTCTTTAAAAGAGTTCTGGTTGGAACATTTTTTAAGGTTCCGTTTCAGGTGCTTGCTGTGTTCTCAGAGCAAAGCACAAGTTTGTTGTTTTATACATTAGATCAAGCACATATGTTAAGGTCTCCATATTTGTGGCTAATGCCGTCCACACTGGAAAATGCACTTTTTCAGGAGCTTATCGACAGTGGTGCCATTGGGGATCTAGTCCACATTCAGCATTTAGAACCGGTAGGTCATCTTTTCTAAGATTTCAAAATGTGTGGTTCAAGCTGTCATTGGAAGGTTGCCGGTTCAAATCCCAGGGTTAGTAGAGTGATTTTATGGTAACTGCTCTTCAGGGTTGGGGGGGGGAGTCTGGCGATACAGGTGCAAGGCAGGGAATATCCCAGGATGGGGTTCTAATCTATTGTAGGACACACTCTCATGGTCCTACCTATTAGCAATTTGGTAACTCCAATTAACCTCAGCATGTTTTTGGGGGAAAGCAGAGTTCTCACAGGAAACCCCATGACAGCACACGGAGAACATGTGAACTTCACACATGGAGCCGTGGCAGAAACTCAAACACTGGTCCCACAAGTGTGAGGCAACTGTGCAAGCCACTGCACCTGAGGAGAAAATGAAGAAGCTTATAATAGTATTTAGCCATGCAGTGAGAGGTGGTGGTTAGTCTGAGTGGTAACTCTTAGTACAGGAAAGGTGCATAAAACCTAGGGAGATGCAGCTCTGACTGAAGGCTTGCCTCTTCTGGATGTACCTGTTGTTTTTACTCAAATTGCTTTGCCATCCTATACATATGAATGGCTCTATGAAAAGCTTTCGGTAGCTTTTGGAAAAAAAAACAACCCATTCAGTACATGCTGTGGTACAAACACTTCCCTTAGGGCAGTGTTTCTTAACCCAGTCCTCGGGAGCCTCCAGACAGTCCACATTTTTGCTCCCTCCCAGCTCCCAATATGCTGCAACCAAACAAGATCACCGAATGCCTGATGCAGCTGTGTTAGGAGCTGAGAGGGAACAAAAATGTGGACTGTCTGGGGCTCCCAAGGACTGGGTTGAGAAACACTGCCTTAGAGCCTTCATATGTCTGTCCCTTTGTCACTTTTGGCTCTTTCTGTAACCCTGCAGGTTGGATTCTACCATTTTGCCCACTCCTTTGTTAGAGGAAACTGGCGGAACGAAGCCAAAAGCTCCTTCGCCCTTCTGGCAAAATCCTGCCATGATATCGACCTCATCCACCACTGGGCTGGCGGCCGCAGGTATGGTCAGCTGCTGTGCAGCTCCTGCAGTATCACGTGCCCCCCCCTTGGGCCAGAGCCCAGCTACCTTAATGATTACTTAGCAGCTGAGTATCTCCAGGAAAAGCAGAAGCTAATCAGGACTCTCCCATTGACATTGCTGTAGACCATAGGTTGAAACATAGTCCAGAACGTTGAGCACTGGTTAATGAACAAACCACATGTTAATGAGTCTGTCTTCTAAGGTGTGTCAAGGTGTCATCGTTTGGGTCTCTCTGCCACTTCACCAAAGACAATAAGGTTCGTACACAATGATTCAGAGTGCAAGACCTACAGCCTGTTTTACACTGAAACTTGTATATCCTTGGCAGAGCTTGTCCTCTTCTCCTTTCAAGCACAGAAAGCTATCCTAGCATCGCCGGCCTTTGAGATAATCACATTTCTGTCTTGATATTCTAGCCTTCTGGAGCTGGTGACCGCTGTTTGGACTGTCCCGTTGAAGCATCCTGTCCGTATTCTGCGTGCAAGATCTATCTGGATAGAGTTAAAAAGGTTACATGCGATTATTTTATTTTGCCTCCATCATTCCTCTATTTTTGTTAGCCCACGACAAAATAACAGTGTTTTCAGCGTTACAATTTGTTAAAGTTAGTAGTTACTCTATCTTCAGCTTTGTTATAAACACAATGACACACATTGCTAACTTTCTAGTTAATGGTCAAGCTAACGGCACAGAGAGCTAAGCAGGTACTGAGAGAACAGTGCGGCTGCACAGGGAAGGAGACTGTGCTACCTGCCAATAGTAGGTATCTTATACGGCGTAAAAGATGTGGACACCAAGGTTGTCCAATGTTGTGACAAATTTTGAACAATAAAGGGCTCAAAGGAACTTAGTTAATGGATGGCTGTTGGGTAATGTAAGTTGGGTATAGTATGTAAGGTACGTTGGGTAAGGAACGTAAGGGCCATTGGGTAATATAGTTGGGTACGGTATCTAAGGTAATTAGCTATCAATTTGCTAATCAATTTTGTCAATGGTTTCATTCCGGTGTCCTGTAAAATTGCCAGTGAAATGTTAGAAAACTGTTAGTTTAAATTCCCAGATACCTCCCAGCTCATCTGCAATAACTCTGAGTATCTGGTACAGGTGTGTTGGGAGCTGGGAGGGAGCAAAAATGTAGACTGTCTGGGGTTTGTGAGGAACAGATTGAGAAACATTGCTTTAGGGGGACTGGCTGTCATATCCTGCTGAGAGTTAAATGTAAGCAGTGTGAAATTCCGGGCTCGGTTATATGTAATAGCTAATGTAATAGCTAATGTAATAGCGTTGGTCTCCTGGCAGGGCCACACCTGCTGGCCGGTCTCAGTGCTGTGCCCCAGCTCAGTTCCCGACATTGAGACTGTGACGGAGGCTCTGCGTCAGGGTCCTTACGGCCGCTGCGTCTACAGCTGCGACAACGACGTCTGCACCAATCAGGTGAGGAAGACCCTCGGTGAAACTTGCAGGCAGGTAATACCATCATTTTTGATGTTGGCACCCAGCGAAACGTTAACTTTTTTTTCCACTTAACCAGGTTGTGAACATGGAGTTTGATGGTGGTCTCACTGCTGCCTTCACCATGGTGGCATTCACAGAGGAACTCTGCAGGCGCAAGACCACCATCCACGGGAGCAAGGTAGTCCCCTCCCGCCACTGCCACCTGTCACTGTACTGCAAATTCCACGTTATTTATGGATATTTATTATTATTTTTTAATACTTGTTGTTTAATGTTTTGTCTCTTTATACTTCCATTCCGTTTCACAGTTCTGTGACTTGGCAGCATAGTGTTTCACTGCACAGTATACTAAGTATGACTGTATGTGTGACAAAACTTTGATTGTTTAGTTGATTGATTGATTGATTGATTGATTGATTGATTAGTTGATCGAGTGATTGCTTGGAGTGAAGTGCATCCCAGAAGGGCCTTTGGTTGGTATGACTGTCTTTGTGTGGAGGGCAAGGGTTACGGACAGCAGCTGGTAACCAGTGTCTGGGCATTGGAGAGAAACCCAGTTTTGGAGTGATTCAAGCAAGAGCTGATTTCGTCATGGGGAATACCTCAAACACTGCTGATGTCAGGCCTCAGTCATGCAGGATTTCCTGTGTTTGGTCAGTTCTGTTTATAATTACACGTTAGAAACTATGTTTCTGCATGAATTCTTGGGTTCTAGTGCAATCTAGTGATTTACAGTAAGTGGATATTATGAAGTATAATCGGTGTCTTACTGTTTCACCACTAGAATTTACGTCTGTGGCTTTGTGTTGATGAATGAACCTGTGGTCTCCAGTAATGTTTACAGTGAAAACACCATTTTTACAAAGTCACTGGGGGGGTGCCCTTGGCAACCGTGGGGTAGGCAGGTACATAGCCAGGAGTTTGAACCGCCTCAAAATATAGAGGGGGTCTCAGCTTAAAACATCCATCCATATTCCATAACTGTTTATTGGATACGTGGTTACAGTGGGACTGTTGCCTACCACAGGAGACACAGGGCGTGAGGTTTGGATGAGATGTCAGTCCACAGCAGGCCATGTGATCACGCATTACGGTTTAGCTTGCAGACATTGCTTCAGTTATGTTCATTTTCTGGAAGAGGAAAATTTGTATTAACATGATAACATGCAGCATCTCCTCCACACAGAGAGCCAAAGGCAGGATTTGGGACCACAGAACTGGAGGCGGGAGGCTACAGAACTAACCACTAAACCATCATGATCAGTCTGAGTACAGGCCACCTGAAAAGCCTCTGTGGAGAAGCTGGGCTTGTATCTTCCCTGTCCCCTTCTGGGATAATCAGTCTGGTATGTCTTTCATTTCAGGGTGAGCTATCCTACGATGGTTATAGGCTCTCGGTGTTTGACTTCCTCACGCAGACGAAGACAGAGCATACGGCAGACACACAAGTGCTTGGGAACTTCGCCTCACACAGTCACGGAGTGGCTGACTACTACCTGGTAGACGCCTTTGTCTCTGCTGTGGCGGTGAGGAGCCCTGTGAATTTTAAATGAATGAATATCAAGAATCATCTTAAGAATCAGATCAAATTGAAGAGCCCAGACTTGGTGTGATTCAGTGTAATTCACTGTTGTTTGTGGTTTTTGGCATCTACAAAAGAACAATGATTCGTCCCTGATCCGGTCGGGACCCGAGGAGACCTTGGCCAGTCACAGGCTGGTGTTTGAGGCGGAGCAGTCTCGGCGGGAAAACCGGGTGATATTCTGTGGAATGGACCAGGAAGATCAAGGACCAAAGCAGGATGTGGTGAAACAACCCCATTCCCAAAACCCTGAAAATGTTTAAGGCGAGGGCTGGAAAAATACTAACTTTTAGCAAATGTAAATAATGCTTCATCCTAGTCACTTTAGAGTTTTTACAGTATCCTCTATAATACTCAACTGTCCAGTTACTGTGAAGAGAAATTAATATTGTACTGTGACGTTTTTAAATTACATTTTTATTTCTAATTAGGACATTGTAAGAGCACGATATAATTGAAAAGGTTTATGAGCTGAGTCTATTTCTGTGTTTTGTCGACCTCTGCTGTCCATTATTAAAACTGCATTCTCCACCTCCTGGATCACACCATGCAATGGGCGATTTAAAAAAGCATTTCGGGATGTCATCAGAGGCCAAGGGGATGAAAAGTCCTGTCATTTTCCCTCCTCTAGTCATGGTGCCACGTGGAAAAATAACAGCTTAAAATTGGGATCATTCTGTCATACATCTCATTGCCCCAAATAAAGTTAGCCCGCAGCAATAGAGTGGATATAAAAAGTATACACGCCCCTATTAAAATGCCAGGTTTTTGTGATGTAAAAAACAGACCATGATAAATAATTTAAAAACTTTCCACCTTTAATGTGACCTATAACCTGTACAATTCAATTGAAAAACAAACATCTGTCAGGGGGAAAAATATAAAAAATACACAATAAGCTGATTGCGTAAGTGTGCATACCTTTAAAGTCTTTTTGGGTAGGAGTCTATTAGCTGCCACATCTTGACTTGTTAATATTTGCCCACTCTTTCTTGCAAAAGCGCCCCAAATCTGCCATATTGCGATCATTTTCAATTGGATTTAGCTCTGGGTTCTGACTGGGCCATTCTAAAAACGTTAATTTTCCTTCCGGTGAATCCATTCTTTTGTTGATTTGGATGTATGCTTGAGGTCATTGTCACGCTGAAAGGTGAAATTCTTCTTCAGCCCACTGCCAAGGTCATCGTTAGGGTTTTTGATTTGTTTATTTATTAGGATCTTTCATCCGAAGCGATGTTCAGTTGTGTGGCAGAGTCGGCCAGTGTCCTTCAACAGGTTGATATACTCTGGAACCTAAACATCTGGGAGATTTAATTATTCTGCTCCTATTCCTGTGCTGTCCTGCCCATTCTGTCTCAAAAATGTTGTGTGATGTAAAATTCCCATGTGCACACAAACATAAACTTAAACTCGTACTTTATGGCAACTGGACCTGAAGGACAGTGAACAAATAGAAAAATGGGTAGGTGTTATTGAATATTACTTTATGGTCGACTATTGATTAGCATAATCATTAATAAATATGGTATATGGACACTAGGACAGGCACCAAGTCAAACCTTACTGGAACCAAAACTAAGTGATCAAGACAGTCACATCTGAGCATAGATCAGGGGTCACCTTTTTGAAACTGAGAGCTACTTCATGGAAACTCAGCCATACGAAGGGCTACCGGTTTGAAAGACCCTCCTAAACTTATCTGAATTTCATGTATAATAAACATGTTTTAAATGTTTTTTTTTTTAGATGTCATTTTCAAATCTCTATACAGTCAGGTCCATAAATATTGGGACATCGACACAATTTTAATCTTTTTGGCTCTATACACCACTACAATTGATTTGAAATGAAACGAACAAGATGTGCTTTAACTGCAGACTCTCAGCTTTAATTTCAGGGTATTTACATACAAATGAGGTAAACGGTGTAAAAGTTACAACAGTTTGTATATGTGCCTCCTACTCCTACAAACTGTTGTAATTCCTACACCGTTCACCTGATTTGTATGTATATAGGTTATACCAACCTGCTCCATCAGATGATGGGAAGCACATAGCAGGACTACCCAGACTCTACCCAGAGTGATAAGCCTTGGTCTGCCCCAGTAGAGCATGCAGGAATGTAAAAGTGACCTCATTATCTCCAACTTAGACAGCGTTGAAAAGTCACTTCAAAGTGGAAAGTCCCTTTGAGCTCTATCAACAGCTCATCAACATCACCCGAGAGCCTAGAGACACTGCCCAAAACGTCCTCTTTGGAGCCACCCAAGACTGATTTTACCTCTGTTACGTCAGCATGCACCTGTATGTCCATCCACCATTTCTGATTCCGTATTCCAGCTCCAGGTTTTCTATCTCTCTGGTTCATCGCCCTGTTTCAGTTTCCCGCCTCTTTTTTTCTTTTAGTTTACGGGTCTTAGGCGGTTTCTCGTAATCAGTCCACTTGTTTTTTTTTTTTTTTTTTTATTATTGTCGCTCCCTCCCTTCCCGTTCCCTGTTCCATTCACATCTCCTAACCCTAACCCTAACCCTAGACATACGCCTCTAACTTAATGTTTATGAAATTTGCAGTTCCGTGAACGCTTTTTTGACGTTTGACCGAATGATACTCGAATCTGTAACACATATGGAAAAAGTGAAACTATCTTCAATTTATGAGCATATTTTAAATTGTAACTTCAACTTGGGTGCTCTTCAGGGGTCCTCTGCGTCAATGCTGTCACGTGTCACCTGACCAAAGTCACGTCACTGTACCTCAAAATTGCGTCTAACCTTCGTTTAACTGAATGACACTCCGGAAAATTTCTTTGGGGAACAAAATGTTACAGATATTTTATGTTTTTTAATTATTTTATATTATTTATTGTTTTTAAAGATGTGATTGGTCAAAATTTTAAAATGCTTTTTAAATCTTTTTACAAACAGTTGCCTTCTTTGACTTTAAGTGAGGAGTGTTTTACCAAATGACATTTTACCACTTAAATACTATAAACATTGGCAATTTCTGTATAATTCACACAATTATGAATAGTGGTCAAGAAAGTGATGTGACATTAATGGCTTTAAACAATGTTTACTGATTTTAACCCATTCAAAACATTTTTGTTTTTCTTCCCATTCATTTGAAGTAGTTAATTGCCAGTTTTTAATATCGGGAATTCAGTTTGAATTAAGATTCAATTACAACTGGCTACACATTAATTCCTAGTTTCAGAAAATGGATTTCAGCTAGCTAAAATTTTATTTCTGAAATAATTAATTAGTATTTGAACTATTTAAAATTGAATATATGGTATCAATAATATGCATTTTAACTAAATTTGACATCAATCTCTGACATCGGAAATACATTCACATTATACCTAGACACAACTGAATTTCTGATATCAAGGATTTGCACTCTAACAAAGTTAAAACTGAATTTGTAATGTCCTCTAGGAATGAATTCAAGTTAAAAATGACTTGTAATGAAGACGCCGTGCTAGCAAAAAGTTAAAAAATAAACATACTTTTTAATAACATACAATACACCTGGGCTTGCTAATAGCTATTACACTTGTAAAAACAATGGGCTAATGATTTCTCTGCTGAACAAACACATATCTCTTGCTTCCAAGTATGCAGTATGAGTGTGTACAGTAGCATACAGTATGTGTGTACTGATTAAGCATAAATGTCCTCATTCCATAGAAAATGAAAAGATTCAGGTAGACTCATCTCTACATTTTTTTGATGGCATTGCTCCCTCCTTCGATGACCTGTGGTCTATAGTTTACAAAGCTGACGAGGGAAGGAACGAGTGTGTGAGCTAGGAAGGTAGCATGAACAAAAAGCAGTATTGGGACACACTTTTAACCTCAATGGCTTACCATGCTCCGCACTGTATGTCTGAATAGATCATTGAAGCAGAAGCTGTTATGGACCGTCACATATGGGTGTCATCAAAGGTGGATTTCTCTTCTGCAAAGGGAACTAGACAAGCGCACTCTCTGATGAAGGGGTGATTTGGCCCTTTGTGACTCGTTCCATAAGGTATTGGGACAGCATTTCAGCATCTGGAAATAGGAAACGCTTCCAGGATGGTGGTAAGGTAGTGAGGGAGAGTGGTGCAAACAAGGGGACGAGGAAAGGATGACACAATGCGGGCCCAGGATTCCAAGCTACTATTAACATGATGTCCCAATGCTGTTCATTGCCATCAAAACTAACCTGATCCAACTCATTCTTGTCATTAGCACCTAGCTTTTATTCTTTGGTGATTACAGTTTAATGAAAGACAAACACCAAGTCTAACTGTAGCATGATAATATACTATGTTGCTTCTTTATTTGATGCAATTATCAAGTATTAATAATCTTCTGCTCCTGTAACATCCACTTCGGGGATTGGTTTTCATAATAAGTAAGATTTCATGATTATTTCAGCCTTTTGTATATTACATGGTGGTGGTGTTTGATAGAACTTCAGTGTTCCTAAAAGTCTGCGACGGCCCTGACTGGACCAGTCCATAATATAATTATCCATAACTTGTGAAGACTTAGGTCCAAAGGGTACATTCGCCTTATTTCTCACTCTGTTGGGGTTAATTTCGCACTCAAGCTGTAAATGTGTCTGCCCGTACAAACACACAAACACTCAAACAGAGGTGTTCCTGTAGTAATCTGAAATCCTGTAAACATCAGAGGTTCTCCTGTGTCCTGAGTTACCACAGCCCCCGGGCCACACCTGCTAATTAATGTCAATCCTGTGAGCTCAGCCTGTTACTTATGGTTCTTTAGTCAATATTTACAATTAGATATTTAATGACCATTTTAGTGACTCAAAAAAGGTGTGCTTTAAGTTCTCGCAAGGCATTGTGTGAATGTTAACAAGTGGAATTTGCACAGGTGATTGCAGATATGTACAGTATCACGATTTGTGTGCGCTTACCTCACTTGATGCAGAATTTCTTTTTACAGAAAGCTGCATGATCACGAGTTTTGGTAGAGGGCCAATTTGTACACTTACGTTTATTTATTTAGCAAATACTTTCATGGCTATGTACTAGCGATTTTTTTTTTTGTAATTACAATGGGTGTTTGCGTCATCTGTGTTTCAGTGTGATGTGCAAACCACTGTTTGTGGCACTGCCTCAGCAGGTTAAATGACCTTTTTCTAAAAAGCAAAAGAGAAAATATGATGCAAGATTCAACCAGTTTAAAGATAGGATACTGGATGAAGAACTGCAGGTGCAGGGAAACTGTCAGTTAAATTCTTGCTTATGTTTACGTTGAATTGCAGTCACACAAATGGCCACCAGGTGTCCATATTGTACCAGTATCACTTTGTTTGTAACGAGCAGTTCGGTTTCAAAATGATGTTGCACTTGGCAAACCGACCTGTGCGCGCCAAGTTCGTTATCGAGTCCGATCAGCTGCAAACTGTGTGGAACATGTTAAAAAAACAAACCTTTACCGTGTTAAAACATGCCATGGAGACAATACGTGACCCCCCCCCCATCATACACATATACTCACGTCACACTCTCTTGCTTCTGTGCTGGGTCTTGTGTTTATGCCTGTCTTTGACATCCTGATACATGCCGTGTTTGTGGGACATTGCTATTTGAGATGCGCTTTCATACTTGGCTCTTGGTCTTTTGTGTGGGAGAGCAGCGAGCCCAGGTGCAGTGGTCCTGACAAAGGGCCCCTCTGTACCCGTGGCAGGCCGTACGCGGCAGGAAGGAGACTGAGTCGCTGAGTGTGAGTGCGATTCTGGTGCAGGAGGCGAATATCCAGATGCAAGGTCAGATAAAGCAGCTATTCTTCCATGTATCATATCTGAGATCTTGACGTAAGCAGGTAGGAGCATCCATTGTACCATCCCGCACTTGTCAGCACCCACGTCAGTGCTGTCAAGGAATAATATATTTAATATTTTGCCCGTAACAAAGCATGTCTCCTTGTTTTGTTGTGAAAGTAGTTGTCATCATTTATTTTACAGAAGATTCGAAAGTAATTCATTTTTCCTAAATATGTCTCTTGTAAATTAAGACAAACCATTTATTTATTTGTTTGTTTGTTTTCAGCATTCTACTCAGGTAAGTTACATAGTATAGAACAGCATTGGCAAGACTTATTTCATCTTAGAACAATGTTATTGTAAAATAATGTTGTCTTTTGCTTTATTTGTGTCATATTCAGGGAAAGAAAAAACATTCGTGTTAAAATGTTTGTTCTTCATTTTCAAAAGCACAATCTCTCTTTCAGAGCAAATCGGTGTGACGAGGCAACATCAGATTAAAGTCGGTAACCTGATTAAAGCAGCCCAGGGGCAAAGTTACAGACTCCGGGCAGCACTACTGCTGCAGCTACGCAAACAGGACGTCCGATTACCATCTCATCTCTGGAATGAAAGGCTTTTGCTCAGGGGCCCTGCTCCCTTCGTCATGTATCAAGCTGATCCTTGACCTGCCCTGTCCTGTGCTGAACTTCTCACCTAAGCCATGAGCAAATATGATGACCTTCTCTGGGACCCACTTTTCCCCATAGTTGGTTGTCCCTAGAGACCATCAGCATTGTAGATGGTTGATGCAAAAAAAAAAAATAAATCACAGGAAAGATTATTGTGTTATTCCATGTGGCGGGATATGATTTAGTAGAAATGGACCTAGTCTGTGTGAGCTATCAATATTCTCATCTACGATCGCTGTCTGAAGATACTCTCAGACAGGCCCCTCAAGATCTGGCTTCCCTTTGTGGAGCTGCGCAGGTTTAAATTGTTATCTGTCACGTGATATTGAAACACAGGAACCTTCACTGCAAGTAAACACACGTAGCTACGCAGAATCGTGATTCACGACCCATGCAGTTTAAGAATCCTATACAGTTTTTCTTGCTCTTTCCCAAGAAATGAAAGTTTTTGCGCAGCTTCAAGTCACGGTCACATCTCTGGAGAGAAGCATCAGAAAAACATTGAGCCGAGTCATGTGTAAGATCCTTCAGCAGGATGGCGGACAGAAGCGTGTGTGACGTGGAGACTCTGCAGTGATTTGGGGAATGTTTGCCTTTTCAGGCATCAGTGAGAGACAGAAATGGATGGATCTAGCACAGTTAGCAGTACAGGCAAACATAATAAACCAAGCAGCTGGGTGTTGGCTCTCGGGTACTGAGGAAAGACTCAAAATTGTTTTGGATATGGGGTTTGGGGCTGACTTCACTGCCTTGTTCCAGGTTACTGGGGGTGTACCCTAATACCCCTGAAAGAAAGAGTGAAATTGTACAGTGCATAGTTTGCGAACATTCAGTTTTATTTATATAGTACATTTACACAATATTGCATTGTTTTAAAGCACATTTTCCCTGCCCAAAGCCTCCAGAGAGCAATTTAGAGGCCACAGTGGCAAGGAAATACTCCCTAGGAAGAAGAAACTTCCGGAGGAACCAGTCTCAAAGGGGGAGTCCGCACTCCAGGGGCTGGCAGTGGAAGCCCTAACCCAAACCAGACTCAAAGGGGGAGCCTCCAGGGGCGGGCATGTTTTGAGTATCAATGTGAGGTCTCACCAGATATTTATAATTTTAAACCAGTAAGATGTTTCATTATGACCTAAACTATCTACTAGCAGGAAAGTGGGTAGTTCACAGTTAAAGACATCTCATGTTCAGCTATGTCCATGCAACCCCACATTCTGAATGAAGTAGACGTCTCCAACCTTCCTCAAAACACTAAATACAAATCAATGAGAATTAGCAATAAAACCAAGATTATCCATCCATTCTCCTACTGCTTATCCCGGTCAAGATTCTGGGGGTAAGTGGAGCTTAAGATTCTTTATTTAATAAGGCGCATTTAAGTGGTGTCAACGAAAATAAATTTACCATGAACACTGAAAACTCAGTTTGGGTGTAAATTCAATTTTCAACTCTGAACTGGCAAATATGTCTTCGAATGACAAAGAATCTGTTTCAGTTTCATGGGCCAGTAGAGATTTCTTTCTGCCTTCAGTTTCTATTCAATTAAATGAAGATTTATCAGTAGGTAACTCACCTATGTGAAAAATTTGGTAATCCAGTGCTGGGGGCCCAAGTGCCACTTTCTTAAGCACTTTGAACTGTGTTTGAATGTAGTGAAAAAATATCCAGAGTTTTATCCCAACATCGATATTCTGCACGTCATGGATTATATTCTTTCTGTAGTAACTCCCTATGCAATATAATCAGACCTCTTTGAAATGAGGCATTTGAAATTGAGACATTATGTCATATTAGTGTTTACTTGAAAGAGTCCAAGCTATGTATGTTTATGATATGCACAAAATCCGAAGGGTGAATTCACAGATGAAACGTCACATTATGAAGCCTGTCCGACAATAGTATTTAATGAGAATACTTGCATCATCAGGCTCAGCGAATGTAAATGTTTTGCCATTTTATAAATATTATGATCCCTGAAACCATTGTGTAATAGAAGTTCTAAAGAGTTCTCTAGATTTCATTCCACATTTCATTCAAATCTGCGGCAGATGTTTTTGGGCAGATCAGTTCAAGTCCTGACTGAGAGAAAGTACACACTGGGTTGACGGTACAGTTCAAAGGTCATTCTCCCTCTCAGACCCCCCCCCCCACCCCCAAAGACAATGATCTCAGTGTACACATCACAGTCAGGACATGTTTGGACAACCGATAACTCAGTGAATGTACCTGCTTTTATGAAGGATAAGTAGATACGCCTGAAGAAAAGCCCCCTTCTGCTGCAAAACACAGTACAAAAACGTGTATGTTCCATTGCCTTTAGTATGGACACAAAGAAAGGTGACCGCACCTGTAATTATTACTAATCAGGCCAAATGAAACAAGAAGACGTTTAATGCACAAAGGTATGTACTTTTCTTGTACACTTACCATACATTTATTGTCTATCATAGGGATCTCTTCTTTCAAGTTATCCTCATTTAATGGATGAAATGCAGATTTTTTCCAAAGGGCTGTGTTAATGTTGCTGTGTGTTTATGGCAATGCTGTATACTACATGATTACTAATATCAGCAGGAAACCTTTGCAGGATCGTGCTCCTGTGTGCATGTGTGCGGCGATGAATTCATGCGCACTGGTGTCAGGGGATGGCCGAGGTGCCTTCATGCAGAGCAGGTTATATAATGCGTCTCCCTGGACCACAGCAGGGCCAGGCATGTTCGCATTTCTCCAGGCTATCCTCAAGAAATAAGATTAGTATTCCCCCCTCCCCCTTCCCTTCTCCAGCGCCTAAGAATGTCTGAAGCAGGTCTGGCTCTCTATCAAACCCACACTAATCTGCATCACTGACCGCCGGGAACACTGGACCCATTGTCGGCTCTCCGGCCAGATAGGCCACGGCCACTGACAAATTATTAACTGCAACCCCCCCCCACCTCCAGCCAGCACAAAAAAACCAAGTGAGCCGTGCAATACTGAAATTCAGGCTGGCTGCTACTTGAGATGGGGTTAGACACTAGTTTCCATGTGGTCAGAATTACGACGTCATTTACTACTCCGTACTGCTCTTATGTGTTTTATGGATAGCGTGTCCTATTTTATTTCACCAGATTTAGTGGATGTCCTTATTCCACGAGACTTACGATGAGTCCGATGTGCAATATTTGCTCTTCCCTAGAGTAAGATTCACTGGTGATTTAACGCAGGATGAGGACTTTGCTCAGAGCTTCTACATCAGTGTCCCCGCAGCTGAACTGGGAACCAGCGTGGCTCTCTGGCGCAGCGCTCTGTCCCTGCCAGGTGACCTGCCGCTGCGGGTGACAGAGGACAGATGCTCTGTTTACTTTATTTCGAGCCGTCGGAAAAAATCTTGCATATGAGCTGGTGGCTTCGGTGAACCAACCTGTTCTCCTGGCTGTCACTTGAGAACAGGTTCCTGAGTGGGGGCAGTCCACATAGGGCCTCGCTGCATACGGCCTGGCTGAGAGTGCCTACTAGTCTTAAAAGGGATCTCTGCACCCTAATGTTGCAGGTTCAAATCCCCGGGGGAAGCCCTGCAAACACAGACTTTAGTCTCCTGCTTCACTTCTGTAAGGAATTTATTACAGCAGTAACACTAGTTCTCAGGGCAGTTAGTGATGGAGCGCAGGCTTAGTTTTTGGCCTGCATGCAATACGCACTCGCTTTGCATGGAAACCCTTGGATTTTTAGCCTCCTGCCGGGTGGTGGCGGGGGGTT
>JAABNX020000119.1:3242345-3254455 GCA_015163995.2 Mormyrus lacerda | reverse complement strand
GGTGGTGGCGGGGGGTTGGGGGGGGGGCGACAGTGAATTGAGCTCAGGCTGCTCTGAGAGTGACAGCATCAGGAGTGAGAGAAATGAACTGAAAACTGACTGAGAGATTCTGTGCCACCAGCTCCATGGCCCACCTGCTCCCCAGCCGCATGCAGACTGACAAAGCAGAGAGTAAGCCAACGTCACATGCGGGCAGTTTAGGGCAATTTCTACCAACACAGCGACTCAAACAAATTGCCTCTTGGGAAACTAATGGGTGGTCATGTGACTTGTTTGACCAAGCTTTAACAAAAAAATCTAATAATTCTGTTTGCATTGTGAGAGTGATGGTTCATCATCTTATTGTTGCTCAATCAGCTGCTAAACAAGTGCAGATGGCAGACCAATCGAGCGTGATTCCACCTCCGTTCTCTTGTAGTCTGAATTCAATGCGTCATTCCAATTTGGTTACGAAAGAACTCAGGTGTGCTTCCTTCGCAACAGGGTCATGTCGTTTTATTTTTGGATGTAAGCTCAGCACAGACCTCCTGCAGTGACTGAGGAAGAGGATCTCAAAAAGGGAGAGCAAGATGAGGAATAAAGAAACGCACAAAAGAAAACTCGAGAGGAGATTCAGTGGTGATGTGAGAATAACAATGTGTCTCTGCATGGGGATGTGGAGAATGTGAGAATTAAGGGCCGAACTATACGTTCCTATCCGTCTGCATTGTTCCGCTACCCAGCACACAAAACCCAGGTTCTCCCAGCCTCAGAAACCACAGTAACAGAATGAGCTGAGGAGCCCAGGTTGTCCAAACTGAAGCCTGCTGATTGGACAAGAGATACAAAAGGAACCTGAAACCTTTATGACCGATCATCGGATGTTTAGGGATTGAGCAAGAACCCCCAGAAGTGCAGCTGCATTAAGCACGAGATGCTGTCACCTCTTCTTACCGCCCACCACCCTTTTATCAAAGCTACAAAATGTTCCGAACGTGTCATTTAGGACCGGCTGGCCCGCTGACTGTCGTGTCTAGTAAATAAATTCAGGAGGCGGCTATTGACCCGACTTGTACATTCACTGCCGCTTCTGCAAATGTCCCGAGATGTCGGGGGCGTGCGAGTGTTGAAAGCTGGGCTTGGCAGCTCCCTGTGCTGTAATTATATTTTATTAGCTCCAGGGCAACAAGCAGAACCCTGAGCCGCTGCCTAAAAATAAGCCCTGAAGTGGATGTACTGGCAGGGACGGGGATACAGACATGCTGTCTGCATCTGTCAGGAGAGCGAAAGAAAAGAAAAGAAAGAAAGACAAAGAAAGAAAGAAGAGGAAGAAGGAGATAATACATTCGGGTCCTGAAGGGCCTTTTCTCACGCGTGAGGTTGAGCCTGAAAGAAAACAGGCACGAGAAAAAATCTGTAATTCAGAGTATAATGAAATGACAGTGACACAGACCATGTGAAAACAATGGAACGATGCATTAAGATCGATTCGAGTTCAAAATAAAAATGCAGACTGTTCCTGATTAAAGGTAGAGAGGACAACAAACGGGAGTGAATAAACGTGGCTGGATGGGGGGATATTTTGACAGCTGTTTTGGGTTCTGGGGCTTTGTGTATTTAATGCAGGCCATGTTGCCCAGGCCAGTGCAAAGACGTGCACGTGTCACATTTTTATACAGAGGAGAAACGGATAACAAAGAGTGAGGAGCTCATCAGCAGCCACAGAAGCCATCGCTGGCCCTGGCAAGTTGTTTTATTTTTCCGTATAAATGGGACAAGTTCAATGCTGATAAGGTTGGTCCGATGCCAGCCGTGGCGTGACGGCCCCAGTAAAATGGCGGAAGGAAGGTGCGTGCAGGCAGGTGAAAGCAGAGAGTTTCCCACCGGGATGGGGGTGGGGACGGTGATGACAGTCTCATCTCTGCTCAAAAGCTCCCAGACTTTCTGGAAAACACCTTCCACACAATATGGATAAAGGAGTCTCAATGCATCTTATATATGTATATGCATTACTGTGCGAAACTGTTAGGCAGTCAAAGGAAATGATGTTTAAATCAGGGGTGTCAAACTGCAGTCCTGGGGGGCCGGAGCCCTGTGTACCTTAGTTCTTTCCCTGTTCCACCACGAATGATTCAGCTCAAGAGCTGCGTGGTAATTAGCACAAGGAGTTGAATCAGGTGTGTTTAATGAGGGGAAACCCAAAAGTGTGCAGGGCTCCGCCCCCCCAGGACTGGAGTTTGAGACCACTAGTTTAAATGATCTCATTCATGCCAGCATAAAACTATGATATGTCTAAGTGTAAGCATTTCAAAACCTCACTTAAAGTGACCCCAGTATTTCCAGCAACTGTCCAATACACCCATATATTTTTAGCACACCTCAAATCAAAACTCTGTTGACTTTAACTAATATAATTAGCTACCTAAGTGAGCTGGTGGTGAAATTTAAGTAATAGATGGAATGGGTGAGGTGCCCCTCAGGAGAGATTTGGAAATTGAAGCGGTGTTCGTCTAGTCATCCAACTAGATATCAGTAACTTCTTTTGTTTGTTTTTAAAGTATTATTATAAATTTGCATATGTTATAATATAAAATTTTATTTTAGTTATACAGATATACATACATACATACACTTACTACCCAGATAAATAGCCTCAAACCCAAGGGCGTGACTTTGGCTGTAATATTGGGGGGGTTGAGGTCTCCACCCATTACAGGGGAAACCTGATTATTGGGAGGGTTGTATTAGCTGGTTTTGATTTACTGGGGGGGGGCTACAACCCCCCCCCCCCCCATAATTTACACAAACATTTCCATTGACTTTTGCACAGTACTGCATACAAATTTATTAACAATTTATTAACACGTGATGTACAATTGAAAACAGGGTCAGACAGTCTCTGGAGCAATTAGGGGTTAAGGGCTTTGCTCAATGGGCTAACGGTGAAATCAGTGTGCAAACTCTGGGATTAGAACCAGTGACCTTCTGATCAGTGTGTTCCCACGGAGCCATTCACCACTGGTTTAAACCGTAATGTACTTGCTATATGTGCCTTGGCTGGGAAGGGGCGGGTTTGTTATGGCTTCGTTCCTGTAAATGTGACTGCCTGTGCCACCTCTCTGCCTCCTCCTTTGCGCAAGGCACCATCAGTTCCATATAAGACCTCATCTGTCCAAACACGTGCCACCACCAGCACAGAGAGTAGGGACCTTCGGAGGCGATGGCAATGTTTAAGGGTGTAGCTGAAAGTGACAGGCCCAGTTCTCAGAAGGAACATTTCTGTTGTACCCTAGAGCAAAGTAGGATTGCTCCATTAAGATGCTGTATAAATGGCTGTGTAAAAGCCGTAAGGTGTGCTTGATTAAAGTGTCAGGTAACTGAGGGCTTTTTTAGTACGCTTCTAGTTTATAATGACACTGTCTTGTTACTTTATCTTCTTCCTTAAAAATAAACTGACTGCGATAGGCTCCGCCCCCCTCCCACATACACACACAACCTTGCCCAGGATAAGTGTTTAGAAAATGGATGGACGGATGGATGGATTCTTGTTTTAAAAATCTGCAGATAGTTCACAAGGCCTCCTCACCTACTGCCATTACGTATTCCGCAACATTCCCCCCCTACTAGCCGCTTCACTGTCATCTTTTACGTTTTGTGTTGCTAATAAATTATTATACACTGTCTGCCCTTAACCTTGAATCACAGCCATTTGAAAAGGAATCATTATCATACTGTAGTAAAAGGGTTACATTCACATCTTTTGTTTACATGGATTTAAATAACTGAAGAAAAACTGTCGAGTAGAAAACCCAGAAATCCCCCAATATGTAAAACTGAAATAATGTGTCTGACCTATGGAAGAGGTTTACATTGTGGAGATTAAAATGCCCATTTCCACTTGCAATAGATCTTTTTTTCCAAGAACACTATTTTGGATTTGATTTAGTTACTGTTTTAAAATGGTAATAATAATTTAAACGCTCACGTGAAAATGAAATAGCGGAGTATCAATGCGCCTGGGGAGAAAATGCCCAGGCAGTTAGTGGCCTCTTTAAAACAGTGAGAAGCAGCTGTTGCTACATCGCAGAGCCAAGGATGTGGGCAGAGGGAGTGCATTAGGGCAGTGGAATTCTACCAGGTCAGTCTGGTGTAAGAGGCCCATCTGTCGCGGCCCAGCACGGGCCCCCAGCAGCACTTATCCAGGACTCCCCTGAAACGTGGGCGCAGACCCTGGCGCGGCGCGTACCGACCCGCAGCTGTGTGTTTTGGCCGCTACACGGTTGCGGCCGTAGCGTCCCTCGCATATCCGAGTAAGCCCCAGCCTTCCGGAACGTTCCATAGCCAAATCCGTGTTTTGACAGGACAGCCCCACACCAACACCCCGCTTGTTTTTCACCCTTAATCTGTGGCTTCTACTCTCAAGTCGAACACTTAATAACCAGACGCCCTTGGTTTTCCTTTCACACAGACCCCTTGATTAAAGTGGTGCAGAACCAAGCGTGAACGCAGCAAAGCAGGCAGAGTGGGCTGCATTACACACGGCAGGTAATAATAGGTAGACTGATCCAGGCGGTGCATTCTGCTGCTGACCCACTCTTGAGTCATTGTCTCCCACACAGCGTAGTGCATATTTATACTTACACTGAAAAGCTTCTTTCCATCTGACTCACATAATTGCCGCCATCGAAAAGAGGAAAGGATTAACGCCCGGTATGAACAGCGGAGGTATGAAACACATCCTGCCCACGTCGTTCTGCTACCCAATGCCAGGGCCACCCTTTCCATCTCCAATCCAGGGATGCCACCCATGTAGTAAATATATGTTTCTTTAATCATGAACGAAATGAAAGCATGACATCATATATTGTGCCATACATTTTTTCAGCCTTGCGCTATCAGATACATTCTTCAATTTATCTTAATAGTTTTTATTATTCTATAATTTTTTTCCAGTCTCTAGTTATCATGTTCTCAGCTTTGTCTAGTTTATATACACCTGCATTAACTCTGTTTAACGATACTGTTAAAATCGCTTATCCAGTGCAGGGCTGTGGTGAGCCTGCAGAGGGCATAAGGCAGCGGATGCCGTGTGTGTGATGCATATTAAACAATTAAAATGTAAATTATAATTAACTGACAGATTCCAATGTAACACTCCAGCAAATTAAAGACAACCAGCCTGGAACGGTGCCTAGAGAATTCAGCCACGTGGCTAAAGGACCCGGTTTCTTGACGCCGCTGCTTGATCTCAGTCCCCTGCCCCCAACACCTGGACAACTGCCAGCTGCTGCCTTTCATTATATACTGATCATAGTTATACTAGTTACTTTCTGTTGACAGTATATATCAGGTGTCCTACTCCACCATCCTCATTGAAGGGGCCCAGAAACATTTCTCATCACTGACACTTTTTCCCTCAAATTTTGATTCCACTCTAGCACATTTTTTTTCAAGATGTCGTCGCGTTAAAAATACGTGAAAAATCCGATTGACGGGTTCGTCAGATCCCAAACACTCATCAACCGACTGCACCGGCATGTAAGATCACTTCTGTACGTGTTAAATTACAACTGGTCAATTAGAACAGTTGAAGCCAGACATATTTTCATTAATGGATCCCATGAGGCTCCAGCCTAAAAATAATGTCAAAGACACAATGGGCGTAATTACGAGAGATGTTTCACGTAATATTCACACAGCGCGTAACGTAGTAGTCATCCGGATGTGGGCACATGTGTGCTGTCTCAAATCCCCATGAATACAAATCATTTACTATTTTGAACCTTGCTATAGGGACGTGTAGGAATTCTTCTTAAGTGCTTCCTTGACAACGTATTGTGCCTTTTCAATCATTTTCATGAGCTTTGCCTGAGGGGAGGAGAGGAAGCCAGCGAATACTGTAGCAAAAGGAGATTAAATAAGAAGGTAAAACAAAGTACGTATTGACAAAGAACGGAAAGGGAGGTGGATACAGCCAACGGCAAGACAGGGATGTACTTTTAGTTCAGCACCAAGTCACGTTCACATTGTAAGCCTGTTAGATCAGATGCTGTGATCAGGCTGCCCTAACATCCATTAGTTAATGATAATGAAATGATTTTCCACACCGTGACTGCTGGTGTGACAGTTTGCTTACACGACGAGTGTTTGAATGAAAGGTACGGTAACTCTCGGATTGTTAGATTGTGGATCGCTATGTTAACCGACAAAATCGGAAGAGCTCAGTTCGCCCAGCAATTTTGGATGTTTGGAACCCAATAGGATTAAGCGGGTTGGAAAATGGATGGATGGATGGATGGATGGAATAAGAGTAAAAAACAAGAACGGGAGGGAAGAAGTGAAATCGGTGCCATCTGCTGCCTGACAAAGGGGCTTATTCCAGAGCTGGGCCTCCTCTGGATGGGGTGTCAGTTTCCATCGCTGGGTCCCTTTGAAATCACTGCATGTTACTGTGAGAAAATAAAATGATGTGATGGGGAGGGGAGGGAGGTAACAGTTGATAAAAGCAAATAAAAGTCTCCACCATATAAGGTCGCTTAAAAATACTCAAATTGTTTACTGAATGTGCATAGCTTACCAAATAAAGGCATTTCAGGAAAAAAAAATATGTTCCACATTCATGTCTCACAGTAAGAAAAATCTAAATTGTAGCAGTTATGGTTGTTTGTGGATATATGCATTTGTTTGTGTGTGTGTGTGTGTATGGGACACTGCCAGGGGTTTAGTGAGCTGCGGTGAGCTGCAGGTACTCAGGTAGAGCTGTTCTAGCTCCAAGGGCATCGCTAAATGACTCAGCCAATGGAGACGGCACACCTGCCACAACACGCTCTCTGTGTGGACAGCCTGGCCTCACCTGACACCATCCCTCCATGGGGGCAAGAGCGAGGGGCTGCGGGCAACACCCACGTCCTGCCAGCTGCGCAGCAGAGGGGAAGTGCGGCATAGACGCACCTTTAAACCAGCCCTCTACCCCAGCAGCAGCCCTGGGAGATGTTTACGGTTAAGCAAAGTCAGAACAAAGAAAACACGGATGACTTAAAATAGTCTTTGTCAGTTTTGGCCCTGAGGCTTCAGTGTGTCAGTGCTGAACCCAGTTCCTGCTGAATTGCTTATTGACTAATGTTACCGATATTTTCTTCCCCCTCTTTTTTAAAAAACTTAATAAGATAATAAATAATAGATTGCATTTGCTAACAAAGAACCTTTTTAGTTCATTCATTAGTCATTAAAAGCAGCAAAGTATCAACATGATTTTCTAAATGATGGGATTAATTATTAAAAATAATAAAAATAATTATTTTGACAAAATTATTTTTGCTCTAATCAGTCCCCTAAAGGGAACACATCAGGAGCATAAGTATAAACAGTTAGTACAAGCTATAGTTTGCAAATAATGTTAGAATGTTCTGTTTTGTGTGCTAATATAATTTAATATATTAACTACCGCACACTATGTTATATAAGTGCATATCCTTCTTGGCGTCACACTCACAGCTAGCATCTGTCACTCAAAATACTGTAAAGAAACAGTCAACAGACGCTGCTGTGCACATCGACCCGGTCACCTGAGTCGCCATGCCGTAAATCATCAAAAAGCTGCTCACCGTCCCTCAGTTTCTCTTCTGACAGTTTCACACCTCCTTAGATGTTAATTATGTGCTCCTGTGCAATTTTAACGTGTTATCTAAAGCCGTCTTAATTACGCAGAGTAATAGTCTCTTCCTCAAAACTGTGGTACGCGATGTCTAAGTGATGCAGTGTAGGAAGGGTTTCTGTGTGTATGATGTTTAATTATTACCTTGCTTAAGAACATAAACTCACCAGTGAATCCTTTTAAAAGAATGTATGTCAAGTTCTCTTTTAGCCATTTAAGTCAATTTCCAGAATAAACTATGTAAGTATTGAAAGATATTTATACATATACAAGTTTTGTCTGTGAACTTTTCAGGTTCAAGATGCACACTGAGGGTTTCTTCCCTTGTTTCTTTATCTGTATTGTTCTTCTTATTATGGGACAGATACAACTCATGTCACATGTTCTCAAAAACATAATTTGAACTGTTTAAGAATGAAACAGTGATTTTCTGCACTGTGACTGCTGGTGTGACAGTTTGCTTATACGACGGGTGTTTGAATGAAAGGTACGGTAACTCTCGGATTGTTAAAATGTGGATCGCTATGTTAACCGACAACTCAGTTCACCAGCGATTTTGGATATTTCTCTAATTTAAATTTTTCAACCAAACACCTAGATTGGTTCTATGAGAAGAAAGGATCTGAACAAAAAAGCATATCTGTACTAATTCATGAAACCTAAAATGTTTGAACTCATTGCCTCACTAATGGGACACAGCTTCAAATATATCTGGCTGTAACACCAGGAATGCGCCTCCCAGCTGTTGTACTTCATTGTCCCATGAAAAACTACTCCTTCTCTGGTCGTGACAGTTTTTCACACTGGACATGTACTTGTTATGATCGTACCATCTGCATAAATGCAGGGGAATGACTTCCCTTAGGTGACATCATCCAGCTTCCTTTCGACAGCTTCCTGCACCTGGACCAAAACCTTCTCTGAGATTCTTCACAAAGTCTCATTAATCAGACTCTTATCTCATTCGTGATGAATTGTCGGTTATGCTTTTTTTTGGTAAAACAGGTGTGGACTCTACGTGTGTCTGCTCACAGTCCATAGCGGCACCTCGTCTCTAACCAGCACATTAATGCAGGTGGTTGAACATGCTGGTGCAGTCAAGGAGAGTCAACGCTCCTCACTTGCCATGCTTAATATGAGGGAAGAATTTGCAGGTTCAAGTCCAAATGGATGCTTCTAATTATTATGCGTGGAAAGGTCGAGCTGTTTAAGCCAATGAAATAATTGAATTGGAGATTCTTCTCCGCGAGTCGCTTTTTGCCTGCTGGGCAGCTGATCCGAATTATCAGGAAAGCTTCTCGGAAGATGACTCTGACTCCGGAAGCGTGAGCGAGTGTGTATACATGCCTGTGGTCTGTCCCGTCACACGCCAGGAGTGGCCTGACCCCACCCCCACCCCCCCCACTCCATGCACACAGCTGTGACTCACGCTGACTGCCGGCTGACTCTCGTTCAGTTTCAGTTCTCTTGGAAGCAGCTACTTCCGTTCGGCTCCTCCCCCTCCCCCTCTCTACAGGATACTTTTCCCTAATGCTTCCTGGCACTCTGTGCTCCCGATGGGGGGAAAAGGGTGAATATTAACCATTCTGGCACTGTCCCATCTTGGTAACAGACTGTGCTAGCAGACTGTGTCCTTAAATATCACCCTAAAAGTACACAGGTTATATTTAAGAAGGCGAACGCGTAAATAAATAGAAATTGTATAAACATAAAACAATGGCGTGTAGCTGTCAAATTTGAAATATAGTCCAAAAAAATGCATTTCCTCAAGCTCTAATGTAGGTTTATATAGAATTTGCTTGGATGTGCAGTCTTGTCAGTGTTTAGAAGAAATTTCTATGTTGTTTAGCCCTCATAAGCCAAGTCATGTGGAGGTGGTTGAACCATCTGTCATTTAAGTCTCTCTCTCTCTCTCTCTCCCTCTCTCTCTCTCTGCTTTCCACTGCTGACAAGAATATCAAGCTTCAATTTCTTGTTAATTTTAGCGATACTTGTTCCAAATATAGCATAGCACAAACAAATGAACACAAGCCCCATTTTTTTTTACTTAATTTCATCTTATTCAACAAAAACATGTGATTGCCTGACATATCATTTTAGCTTTAGCTGTTAACTTTGTCAGTGTACATAGCTTACGGTTCTAGCCTTCTGGAAGCTTCCGCAGATGTAGGCGTTCACGTTTATTTGCTTAGCTGACATTTTCGTCCAAAGCCGCTTACAATTTTGCTCCTTCATGCAGGTGTCGTGTGTGGAACAGAAAAAATCTGCTAGGATTTTACCTGGTATCCCTAATGTGTAATTTATATACAAATGAATTATATGCATGCATTTTTTATTTATATACAAAACATTACATACTCCTCACCATTAAAGAAGGTGTAGTGAGTTATCGTGACTTCCAGGAACATGAGCACATAAGGGCTTGTTATGTTGGTATGAGGACAGTTTCACAGCCTTAATGTTCCAATCCTTGTAATTCACTTCCTCGTTTATTGAAGTGGAACATCACTCATCTAATAATATTACCTGGTAATATGGAAGTGACTTGGAGAGGCACAGGGACTCGGTGGGCTGGCTGCAGCCTGATAGATTAAGGGCAGTTGACTCAAATCCCAGCCCCTAGCTCTGTGTGTAAGAAGATTATACATTCTCCCTTTGTTTGCATAGGTTTCTGTTGGGCTCTCTGCATTCTTTCTACCGTCTGAAAACATGCAACTAGACAAATGAAGTCACCTCAAAACAAACTATGTGATAATCCCATCTAGGGTGACCTCTGCTTCCTGACAGAGCCTCCTGGCCCAATGTGACTCTGTAGTGGATATAAATCATTATGTAAGTGAGATGTATGGAGATAAGCTCAAATATTTCATAGACAGTCCTTTAGGCTGATGGCCAATGGTTGATGGCATCAGTGTGTAGCTCAGTTGGGTCAGGTGTCTGTACTCATGTCAGGAAGGTTCCAGTCCTGTGGTTGGCAGAGTAGCTGCATCACCATATAGTCCCTGAGCCAAGGGATGTTGTCTGACCCTGCTCTTTGATACCAAGCTCTCCTCAGTTGCACATCACTTTGGGTCAAAAGCATCTGCTGTAATACTGAATGCAAATGACTGTTTGACTGTTATGACTCTTTGGCAGTTATAAATATATGTGTTTTTTTATTCTGTGGCTGTTTAACAGGGTCCCCAGACGACTTCTGGTTCTTTGCATGATCCTCCTCCGCTGGCCTCAGAAACAAATATGTTCCACATATGAAATATGTTCCTTGGATGACTCCAAGGGCCCCTAAATGACCGGGACCCTAAAAATGTGGAATATAGTTTGATTGGTCTGGGTTGGGGGCACAGTATAATGTGCTTTCATGGGGCCCCAAATCTCTTGCGACGCTCCTGGGAGAGGAGGAGGGTGACAGTGGAAATTGCAGATCGGAAGTAGGAAGCTGTTGCGAACCCTCTGTTCGGAAAGTGTCTCTTTGTCCAGAGGCTATTTTGCTTCCTCTATTAACTGTCAGTTGTGCAACACTCAAGTGTATTGACAGGAAAGTGTAAAAGTATACAGCTGAATGTAAGGAAACGAAAAGCAGACGGTCTAACAGACTTAATCACTTGCTTTGGGATTACATTTGAACTAACCTGTAATTCTTCTCCATGGAATTGTTCCTTACAAACTTCCAGGATGACGTGCCCAATCCAACTCCATGATTAAACTTGAAACTATTGAAAGACATTGTCCTACGGGCAAAATAGGTGTATGCCATGTCTCTGCTAAAGTAATTATAATTACATGAATAGACATGGTTCGGCAAGTCATCCCAGCAATCAGGGTCCACAGTTACATCACTGTCAGCCATCACTTTGCACGTTTTGGCAATCGACAGCTGAGTGAGTATGAGGAGTAGGGAGGGGCCCCCTCCACTTTATTCTCGTTGTCTAGACTCACAAAAGCTTCTTTTGTCCTAAAAATAAAAGAACACCTACATATATTTAGGCTGTTTAATAGAATTACGGACACTTAAGGATCACAGGTTTCAGAAGTGACTCAGATGAGCACAGAATGAGTTATTGTGTGGCTGCCGTTCTTAGAACAAACTCTGCTCGAGGTTCACCAATGGGTGACTCCCTGTTTTCATGCCCTCCTTCTTGGTACGGCTTCTCCCTGAGCACATATTGGGAGCCTTCGCCTAAGTGGAAATCAATACTGAGAAGTGAGATAAAATAGAGTGGAGGGCGGGGCATCCACACTGGAAAAAGGCAGTGAGGTCCAGCTTGGAGGTGAGATGGGCTCATTGTCCCCCCTTCCTGTCTCCGGTCCCCTGGGACCAGGCACCCGTCACACTTGGCGCAAAAGCTCCGCAGGAAGTGAGACCGATAAGGTGGCCCTGGAGATCCGCTTCCTGCAACAGGAATGCAGAAGTGCTAACAACTGGTGGTGATGGGGAGGGGAGGGGCAGATTAGGGGGAGAGAGAGGGCAGTGGGGGGG
>JAABNX020000119.1:3225755-3236456 GCA_015163995.2 Mormyrus lacerda | reverse complement strand
AACAACACCAACAACAACAGGAACACCAACAACAACAGGAACAACACCAACAACAACAGGAACAACACCAACAACAACAGGAACACCACCACCAACAACAACAACAACAGGAACACCACCACCACCAACAACACCAACAACAACAGGAACAACACCACCAACAACAGGAACAACAACAACAACAACACCAACAACAACAGGAACACCACCAACAACAACAGGAACAACACCACCAACAACACCAACAACAACAGGAACACCACCACCAACAACAACAGGAACAGCACCGCCACCACCAACAACAACAACAACAGGAACAGCGCCGCCACCATCAACAACAACAGCAACAACAACACCAAAAACACCATCACCAACAACAACAGGAAGAACAACAGGAACACCACCACCACCAACAACACCAACAACAACAAAAGTAACAATAAACATATTTAGGAGTCTGAACAGCACAGCTGCTGGTCCCTATTGGTTACTGTTTGGTTCTTCTGTTTTTTATGAAGTGGTGTTTGGGTTAGTGCCTGTGAATGGAAGGTTGTCGGATCAAATATTGTGATCAGCAGAGTGATGTCACCATTGTGCTCCTGAGGAAGGTTCTTAACCCCAATTGCTCCAGAGACTAGCTGACCCTTGATTTCTCAATTCTACATAGCTTTCGATAAAAAGTATCTGCTAAATTAATTAAGATAGCAATAAAAAAATGTTGTTTTGTGTGATATTAACCTTCTGTTCTGCAGATGATGATACAATAAATGCCACACAATCCAAAAGTGACCTAGGGATTAGATTAATGTGACCTCTGAAATATTATATAAAGCAAATGAAAGCGTTGCATGACTGCTTGCACGTCCCTCGAGGATGTGTCTGCAACAATGCAACAGTGTTGTTTTTTTGGCGCATGCGTATAAAACTCATTAGCACAGTGACAGAGTCGGCGCCCTAAACATCAGCCGTGGCTCCGCAGTGACCTGTGCAGTCCAGCTTCACTGTAGCTCCACCTTTCAAGCAAAGTCCAGCTTGGACTTACGGCTTCGGACCGTGTCACGTGACATGGGGGTCGGAGGACAGAGCAGGGGGGTCATGTGTGTACTTTCGTCTTTTTGTCTTCTTTCACATACTCTGACTGGGATCCTGGTGGAGAATGCTCTTATTGTTGTCCCTCTCTCTCTCCCTCTCTTTCTCTGCTCCTCCATCTCTCTCTGTGTCTCTCGCTCTCTCCTTCTCTCTCACTCTCCCCTGAGTAAGTGGCAGGGGCTGTATGAGGAGATTAATACCTCGGTCATTCTCTCACAATGGGCTACGGAAGGCGTCCTGCCGGGCCTGCAGCCCTCCTGCCCTTGCCAAAGCCTGGGACCACGGGTAATTGGACTGCCTGTCCCTCCAGCACCGTATCCTGGGCAAACCACAATAATACTCCTTTTCATTAGCAGCCCCCTATTTCAATTGCCATTCATAACCTGTTGTCCATCATGAACTCCCGTTTTTGTGCTTCCATTTCTTTGCTTATCTCACTTCACTTCCCTTCCCTTTGTGTTTTCAACTTTCTCCTTTTTTATTTAGTCCACATACAGCGTTTCTCTCCATTAAAAAGTTATTTTGTGTCTGTGTTTGCTTACGCTATTCAGCCATAGATCTCTGTTCTCCATAAAGTTGAGTTTCTGTACAGTCACCAAAGGAACCAATAAACTATCATCATCGAGTGGAGCTTTTCACTCAGTAAACCAACCCATCCATCCATTATCTAGACCGCTTTATCCATTTGGGTCGTGGGGAAGCTGAAGCCCACTCAGTAAACCTGACAGCAAAATAACTTCTATTTCTTCAGTCTTCAACCTTTCACCCCCAACGGATGTATTGCTGATGCTTAACAAATATTGAGTTTTGCGCAGTGTGGAAACCTGGCAAACTCAATCTTTTTACACATTTTACCACAGGTTCGCTGCAGAGTGCTTTGCAAACATTTTTCAGTGGAACAAAACAGGGCAGGAAAATCTGAAAATTTATCCTTGAAACATTTATCCTATAGCTGGAGGCCATCAATTAATACCTGAATAATAATTACCACAGACCTGTAATGGACGCACTGGACGTGAGGAACATGACTGTCGCTTAATGAGCTCTATGAGTTATGTTCTCGGTGTTCTTCTCGCTAATGTTCTCGACCCTGTCGTTTCTGTAAACACTGGCAGGCCTCGAGCACGGAAACCATTTGCACTTTCATTTATTTACGTGCTGGCTGCTTCCGTTCAAAGCCACTTGCAGAGTCAGACTGACATGCGGCCACACCCTCTCCTGCACGTCTGTCTCAACTGCAACCTTGGCAATACAGAAGCATCAGGTCATCGTGCGGCTCCAAGCCCAAAGAATGCCCTCTGACGGCCCTGTCATGACAGGGCTCTGCAAGGGCTGAATGCGATGATGACAGATGTCTCTGCATGTTTATTTTCTATGGTCATATTGTCGGGAACTAGATAACAAAGACGTGCTTTGGACGAAATGTTAAGACGCCTGTCACTGGTTGGCAGATCACGTTAAATGGGACCTGTCACTGGCTGGCAAATCGCATTAAATGTTCAACAACATGTCGCTCGACAGACCTCCAGATGCTGCCCAGATCGATGTGCCAATGAACCTGGAGACCTTGAGATCTTGGCACACGAGTTCTCAGCTGGAGATGAGAGACACAAACATACCCTTCAACAGGTGACTGTTGATGAACATATATACACACCCCCACCCTCCCCTCGACTCCCCCACCCTGTTAAATAAACCACGGAGATGGCTGTCGCGTGCATATGTTTGCATGAACCTGTGTGTGTGCGTGTGTGCGTGTGTGTCTGTGCTGCTGGCGTGAACTGACACTATACACCCACCCCTGCGGGCTGTCCCGCCCTCCTGGGCCTACAGAGGCGCCGCCCTCCCCGCAGCCGGTGAAAGAGAGAATGCTGTGGGTGTCTGAAGATTCCACGGCTCATTACGGCAACACCAGCAAAGTCACTCAACCGCCCCGTCAGGTTCGTCCGCTGTTTCTGGTGTTTGCGTATATTGGGCAAAAAAATGATAGTTATTTATCAGAAGAGGTGCACGCTGCATATGCATGAGAACAAGACTCAAGACAAAGCCATGCATTTATTTAGCTTCCTGGCTCACACTTCAATGCAAATGTAGCCATTTCTATATCCACTTTTTATGCTTTACCTGCGCAATTAAATCGAGTGCTGCACTCAGACGTTCAACATAAAGGTTGGTTCATACTTCTCTGCACAAGCACAACAATCGCATATCCATTCTGCGTACGCGTACACGGAAACGTTCATAGTTCTCTGGTCAAGCTGCATACTTCGCACATGTGCACGATGAGTCGTATGTATATTATTACAATTATTATTATTAATAAGAATATAAATGATAATTATGATATTCCCTGCACGTGTACCAAAGCAGAGAGGTTTGTGTCCGTTTTTCCATGTTTTACAAATTCAGAGAGTCAGCCCAGAGAGTTACCTACTTCGGTCAGCTGGCTGGCGTGAAATTTTCAATTTGAAACAAGTCTGCACACACATGCACATGCATTTAAATGTATGTAAGTTTTATCACCTTGAAAATAGTCTTTAGGGTTTGCAAACTACTCAAACGCTTGTCAAAAGCATCCATTTTGGTGTCTGAAGTGGACGCTAGCGAATCGATCCCTCACAGTGTGTCCAGAGCAGTGTGGACATCGCCACGCGGACACGTCCCCCAGAACTTTGCAGGGAAGCAGCAAACTGTACTTCACTGCCCAAGTCCCTGCACCCTGCCTCTGATTCACCCCAATCCATCGCACACCTCTACCAGCATGTCTCTCCATATGTGCTTCACTTTGTTCTAAAGCAGGCAGGCGGGTGCTCGCTCTGCATGATACTGTTACACAGTAATACTTCCCCATGTACAGTAATCGTGAAGCTGATCTGTCTTTTTGTTTTTGGAGCTTCTAGTTCCTGTCCTGAGGCACACTGGAGTCCTTATCAGCACTAAATATCTCACCAGATTGATCCGTGCATTATAAATCTGTAGCATATTTTAACTAAATCCGTCCTAGCGGCCTGCCCCAAGACTTCTGACTTCATCACACAGGATACGACCCATTTACGACTTCACTATGTTATCCATTTATTTGTAGTGAGATTCTGATGTCATGCCTTGGTGATGATCAGCGTTGGGCAGCTAGGGCGAGGGGCTGGGAGTAGACGAGGCTCCCAGCTCTGTGTGAGAGACAGGCCAGGCAGATGTAGGGTTAACAGAGGTATGGCCCGTGCACAGTGGCATGTGGCAGATTTCCAAGTGTAGACAGCGAGGGCTTTGTATTTATGATGACACACTTCATGAAAAGGTAATCTTTCTTCTTTGCAATGACACAATTTTTTTTAGATGACAGCCTACAGCCCTGCCTTTCAACTACATACAGCCTCAAATGACAGCCAGGACAGTGTGTGTAGCACTCACTGCGCCAGTGCACACCTTGCATCTTCCCTCAAATGACAGCCAGGACAGTGTGTGTAGCACTCACTGCGCCAGTGCACACCTTGCATCTTCCCTCAAATGACAGCCAGGACAGTGTGTGTAGCACTCACTGCACCAGTGCACACCTTGCATCTGCAGCCACTTGGAACACGTGTTGCTTATACCGAATGGGTTTCTTTTTGTGCAAATTGTGTTTTATTGTGCCACCCAGTGGAACAAATCCAGGAAAATGTCTCCTCTTGGGCACAGGTTCTGGATACAAAGGCTTCCTGGAACCGCATTCTTTTCTGAGGTTCTGATATATTGAAGAAGTGGAGGAGAGCAAGGCATCTGCCTCATGCTCTGTGTGGTGAATATGGGGCTCTGTAGAGCAGAGATTGATAAGCAGAAGCTTTTAGCAGAGCTGTTCTCGACATGCTGTAATCCCATCATAGTCTCACCACGCATTGCCTGTATAGAAGAGGTGCAGCACAAATTCACTAAAAGGAACCGCTGTGAACTCCCTCTCACCCTTGCCGAAGAGCCTGCTCCAGATGGCTCAATTTTATTCGTGTTATGGGGAGTTTCATTCAAAGAAATCTGTCGGCGTGGTGGTATGGTGGCCCACTGGGTAGGACTTGCCGAGTGTTGACTATCACAGCACAAAGACTCAAACCACTCAAATAATAATAATAATAGGACATCTGGCCATTGTGGTGCATTTGATGGCTAAACCTAACATGGTTGTATAAGCCCTGATGGAGGTAAGATGATCTTGCAGTCTAGGTTTCTGTCCATCAGACATGGACAGAATGTCCCCCCTGCCCACTAAAAAAAAACCATATAAATATAATAAACGCTGAAGTATCAACAAGCTAGCAAGATGCACATAACCTCTATCAGCTCATTTAATGGCTTTTGTGGTTTTCTTCTACTGTCTTGATCATTATAAAGAAAAGATTTCTCCAGGCTTGTTTATGAAAGGCAGTGCTACATGATTTAAAGTGAACAGGCTGAGTTCTCTTCTGCGCTTGGGTCTTGCATAAATAAAGCTGTTTTTTTGAGTATGCCCTAAAGAGCTCTTGGTCAGGACGAGGTGGCGCGTGTCCTGCTTGAGGTGTGTGACATCAAAGTGCACCGATGATGTGGACTCCGGTCCAAAAAAGTACAGTGAAACACAGGAGCTTAAACTTTGCCCAGTTGGACTCTTTGGAGTAGGGATAAGGGGTCTTTCAGAGATACCAGAGCAGAACAATAAGCTTCAACATCAGCCCCTCCTATGGAACCAGCAGATGGTATTTCCATGTTTGAAGGAGATCCTCCGGGTTCCTCATGCAGCGTGTTCATGACGCATCATCCCCAGCCTTTAGTGACAAACCATGGACTTTGGTTCACGAGTCTTGTGATTCCACTGCAAGCCACAGCCCCCCCCCCCCCCCCTTTGAGCAGATCCAGATCACAAATCTGAATTGACACCCTCCTCCCTCCCCTCCCCACCAGCTCCTTGAGGTGCTGCCTCTTGTTCTGCATTATATTGATAGGAACATTAACAAAATCTGAGAGTGTCCGAGAGCCCACAGAAGACCCTTTTAAAGTTTAACTCTTTTATAGACTGTGCCATCCACATTTAGATTTCATTAAATTAAGCATAATCGTACCGTAAGTTCATTTTAAACAAAGTCTGCATGGTAATGCAGTATTTTGCATTTACTTTACAAATCATTGCTTAATAAGTAATAGTGGTGGCAGATACATTGAGTAATAACGGGAACATTCTTGTGAAATGATGATAGACGATTCCCCATTTGAATAATGGATATTCCTGCTGTAAAATGGGACCTCGTGGCTCCCCGTAGTCCTGAAAGTGCTCCCTGAAAGCTGCACACTTTGGAAACAGAAGACATGGGTGGTGTTTTCTTTAACCTTTTCCTACTCCCTTAGAGTTTCCCGAAAGCCTCCATATTTTTTTTTTTAAAAAATAAGAAATTAGTGGAGATCCCTCGTCTCCTGGAGCACAGGGGCAGCCTTTACCTGGTCGACAAATCATGATTGCTTCTGACTGACGGACGTGTGGAGCAGATGAACGCTTGTTACCACAGCGGCGATGATGTGGCTTCACTCCCTGCTAGCTCTGCCGACCAGTTACCCAGAACAGTTGGGTTTCGGTACCGCAGACAGACATTTATAAAGGCAGGAGAGCTGAGAAAGTGGAAAATACCTCCTCCTCCCCTCCCAAATTCCAAAAACATGGTTTGAAATGCATCTAGAAACCATAGCGCTGCTAAACAAACATATCCTTAGTGCTGATGTGTGTGTATTTCTGTGACTGTATTTTCCCTGGTATGATGCAATGCATTGGTGTTGGAGTTCTAGGCGGAATCCACAGGTTAATTACTCCTATACTCCACACACACACACACACCCACAAACAATCACATGCACCATATCCTGTAGGCTCTCGTTAATTGTTACTACATGTTTGTAACCATGTGGTTTCAGCATTAGACATGTCCCGCAAAGATTACGCAATATGCCAATCACATGATTCATTCAGCAGAGTCTGAATCTAGGGCAGGAGAACAAACACACCCTACTGGTTACAGCTAGTTAGTTATAAGTGTGAACAGCTACTTGATTAGACGTGATTGAAAAATTGTATCAATTCTGATTCAACTAGATTCATTTTGAAACTGGATACTTTTCCTTAAAATAGTTTTATACCTCAAGTTATACCTCTAAAGTGTTTTAAAATAACAATTATTATTTTAATTTTAAAAGCAGACATTATGAAACCAGGCACAAAGATTTACTTATTATTACCTTATCACAGATGTATCTTTATAATTTAACAGTTTTTCACAGTTTCAAATTCATTTTGTTCTCCATTTGCCAGCATGTACTGTCTTTTGTGTTTCGTAGTAAGTAAAGTAAATACATTTGTTGTAAACTTTTCATACTTTGACATTTTTAACTAGCGAAGCAGAGGAAGGGGCTAAAAGGGACTAATACATTTATCAAGTTTCTACTTTTTGTTTTTTGTTAATGTGACTGGGAGGTTGGATCTGGAAAGATCTATCTCTGAGCTGTGGGATTTGCTTGGTCGGGTGGGGGGGGGGGGTTATTACATGGCACTAGCAGCTGTATGGGACAGAGGCCCAGAGACAGGAAGTGACTCGACCCCCCTTGTGGGAGTTCAGCCCACCCCAACCCAACCCCCAGAACTCCCGGCTCTGCAGACCATTGTTCCGGCCTGCGATGAACAGATGCACTACAGCGCTCCAGGGTCATCCCCAAGCAGGGCAGAGTCTGACTCACAGCGACTCTCACTCTGGGTCCTGCAGGCCTGCCTCATAATGTTTTTCTTGTAGTAACTAAAGAGCAACGTGTTTCACATATTAGGGATACCCAGTTTTCCCCATTCAATCAGTATACCCACTATGGCTTTCATTTTCTCTTTTCATTTTTTTACCTTTTTTTTTTGGATTACATGTCATCACTTTAATGACTGGCTGATGAATCAGTCTCATCATGTGATGCTCTATTTACCTTCCCTTTGTGTGGCCTCACCTAAACTGCAGGCATCCACAGTGACAGAACATGACGAAGGTGGCACTGGAGGATTTTACCACTCGCTGAAGTTTGTGAAAGGCGTAGGGACTGGGCTCAGCAACGGCGACTCTGTCGAAATGGGAGAATGATCGTGAGAATTTCTTGAGCGTTTGCTGACGTCCTTCGTGACACATACACAATATGTCGGAGTTAGAAATGCTTGACGGTGGTCATTATTGCTGAAGTGAATGTTAAAAATCAGTGGTAATGCTTTTATTTTGATTGTACCAGCTGAGCTGTGTGAATCTGGCCTTTTGGTGTGAAATGTGCACAGTCTGGTCCCCCCCCCCCCCAACACCACTACCCCCCCGGCCCAGCTGGTGCGGTCCGCCTGCCGGCTCCCCTCTGCCTCTCCAGCCAATGTTTGCCGCCCGCTTGACTTTATTAGGCAGTTCCTGTGAACACTGACAACAGGACAGCTCCAGAGCAGAGTGGGGGGCTGGGGGAGGTCGCAAAGTAAGAAGGTTCGTGGCTCAGTTTCTTTCATCATGGGAAAGATCTACGCTTTGATCAACCCACACAACCCCAGTCCCCCCCCGTCCCACCACCCCAATTTCAGATTATGCACACAATGAATGTATAACAGCGAGCATCAGTGCAATCTCAAAGCTCCTGTTAAGGGCCAGGTGCATCTGATACGTAATTCTGAGGCGTCCCACATACACACACACACACACACACACGCACAGGTTTGTAATTATATATTTGTGGGGACTCTATGGGGAAAACTCTAATCCCAACAAAACGACCTGACCCCGTACTGAAGCCTTACCTTAAAATAAGTCACCAAACAAAATAAAAGACTTTTGGATTTTTTAGTTTTTTGATTGCATTCATGGATCTTTGTGGGGACTTGAAAAATGGTCCCTAGAATGCCGAAGGTTTTTCTCACGTTGTGTGGGACATTTGGTCCCCACAATGTAATATAAACATAATCCACACACACACATGCATACCATCAGCTACTACAGTAGGAGGAATGAGGAAAATGTGCTTGAAATTATAAAAGCACATTAAATGGATGATCGTCCTTCAGAATATTTCTAAACGAAAGGTCATTAGAACACAGGTCCGGGGGTTTCTCCAAAAAGGCAGCACAAAGACATTTTGTCCACCCTGAATACCTCTGGCTTTAGCTTATTTAGCACTCGATATGTTGTTTGGTCCGCGGTTTGGTCTCTGCAGGCGCAAGCTACGGCGGCTGCCTGTTTAGTCTCTGTGAAGCACACAACACGCTCATCTTAACACCTTCCGCTGCCTCCATTTAATAAGAAACATATTAGATTGGCTTCTATATAGCGCCTTTCCTAGCAATAAGAATATAACCTGCTACACCACATTATGAAAGTACATCTTATATTCACTGGTAGTGTCTTTAAAGGTGCTGCGTCTCCACGTGCAGAAACGTGCACGAAAAGACAACAGGTCTAAATTTCTGGTCGTACATAACAATGCATACATTTACAGTTCAATCTGTTTGCATATTTAAAAAAAAACTGAGGGAAGCCGGGTGCATTTTCAAAAGTCGACTTGTAACTGTCAATTAATATAACCTAATTCCTGATTATAATGGTAATTTAATTGCACGGCAATTAAAGTATTGGTAATTCCAGCAATTGTTTGTAAATAACAGAGATACCATCGAACGTTCGGTCTCTGAACAAAATGTTCAGTAATAAGGTCATGCAATCTCAGAGCAACTTTTCATCGTTGCAGATACATCTGACATTCTCTCACAATGACAGATGATGGTGGCGAGTTGGCACAGGAACACGGTGATGGTGCAGCTTACTTTGATTCGGGGAAAAAAAACGCAAAAGAAAAAATACGAAGTATGAAAATGTTGGCAAAATACATTGGTGTACGTGACTGGTTAATCTGAAGAGACTAGACGTAAAACTACAAGATTCTTCATCAGAATACATTCAGTTTCAGTCTGCGAATTATAGAAGTGGAAAGGGATGCAACTGGTGCTTTCGTTTTCTGTGTGCTTTCTTTCATTGGACAAAAAATATGTCAAAGAAGTATTGAACTCTATAAGTTATATATTTTACAACGTATACACTGATATTCCAATGAACAGCACTGAACTGTATTATGCAGAGAACGTGCGTCTTTCGTGCAAGATTGCAGAACAGTAAAATGTCTGCTAGCAGCGTGTGGTGTCTTTAAAAGAAAGGGCGGAGCAACAGTCTGGCAGCGAGGCATATAAACAGTGTCAGATACGAATGTCTCTATGCGAACGTGTTCTCAGAGGAACAGGGCAGGGTTGCACTTACAATAGACTACTGTACACCCTAAACATTCGTTTGACAGAACTGACTGCTCTTCTTGGGGTTTGCCCTCAAACACTCAAGGAGGCTTACGAAAGCATGCAGTGAACACTGTGAAGTTGCCTACTGGAAATACTGAAAAATAAGGTGAGTGAAATGATTTGTTTTGCATTAGGAGAAAATTTTTGCCTATAACCGTACGCATAACTAGCTGCAAAGACGCAATGATTTGTATAGTCATTTATAAAGATGTACCGATTTTACTTAAGGAATCCTGTCTTCATTGGGCAAACAGCAAATAAAAGAAACTATATATATATATATA
>JAABNX020000119.1:3215120-3225655 GCA_015163995.2 Mormyrus lacerda | reverse complement strand
GATGTACCGATTTTACTTAAGGAATCCTGTCTTCATTGGGCAAACAGCAAATAAAAGAAACTATATATATATATATATACACACACATATGCGCACGCAATGGGGGGTTGAGGTCTCCACCCATTTCAGGGGGTCCAGGGGGCTGATTTTGATTCCCCCCATAATTTGCACCCATGTACATATTTATGCGTCTGCGTCTGTGTAGTCTTGGTATGCATTCGGAATTATTCAGGACTGAGTATTCATTACGATTACTCATTCATTCAGCTGTTTTAAGGAAAAAACATACGAAAATATTTGTCCTCGTTGCATCAGTCGGCTGCTCGTGGAACTGCACGAGGTTTTATAGGACGTATTTCGCACCTGAGTCACCTACTCTGGCCACTCGCGTGCTGGGCCAGAGGGGAGCGCGCGATGATGCGCTTGCAGCACAGGTTTTGCGGGTATAGTTGCTTAGAAACTTGTGCGGGGTGTGAGAGGCAGGGTGTGTATTTTTCTTCCTCCTTTTTACACGTCTGCCTATTTTTAAAGGACTATTTAGAGAGCTTTCATAACCTTGGGGCATTTGATATATGTATACAGCATAACTAAAATGACATGAAGTTGTACGACTGATAATTTTGGAGGTAAGCTCAATCCCAATACCTAATAAAGTAAAGTATCGGATGCATGTTTAATTGATACATGTTTTATTGAAATGTGTGTTTCACTTGCGAATTACGTACGTTTAAAGTAAATTGATAGATGACATATTTAAAAAACGATCCTGTACAAATGCTTTGATATGCGGACAGAAAAAAACCGTAACCGACTTGGAAAACATTCATGGTCACTGTCATCAAGTACTGAATGTTTCCCAATCAAAATAAATCCAGAATGCAAATTTACACATTTCTACATACCCTAGCGGGTAGAGAAAATGGATGGATGGGTGGATGTTTAGCACCTTACTCATTTAATTAATTAAGAGATTTATGAACGTAGTGGGTCGCAATGCAGCAGCTAGTACCTGGCCCTACGCTGATCCTGTATTTACAGGGTGATCTTAGGCAAATGCTGTGAAGAACGCTGATCTGAGAGGGGGATCGCAGTTTGCACCTGTTATGAGGAGAAACCGCTGGTGTATGAATGGTTTATTGTCCGCTCGGCCATAGATTCAAGGGGGAATACAGCCATCGATGTAAATAGGGGTATATTACATGTATGGTGAGATGGTGTTGAAGTCTCCCCCCTTCCCCTCGCCACCTAATATCCGCATACTCTGGGATCCGTTGCAGTCCAAATCGGTCTGGCACGGGCCACCTGCTCGCCTTCCAGACAGTCGCACGGAGGAACCTTCGAGCATGGCTGCTTTCCCTGGTTGCGCGGTCAGTGCTTTCCCATTAACCAAGAACCATACCTTTGCTGTCGTGGGGGGGGGGGCATCATAGCGAATTTTGTACTTTCTCACCGGAAAGTACTCTGGAGATTTAGAAATGTAAAAGCTTTTAAAATCACTTAAAAGACCATTTCATAATTGAAATGCGTTCTCTTCATCCATATGCAGTTATTTGCAGAAGAATTATTTATTGTTGGTTTCTTTCATTGTCATTTAGGTCTAATCAGGGACATGTTATTGCTGATGGAAAATTGAAATTTATGGGCTGTACATTATTTACTCGCTAATTATTATACTTTAATGGGTATCACTTTTGTATCAAGAATATGTAGTGAACGTTCTAGATAGATACGTGGTCGTTTTTCGTGCTGGCGGTGTTTAACGGACAGATCATAGACTGCATGAAGGATTAATATATGTTCAGTAGTGAAACGTTAAGGACTCAACTTAAATTCACTGTCAGAAAACAAAATAAATATGCCCAACCGAACTTCGCTGATTTTTGAGCGTTATAGTCCTGGTGTGTTTCTTCAGCTGGTACTCAAAACTTAAGGGAAGCATATGACAGCACATCAACATTCTGTGACAGGAGACCCAAATATGGGAACGGTACCCAAAACAAACACACTGAAGATTACGGCAAGTTTATGTTTTTCAACGTACATCGCGTTAATGATTTCCGGACGACCGAAGGCCTATTAGAAGCGTAACTCCACCTGCTATTAAATGAGGCAAATTTAGTTTGCGAGTGACTGATTCGAGCATTGGAAACATCGTAAAGGCCTAAGTAAATGTCGGTAACTATAGATCACTTCCTTTCAACCACCACTGACCATCTGGTAGTTTATAATGATGGAATTAATCCGTTGGTTAAATAAATGTTGTTATTTATATGGTCGAGTGAGGAGTGAATATGGCCAGACCTCTTGGGTAACTTGAGACATTGTTTACAAAATGGGGGAAATGTTTTTTGTGTTGCAACACAGTGAGCTGTTTTGACTGCAGGAAAAGTCAGGTCTGTCGTTCCTCTGGGGACATTCTGTCCTGCTGCCATTCTTATTAAAGGGCGCCAGTTGCATACTTGTCTTTCATCTGACTTACATGGATTGTCCGTGCACACAATCCATCCATCCGTTTTCTATAGTCGCTTGTGCTATGCAGAACCAAGGGTCTCCGTTGAATCAGTCGGGGTCTTTAAGCTTTTCCTTGTCCCATAGCTTTCTTTAAAGCTTCCTCGGTGGGGCGTGTGTCTCATTACATGTCAAGTGACTGTATACAATTTGTCTTCGCGCACAACATGCATTTTTTTTGCAGGACGCCTTTTCCCGAGAGATCGCCTGGGTGTGAGTGTCTCTTAGTGCTGTCAAACCGAACGTTTGTCATTCCAGGGCGAGGGAGCCGTGGAGAATGTCACACAATCGGCCCGTTGTGAGGCCAGGAAGGGGCTTCTATGGCCAATGGCCGCGGCGCTGTAATTACTGCAGTGCAGCCGGGGGGGGGGCACCCCCCGATGACTCTGTGGGCCGTGTAAGCGGCGAGTTTCAAATGACGAGGGGAAAAAGCGGGCGCTGTTGCATAAAGGAGGGATTTTAACCACCACTGCATCCGCTCCCCTCGGTCAACATCAGCGACTCGACTCACGCCTCCCCGTCTTTCTGTAGGCATGCCGGCCGCCAGCCGCTAAGCCAGCCGGGCTTGGATGAGACCCCAGAACGACCGGACAATGTCCGCCGCCAGCCTGAGCGCCCCGGGGATACGCTTGCCGCTGAGGGGCGCCTTCGCGCACGGCAGCCGCTGTCACGGCACGGACGTCGCCAGGTCCTACTGGGAACAGCAGCACGACCTCAACAAGTGGGTGGGCATTTAAAACTTTTTTAAAATGGCTTTTGTGTAAACTATTTTTTAAAATGAGTTTTACAGTGACGAAGTAGCACTTCAAATAAAAATTCAATCTAGTAATATAACCTTGCGTTGTTATAATCTTTGAAACTGCGAGAAACTCACAAAAAGCAGGAGGCTTGTACATTTTACTAGTAGCCGTGTATGTACTGATGTGTAAATGTAACAGAGCAGTTAAATTCTCAAAGGAAGTAAACATAGAGGTGATAAACTTGCACATGCTACATGCGTATCTTTTAGACACAGGTTTAACATAAACCTAGGCGAAATTTAAGAGCTTTACCCCAAATGGCCATTGCATCATTGCTTTAGAGAAGTATATCTGCGGTATACTGATATGTGGGCTGTGATGGTGCTTTGCTTTATGCTCAGTCGAATCGGAGATTATCCGTATCGCTGCATCACGCCGCTGTTCTCATCGCAGCCTTTGCTTCGGGCTGGATGCGGTGCCGGCGGAGTTCAGGCTGAAATCGCAGCAGCGGGTCCCCGTGTCTGACGCCTTTGACGGTGAGTCCATGTTACCGGCCGGCAGGGCATCTTTTGATGCCGCTAAAATGAGTATAAATATATGGTGGCATTTAAGGTCAGCCTTTTGTTTAGCGGCAGTTTTCCATCGGCTGCCCTCATTCACTATAGGCGACATTAATTGTTCCGTAATAATGTGACTGACAACAGACTAGCTGAAGTTATGTATTTCGTGTAATGTAACGGTTAAGCGGCGGGCTTCTGACACGTAGTTTAACAGGCATAAAATTTACTTATTCTGGGTAGGAATTTGGAGAAGGGTGGGGGACAATCATTAGGGGCAGTGACCACTCAGCTCATTCCAGAAGGCATGTAGACAGGAAGTAAGATTACAGGTTTGACCACTCCCCCAGAATTTATTTCTGGGTGCAGGCCTGCTATCCAGGATTTTGTTTAAAAACTATAGGGTTGTGTCAGATAAAAAGGCACCATTTTGGTTTAGATCAAAGATGCACGCTGATTAGCTTGTTTAAAACAGCTGTGGGTTTGAAGGAATACCCTTCACCCAGTTAAACTGGTAAGAAAATGACATCTAGTGTAACTGGTTTGGCTGGCCTTGAGATCAGACCCATGTCTTCAAACTGCACAACATGTCCATAACCTACACCAGAGCCAAACAAACAAACAAATAACAGACAAATGTAGATCAGGAGCTGAGGGGACGAAACTGCAACCGGACATAACAGCCAACGATACATTTGGGACTCTCACAAACGCTTTGTTTTCAACAAGATCTCTGGTTCGGCATCAGATAGCTTTAAACAAACAGCTACCTCAAGGAACACTCTAAAAAGGTGTACAAATATAAACTTTTCAAGCTACTTATACAAAAAAAAAACTAAAGTGTTATTAAGATTACCTTAATGGCAGTATTGTAAAAATTATTGATACATGTTTGCATTTATAAGAAGCTATACTAGAATGCATCAAAAATAAAAGCATGAAATCAGTATTAAAAAAACGTTTTTTTTTACGCTTGGAAAATTGTGTTCGTTTTGTATGTCAACACTACTAGGCTTGCAACAGTTCAGTGGTCGGTCGAGCATAGTCAGGACAGCATAGACCAGTTTATGACACAGACAATGTTACAGCAGATATTTATATTATTGTTACTGCAACCACAGATACTTTGTCATTTTTTAATGCGCTACGTGGGAAGACAGACTGTGGCTTAGCAGCTGTGCTCTTTTATGAATATAACCTTGAGTGCATCCTGCTAGCTCAACGGAAGACCTCTCACGTTTGCCACTTAGCCCGAGCTCACAGACTGTTGTGAATGATAATAAAATAATAATAATAAAATCACAGGGGTGGCGATGCGCGAGATGTTCCGCGTCCTCGTAGCGGCAGCCAACATTGGCCTAGTCTAACAAGGAAGCTTCAGCCAGAGATAAGCTTAGGCTCATTTATAGGGACGGTGCTGGAAAAGATTATGGTGGTGCTGTCAGAAGTAAGTAAGGTCATGGGAATTTACACGCTTAAAATGACTCCCCCATTAATAATACCTCAAGTTTATGTTGTGGCTGTTTGGGATGTTTTTGCTGGAAGTGTAATGCCCCGGAACAAAAGCAAAAAAACATTAAATATGTAGGAGCTGCCCCAGGAGTTGATTTGTATTTCTCCTACTGAGGAAGAGTCTAATGAAATGTAGAAATGTTTTCAGCGAATGCTGAATGTTCAAGAGAAAGCTAATTGTGAGAGCGGTGCCGTCTAACCGGCGTTTGGTGTCATGTATCCTTGCAGGACAGTCGACTCCCCCCAGCTCTCCGCAGAGCCCTGGTGCCCAGCGTCTCCCCCCCAAGAAGTTCCGGCCGTCCCTGCTCATCCTGACCCCCAGCCCGGAGCTCTCCTCCCTCAGCTCCCCAGAAGGCGACCAGGTGGTGCCTTCCTTCCAGCGGTTGTCTGTGTACGAGCACACCCCCCCTCTGACGTGGGGTCGCGGCACTAAGCCCCTTCCGCCGCTTCCCGGGCCGGCGGACCTCTCCTCAGACGAGGCCATGGATAACGAGGTGGAGTTCTTCACCAGCACGGACGACAGCCAGCGGCTGGTGCCGGAGTCGTGCACCAAGCCGGCGGCCTTCCGATACGGTGCCCTGAGCCGGCGCAGTTTCAGGGGCTGCGGGCAGATCAACTACGCCTACTATGAAGGGCCAAGCGGCGGCGGCGTCCCGGAGGAGGAGGCGCCATCATCTCCTCAAGCGCCGCCTCCCATTACCAGGCAACCAGCCACCCGCGAGGTGCCCAGGCAGCACGAGCGCCCCCAGCGGAGGCTGCGGCGCTCCCATTCGGGTCCTGTGGGCTCCCTGAACAAGCCTGCCGGCCTACGTCTCTCCTGCACGAACCCAAGCACCCGCGCCCAAGATAAACCTGAGGTGCCGCCGCGGATCCCCATCCCGCCGCGGCCATCCAAGGGCGCCGACCTCCGCCGCTGGTCGGCGGAGGTGCCGTCCGGGGTCTGCAGCGACGAGGACAAGCCCCCCAAAGTGCCGCCCAGGGAGCCACGATCCTGCGGCAGTCCTCGTACTCCCAGCCCCAAGAGCCTCCCCATATACATCAACGGCATAATGCCCGCCACCCAAAGCTTCGCCCCCAACCCCAAGTACGTGAGCCGGGCCCTGCAGAGGCAGCACAGCCTGGGCTCACAGACTCCCCGCTCCCCCTGCATCCTACCTATCATGGAGAACGGCAAGAAGGCCAGCACCACGCACTACTTCCTCCTTCCCAAGCGCCCTGTCTACTTGGATGGGGATAAGATTGACAAGTTCTTTAAGGAGACGGACAGCGAGAGCGACAGCCCTTCGAGTCTGGACTGGGATTGCGAGGCTCGACAGAAAGCACATATACACTTGGTATAGCCTCAGACAGCCGGGGGGAGTGAAAAAGACAAAGAATACGAACGACAGACGGTGCCTGAGGACCTAAATGTATAAAATACTCACAGCTGCTCTATTACTTGCACCATTAAGGATCTCAGTGTCTAACTATTTTATTTTATTAGAGACTTGTACTAAATGTGGTTTAGAAAAAACTTTCCACACAACTACTTAGTTTTTTTACCCTAGTGTTCTTGAAATTGGGGTAAGTTTTCTGTTGGTTTACAAGTGGGCTATTTTGATCAAAAAGTCAAACACAAGTGACAGGTGTAGTATATAAGTTTGTATAATATCTAAGTTTATTGCTCCGATATCTCATCCGTGAAATGGACTGGAAGCGGCTTTGGCTGTTCTTTCGACGACTATTTTCTTATTGGTATAGAAGCTGTTTTGTTTTTTTTTGGGGTTCCACTGATATGGTGGAGTCACGGCACAAGCTGGACTTGTAGCTGATGTTTGGTACGTTGCGCACCGCAGAACAAGGCGTGGATAGTATTTCTTCAAGGTGCTTTGTCAGCTCTGACTCACCATGTCCTTCAGCAAGCATGGCCACCATGCGCACAGCACACAGAGAAGATGGACTCTCCTAAACACACTTGTCACTGTAACCTAATAGCATAGGCGGTGATATTGAATAACTCTCCAATGAAGGATAAATCCCCTAATCCCTTAAGGCGGTGTTTCCCAACCCGGTCCTCGGGGACCCCGAAATGCTCCACGTTTTTGCTCCCTCCCATCCCCCGAGCCAGGCAGCATACATTTTTGCTCCCTACCAGCTCCCACGGAGGGAGGAATAAAACGCGGACTGTCTGGGGGTCACTGAGGACCGAATTGAGAAAGACCACCTTAAGTGTTTCGTGATGTGAAAAGTCAAGCGCGTATTGCAGTTTTGTTAGCCTGTTTTTCTCTTCACCAGATTGACATTAAGGTTACTGTACGTGTGTGTTTTACCTGGTGAATGTATTGCGTGTGTTGGACAAATGCCGTGCAGGAGGTGGGAAGGGAGACGGCACTTTCCTGTGCACGTGCGATGACAGCTTGACCTGAGCATATTCGTGCCTGAATGTGCGCTCGTGTGTGTGTACGTGTGTGTATGTGAGGAAGTGGATTTTGTGTTACTCAGCCTGGTGGATGCTGCTGTCCATCTATCCCCTGCCAGCTGCACTGTGGATGTTTGTTTCAAAGGCAGATGTTCTGTTACCGGGGATTTCAGAACCATGCAATAACGGAGAATCTGTCAGACCTCTATTAAAGAACATGAAGGAGTTTTTTTTTTTCTTTCAATCCCTGCCTCTGCTGTTTTATTTTAATTATGCACAATAATATTTTGAATGTGAATGTATTATAATACTTTTCCAAAATATATATTTTTCAGTAAATTGTTAGCAGATGGTGAATTTGTTAAATACTTCTGGTAAATATTAAAGTAACTTTTCCTTTACTCACAGATGTATGTTACAGTGCTACTTTTCACAGATTTATAAACACTGTACATTCGATGAAATTTTAAACGGATTTACACTTTCTAAGTTTAACATTCAATCTGATTGAATATCTCCCCTTTCGACGGAAAAACCATTAGTCATCTATCAAAGCTTCACAACATGAAGGTTACTACCAAAGCCAGTTTCAAATCCAGTTGCCGTCACACATATAATTTCTTCATTCATCCTGCAGTCCCTTCATCCAGTTTTAACGATTATTTTAGTCATTCAGGCCATAGTGCTGGATGGAGTTCGGAAGAGAAGCCGATCCAGTGTTCAAATGTAGCCGTGATGTTCAACAGCTGCCTGACTTAATGAACCAGGTGACTCAGTTCCTGCAGAAACAGGTTGTTCTGGGCGATGTACAATACAGCACGTGGTGCCAAACTGGGTTTGGGATCCCTTCCATCGCATTACACGGGCTTGGGCTTGGCTGAGGCCGGTAGTACCAGTTCAATAGTGACAGCAGAGGGCGTGGTCCCAGAAATTCTAGATGATGGTACACCGGAAACTGAATGTAACAGGGAAGGAAACAAAATACATGAAAATTACGGTAAATAAATTGACACGTAACGTTTGATAAACAGAAAGGTTGCGTTTGCCTGGAATTTGTGAAAATAGAAAAATTACACAAAGCTAGATTTGGCCGAAAGCAATAAATACTGGCGGAGGTGCATCCATTCCGAAATCTCTCTCATTCTTCTTGTCTCTCCACGAAAACCAATACTACTGAGTCAACCGCATGTCAGTGCTTCTTGGACCAATCCTGTAAATCTCTATTTTTCTCAGTGTTAGATTACACGCATGCCTGATCCGCCTTAACTTTCATAACCTGGCCCTCTCGTGTCCGTCTGACATGGTGCGTTGTGCCAGGAGTGGCTAATGAAGAGCATGATTGTCACATACTTTGAAGGTTAGAAATGGGAGAGATTACATCAGTACTTCCTTTGAGAGGGATGGACGGATTTTACTGACCTTTTGTTTTGTCGAGCACACCTTTAAACGTCTTAGGCAAGAACACCCAGGCCTGTCCTAGTTTCTGATTCATTGTGTGTCCTGACAAATGACAGCCGTCAATACAATTTTTAAATGGTTAAATCTAACTCCTCCTGGTGTATCTGAGATACACTATTTTGTTTTTTTATTTGTTTGATTGCTAAGTCTATGGGAACATTTACAAACAAGCATTGCTATTGACCTTAATCTGCATCATCTTACATAGCTGGTTAGGTTAATGTTTACTTGCTAACTATGTTAAAAATGTGATATCGTCAATGCTTCTTAATGTACGTCAAAATCTTAAAAACGCCAAATAAATGCACCGTTAAATCCAAGATTAACTGGTGTTACCTGCTGTTGTAAAAACACATAGACTATCACAATATGCTGTGATGTGTCAAACACCCATGTGTGATATTCTGTAAAGTATTAAACAAACAAATAAACTAGTTAATTTATTCAGTACACGTGTCTTGCGTCTTCAAAAAATTTTCACCTGTACAATTTCAATTTTCGAGTTTTATTCTGATTCGATGCCACTGTTGGGTTTATTACCATATAGCTGTGAGAAGCCAACCTCAGTAATGTCCTCAGAGTCTGAGCAATGCTGGTACATCCATGAATACCTGTTCAGCTTACTAGTGTGGTTATTTTGTGATAATATTATTTTGTCATATCACAATCCTTTTCCAAATTTTGAATGACTAAGAAATGCAGATTTATTGTGTCAGATTAGGTCGGTTTGTAAGATATATAAACAGCACAGTGTCTAGAAATTCGGGGCCACCACAATATTCAATTCTATGTATTCATGGACCTCTGTGAAGTTCTTCTACTGCGCCCCTGTATCAAAGCATACACGGTCCACACGAGTTAGAAAGATTTGAAAACCTGCGATGGAACTTTATTTTTAATGTCGTTGGCGCCACCTGGTGGCAATGAACTGAGAAGAACGTAGAATCTCAACGTCTCTTTGGGTCTAAGCACTAACAGGCAGCAGCCACAGGAAGGCCAATACGTAAATAAATTAACAGTAATATTAATGTCTTTAAAAATACATTTCAAGAAACGTACTTATGTAGTTAGCACCATATGTGCGAATAATGGTATAACCTGAGGGTGCAAACAGCCAAGTGTAACACATAATATAATTTATATTACAAGAATTAATAAAAGCGACATAAAATTAATAGTGTCACGGCGCGGTGGGCAGGCGAGCGAGCAAGGAGGCAAAGCGAGCCAGTCGGACGGGAAACGGGGTTTAATGGAGGCAGACAGGTACGAAACACCATGACAATAGGACAATGACCGACATCAGACGAGGGGAGACGTGGACTCATATACACGGCTAACTGGGGATTAACAGGACACAGGTGA
>JAABNX020000119.1:3161862-3178652 GCA_015163995.2 Mormyrus lacerda | reverse complement strand
GGGGTGGAGGGGGGGGTGGGGGCTCCCGTGAGGGGTGACCCGGGACAGGTTGGGATCATAGGCCTTGACGCCGCATGTCCACCCCTGGCCAGATCTGGCAGGTGTCAACATCAGCAACACAATTAGCTCCATGAGCTATATTCCAACAGGGCAGATAACTAAAGCGATGCGAGACAGACTGAAGAAGGGAGGAGAAAAGGGGGAGAGGGGAGAGGGGCAGATTAGGGGGAGATTACGCTCTGAGACAGCTATTAGGAGGGATGAGGCCTTTCCAAACAAAAAAAGAAGACGCAGAAAAGATCAATACTTTGTTAGCTCACCAAGCTGAGACAGGCTTGCTCTGAATGTTTATTTTTCTCCTTTCTTCCCATTTTCCCGATGTTTGTTATTTGCATTGGCAGTCCTAAGGGCTCTCACACAGCCATTATATACTGGCAAGATGGCATATTTCTTTTCCATCCAACAATTTGTTAATTAGGGCCTGGCGCGGTGTATGACACATTCATTCATGGCTTTCTGCGCGGCCCCACGTCCGAAGGGGAGCGGCCTGTCACTGGTGTGTTACTGGAGGAATTTGTCAAGGTCATTGAGAGCAGTGACAGCACACAGAGGGTCGGCCCGACTTTGAGATGACAAGCCCTTTCTTTTATGGGACAAAAAGTACAGTAATCAAGAAGGAGGAGGAAGAGGGGAAACACTGGCGTGGCGTTCCTGGTGATTGGCAGCCCTGAGTGGGAATCTGTCTAGACAAGAAAAACAACTTCTTTCTGAAGATGCATTTGTTTTTGCACGCCCTGGCCAGCTCTCCCATCCGTACTGCAGTGAGGGACCAGTGGCAGCAGCGCCGTTAGCAGTTTGTAAAAGCTGCCCTTCAGACCACAGTTATTTGTCATTCGTTAGAGTTCCTCCATAACAGGAAAAAATGGTGTCTGCAGTTGACAAGAAGACCTACGGAAATAATGAGGGGTCAAAACCTAATGTGAAATCTATGAGTTTTTCTTGAAGCATAGTTTACATGATTTACATTTTGTATTAGCTTTGGTATTTATTGGTATTGAACCCCCCCCCCCTGTAATTTCCAGTCTTGTTTTTAAAACATAAAGAGATGAGGAGTGTGGCCATATGCTCCATGATAATCTGCCATGATGCCACTCTTGGGCATTCTGGGTGAGGGGAGACTGTGCGCTGTGTCTTTAAATGCAATCAAAGGTCCCCCAAGGCTTGCACACCTCGCATTGGAACCCTCACCAGGGACAGCAAATAGGCAGAAACTAACTCACGGAGTCAGGAGGACGTTTTCTTTGGTGTCCAAGAGGATAGATAGATAAATGCTAAATGTCATTGTAATACCAGTGAGATTTAGTTTGGAACGTGCCAGCAGATGCACTATATATGTACACTGTGTATATATATATATATATATATATATACACACACATACACACACACAATAAGGTGCTTGTAAGATGGTAAGTAAATTAACAGAAATAGAGTTTTCAGTGGTCAAAATGCACATGAATATGGATCTTGCACATGTGGGTTATTGCAGGAAGCCCTCACAGCATAAAGACGCGCAGAGCCAGCTGGTGGAACGCGAGATTGCCAGGAAGAAGCGATGGCGACTGTGGCGTATATCGCCATGTAGGGGAAGGGTGCGAGCTGTTTCGGGGAGGGGGGGCCCTGTTCTTGAGGCTCGGTGATCTGTGCTTCGATTAGGGTGAGTGTGAGCAAAAGGGAATCCGGGTACGATGCCCCCAGGGCGGATGCACACAGCTCCGGTGGGAATGGTTTTGCTCTCCGGGAATCATTTGCCAGATCTGTCACCAGCTTCAGCATGTTCTCAGCACCACGGCGTCGTCCCAGGAAGTGCTGTGCATCTCTGTGAGGAATCCTACTTCATCAGCATCTAAGACGCTTGTCATTGAGTATTGCATTTCATTTCATTTAACTAATTTGAACATTCTCTTTCAATGCTACCTCTCTGCATTTGCAATCTCCTTAGCACATTGTCTGTCTTTCAAATGCAATCTTTTATAAATTTTATGCGATTTTATGGCTGGAAAAACAATCCCATTTTTGCACTCACAGACAGGAGACAAATTAAGACGAATTATTTCCAGGTCTACTTAAACTATAAGTTGTAGAGTCATCCATAAAAAAAAATCATTGCAATTAGTATGTTGCTGTTTGGTTTACTGGTCCTTTGAGTTGGATCAGAGAAATGAAAAAAGGCACTGCAATTCACATAATATCCCCACTGGGGTGGAAAACTTCCTGAAAGTGCTTTTTAATGTCCATCTCACTTGTAGACTGGTCTTTATGCCGGATAGCCTTGGTCTTTAAACATGATAGACAGCTCTAAGGTTTGCCACTGAGTCTTTATTCCAGAAAGCTACCTGTTGAGGCAAATTCCACGAACTTGGTAATATGTTTTAAATTGTTATAGCTCACGGGGAGAGTGTAATCACGTTGTAAAGCTATTATGTTATTTGTCCTGCTCTTTAGTCTAATATATATCAGTTACTTAGGCTTTTAGACATTACCTTTGAAGAAACATTTTTGTTTGTTTATTGGTTCATTTGAGAAGGACAATGCATATTAGAAATATTACTGTAACTGTGCAATAATCTTCATCGGGAGTCTCTGGGTTCTTAGTCTATAGAAAAGGACACAAATAAAGATAAAACAGCACAACAGAATACAAAATCATGCAATACAATAAAAGAAAATAAACACAGATCCTAATCAATACAACTGAAAAACAAATGCACAAAAAATGTTTATATAACACAGTCGTGAAAACTTCGCCAGAATAGCACCATAGGGAGGACCGATTGCACTTGCAATCACTTGTAAAGCTTTTTTTTTTGTGGCAGCCAAAAGTATAGATTTGATTTCAGCAGGGTTTCATTTCTGAGCAGGGAGGCTGGACTGACTGACCCCTTGGTGGCCAGGGGATGCTGGGCTGGGGTCAGAAGATGGCTGTGAACCTTTGGCTTAGTGAAAATGTCCCCATGGGCAGCCAGGGGACCAGAGCTTACGCAGCCTTTCGGCAGGGTCTCCCAGTCCCACAGGCCCACAGGCTCATTAACCCACCATCAACCCGAAAAACCTTTTTTCCCAATCATGTCACCCTTAAATACCTCCGTTGTTCCATAAACCTTTATGGACATCAACATATGATGTTAGTGTCATCATAAACAATTTACAAACTATGCACATTTTTTTTTAATGACCCTTCCTTATTGCTCATGACCAATCGCATTTACGCTGACCCAAGCAGAGCAGGACCAGTGGTCCCATATCAGTGTTTATGAGCTGTCTGGTCCTGCTGGTTCCCTGCAGGGCAAATTGTACTTCTGCACTTCCCATAAGAGAAACAAGCTGACCCCCACTCCCCAACCTCCCCCTGAGAGAGCAGTTGGGTTGAAAAAACATGGATGCACTCCATTGCCCCACAGCCTAAAGTCCTGCTGCCCCCCCCCCCCACTTTTGTTTTACTCTGGAGGTGACAGAGATACAGCTTTACCATGAGCTGTTTCGGCACGGCCGCGGACCCCGTCGCAGCACTGTCATCGCTGCCACATTAAATCTTCCCCTCAGGATTCCCATTCATTAATGCATCTTAATGTCAGCCGGCAACCTGCCAGAAATCACAGCCATTATTGACCCTTCAAATATAGTCCTCAAGCTGAGTAATTTGAGAAATTCAAATGCAATGTCCACTATTTCCTTCATGGAACTTCTGTTTCCCTTTCGTTTATTGTGACTTTTTCATTTATTGCGACTAGTTTTACAGTTTCCTAAGTATTTCTTAATGACATTTCGCTGTATTTAAATCTAATATTGGAATCCTTTTCATCTTTAACTCAGTGTTTTCTTTGTTTTCATTCCAGCCATGTGAGTTGAATTTTTAAGACCTTATATCTTGTTTTTTTTTTTATGACAAGGCCTAAGATTGTCATTCTTTAAACAAAAATGGATACACAAGCTTTTATAGCTGTTTTAGTCTGTAGAACTATCTACAGAATACTGATTATCTCTATTTTTGTCTTTCTTTGTAACAATGTTAAACAGTTTCCACAAATAATTCATCCCTTCTTAATGAAAATGACGGCAATAAAGCCTGATGAAATTGCTTAACAATAATTCAAAACTTATGTTTCCTCAGATTTTCTTTGTCTGCCAAAAGTTGTCAAACATTCGACAGGCTGGTTGTAATAGGGGATTATAGATCGGTCTGCTTGTAGCCTAACTGTAGAAGCGCATTAAAAGCTAGAACAGGCTAATTTTATTACAATTGATGCGTTCCCTACGCAGCCTAATGCGCAACGGTAATTAAGCAGGAAGGCATATGCCCAGTGTCGCAGCGATAATAAAGCGTTAGTTAGCACCATGGTCCACTGGTTTAAAAATCACCATCAGCCCATGCCACTTATGTCCATAAAATTTTCCATTTTATGCTCTTTAATGACTTCCGCCCAGAATCTTCGTTTTCTTTATTTATATGTGTATTTTACGCTCACACAAAGACAATAAACATGTCCGCAGAAGTGTTGCGAATCAGGAATTTGTTCGGATTTTTTCCACCGACTGAAATGGTGGATGATGTGGCCGGTGTGTGAGAGGCGGCGGGGCGGCCAGGGACGCTGCCCTCTGCCTCATTAGACCCCCGTCTCTGCTGCTTGATTCGCTAATGGACTCGTTTCTACGTGCCCTCTCATTACGTCTAAAAGATCGCCTCAGACTGGCTTGAAAAAGCAAATTTTTCTCACATCTGAGAAATAGAGTATGTACATAAAGTAGAGTGCTTTTAAAATTGTTTTTAGTATCATTCAATGTTACAACGCTGGCTCCCAAATGTCGCTTATTAATGGTAAACTCATTTAAATTGTATCTACTTTAAGCTTCGAAGACCGATTTACTGTGATTTATCCAGACGATTTATTTCTCTCGTAAGTACAACGATCATTTTACTGTTGGCTTCCAGTTGAGTTCTTACTGGAGTGGTCTCCTCTGTTTGATTTTACGTATTTGTGTTCCAGAAGAAATGACAGCCTGTCCAATGATGAGCTCGACAATCTTCTGCGTAAAAGCATCTTGGTGCACTTTAAGTATCTATTAGCCATAATCTTTGGAGGAGACTCTGAGAGGCAGAATCAGTCACTTTTGTGCAGCCGAAAAGCCTTTATCGCTGATTATTAATCTCTGCTTTTCAAAATGCGATTTTCGCTCGCCCGTAAAAACTCTGACATTTTTTCCGCACAGTAGCTGTCCAGTGAGAGCCTGAATTAATAAATGCGTTAAGATTCTGCTTCGCGTTTTTTTTTGTTTACTATGTCAGCACTTAGATACACTTAACTCTTCCCATAGATTATGTGTTTGTTGATATTTGAGGACAGATGAAGCTGAAAGGAGAAGTCTTAGGTAGGGCGCGTGTTGTTTTGTAAAGATATAATTCCGTGATAGCACAAACTTCTGCAAAGACACAACTATGTCTCTCTCCTTTACTTAAAGATACAGGAGTGCAGAAATAATAGTTTCTGTTCAGGTTAACCCATAAAACACTGACAGTGTTCATCTGGACTGTCTATGAAATGTTTACAGTACATGAAATATGAATTTATTTAATTTGGTGTTTAAGATAATGACATTAAGATGCATCAGGTGTCTGAAACTGCAGTTTGGTGCGTAATCATTTGTCAATTTAGACTGACAGTAGACCTTTCAGATTGTAGAGTTCGTTCAGTAGGGGTGAGGTCTCCATAACTGGGCATATTCACCTGACGTTCTTCACATCGTGATGTCTCGGTTCAGGATGTCGGAGCTCTTGGTATGGCCGATGTGCTGCAGAGACTCTCAGCATTTCAGAACATGTGCCAAATAGCAGGGGTGGGACAGACTCTCAATGGCACAAGTTTGGGTCTGATTGCCTGCATTGCCCCTGTGTGAGCCTCTCCGCATTTTGGGCCCTTTGTTGGTGACTTGGGTCCCAGTGCCAATTGGCAGATCTTTGCAGGCTTCCTCTGCCTATTTAGACTGTGTTTTTTCCCGCCTCTAATTTCATTACTTTTTTCTGTGACCTCAATTAGCAAGATCTTAATCCCAGGAAATTAAATCCCATTGTCAATAAGGAGGAAGGAGACCTGGTGTAAAACTAAACCCACTTATTTCAATAGCCACCTCCCCAGTGCCGGCAGGTAGAAATTGAATCAGTTCTTTCACAAGTTTTCATTGACCGAGTTAAATTACGGAATGTCAACTGCAGCTGCATCTCCGCCTTCTGCAATCTTAGCTTGGAATTTCGATTCCACTTTCTGAGAGTACATAGAACAAATGCAGATATATATGTAGTATGTGTGTGCATGTATACAATGACTCTTCTGAAGTAAATACAGCACTAAAAATAGACATCAGTGCATACAGATATGTAACAAATTAGCAGTATATAGGAACAACTATTCTAAATTGCAAGGATTTGGCTTCAATAGAGAAGTTAAAAATGATACAGTTTCACCTGAATGTCACAGTAGAATGCAGTTTGGATGAATTATTGATTATTTATATGGGATATATATATATATATATATATATATATATATATATATTGTATGTTATGTTACTATTTATTTTAAAATTAAAATTTAATTTGGATAACAGGATATTTAAATGGGTTATTCGTCTTGGCAGGTTCTGATAATGAGTCTAAATGTTTTATATTTTATTTATTCAGATCCTAACGCTGCTTAAAGCTGGAATGTTGGTTTGGTTTTTCTCCCTAAATTTGTACAAAACACATTTAAGTTCGTCAAGCCCAATCTTGAAAATACAGTCCACCTCCCTTCTCTAAAAGTCCACCCAACCCACTTCACTCCACCTCTGCACACACACACACACACACACACGCACGCACGCATGCACGCACGCGCACTACCAAGCCCTTAATGGATTAATATTCAGGCTGCACCTTCCAGTGGCGTTCGGGTATGGAGAGTCAATATGTCAGCATTTATTGATGCCCCATGGAGCAGTGGAGAGTTGTCAGACCTTCTTTCAGGCTTTAATGGCCCCCTAAGGTGCACCTTCTATGGGTCCTGAAAGGGTCGGGGGCCTCTGAGCCGGCCTGTTGTTTAAGGTGAGCTCACACTCACAGCGACGCACAGACAGAAAGCACCACTGCCTTCATGGACATGACAAGGGCCTTGAAAGGCCGTCTCCATCGCCTCTGCAGCTTCTTTTCCCTTTTTCTCCCCTTAAACTTTTTTTTTTTCTCCCTCCTCCTAAAGAAAGAAAAGGGGGCTAATTGTTTGTTGTGGGAGCCAAAGATTATGGAAGCTCCCCTCTTTGCCTTTCTCTATTCTCCGCTACTGCTGCTTCTTCTTCTTCTTAAAGATGTGTCTTTTTTTCCAATGAATGAGAAGAAAAGCAGAGGAATTTTCATGTGCGACGTTTGGGGGGATGGGGGGGGGGCTCCCTGCCCAAATTTAGAAAGTGACAACGAGACAGAGGAGGCCACTTGACAGCCATGGTGTTTGAAAATGATGCAGAGACAGAACAGAGGTCTCTTTATAGGACCCAACGAAAACCCCAGAGTGAATTCTCACCCAACACTGACATCGTTAGCTCGCTAAAGGGCCTTTCGGCTAATGCAGCGCCATTAAAAATAGTTTGTACAGAAATTTAACAGATTTTTTTTTTTTGCCCAGCTGAGTGAAATAAATATGAAGTAAAGAGTGAAAGAGGTCAAATTCAGAGATGTTTTTCAGATTAGGTGATGAACGTAGATTTATACAACTGGCAGTTTGAACTTGTGCCAGTTCTGGGGGAAACTGGCAGATTAAAAGAAATAGGGTCTAGAGGAAAGTGTCTGACTGCTGATGACACCTCATTCCCCCAGCAAATAAAGATCTAAACTTGCTAATTGAGGAAAATAGTGTGTCTAATTTGAGAGAAGTTCTGCTGACTGTGAATTAATGACTCAACCTGCTTCGGAAGATTCAGATTAGCTACTCGGTGCTTGTTACTTGTAAACCTCAAATCTTGTCCTTCTTGCTGGAATATTTGGGCTTTGTATATTAAGCAATAGCCCAATCAGCTGGACTTCACTGTGACTTCTAATGTGCTTCCTGCTTGCAAATTAATTCCAGACTAGGTATCTGCATGTCAAGAACCAAGTCTTGTCCACAAGTTCTGAATTAATAAAATATTTCAGTTCCACTTTACATAAAGGCTCTCCTTTGCCATTGCTAAATGGTAATAACTCACTGATAAAAAGAAAACTGTGGTATGTGATATAATTGTATATTAATGATTGACATCTTAGAACGTAACTAATAACCTGATTATGAAACATTTGTAAACCCTTTTACTTATTATGAAATGGTAGCAATATTTTTAATCTATAGCACTTCTTTACAGTTAAACTATTGCAAATTGGTTAACTGTTTGCACTTTAATGACATTTAAATTGCCAGCTTATTTCCTGCTGTATGACAGTATTATTTAGCCTGTATCTTTTGTGATATACAGTGTTCCCTAAGTGTGGCGTAGTGACTCGTCATGGTGGCGTTTCCTCCCACCTCTGGGGTTTAGATATGGCCTGAGCTCTGTGTGTGTGTGTGTGTGTGTGTGTGTGTGTACGTGTGTGTGTGTGTGTGTGTGTGTGTGTGTGTGTGTATTTTCTTGGATGTTCTCCGGGTCTCGCAGTACCCATGACCGCTTTCTGGACCGACATGTTCCCAGGTTCTCCTGCAGAGCCTCTCCACTTGGCGTCGGGCCCCGTGCCCCATATCCCCGGTCAGCCTGACGTCACGCTACGTGCTACATGCCAGTATGTGAAGTGCAGGTCCCTGCAAAGCTGAGTGTAGGCAGGTTATTTCTAATTCACGCCCAGAGCCTGAGAGATCGTGGCAAGGAAGATAGCAGTTAGCCCTACAGGCTGCACGCATAATGAGCTTCTCTTCCTTTAGAAAAGTAACACCCCAAAACAAAGATGCACACTAAATATGGGAAGAAAGAGAGCTAAGAGAACAGATCGACTGTTATATATCCCTGTTGTGAAAAAAATACAAGCAGAATATGCTAAAATAAGCATCAACTGGCATGTCATTCATGTCACTGGGTCTTTGGTACTTAAAAATTACTCGGGGTGCGGCTTGATGGTAATTTTCCTGGAACTAATTTGCTTTTCGCCACCTTTTCTCTCTTTCTTTCTTAAGGAGATGTTTGCGGTCGGTCGTGGTAGCATACCTAGTGAAAAAGAACAGCGGAACACGGCCATACTGGCTGGGATTTTGAGGACTAGGCAAAGGATGAACTGCCGATCTGAAAGGGATCTTAGGCTGGAAGTTCTGGTGTATCCCTTTCACTCTGTGTCTCTGAGACGGAGAAGGCTTGGCAGGTGGAGGTAATTAGCCCACTGCGAGATCAATTCCATTCAATTACATTTCACAGAGTAGCCTTTCCAGCATACCTGCCCTACAGCGTTTAATACAGATCCAATGGAAGCCACTTCACCTCAGGCGTCACTCCGGAATAAATAAGCGGCAGAAGTGGAGGACGATTCTGTGTCCTCTAGGAAAAATGGTTAGAAAAGCCGACGTGGGAGAGGTTGAGAGGTGGAATGGGGGGGGGGGGGTGGCTGTATGACATGGGTGATGGATGTCGCATTTTCTTGTTGTCAGATCAGCAGAACATGCAGCAGAAGGCTGCAGCAGGGAAGGATCCCCCAATATCTGACAGTCTGGCATGAGCTAGACGGAAACCATGTAGATGATCCTTCATCAAAGCTTTTTATTGGGGAGAATCTTTCAATATTGCACCTAAGTGTGTCCTATGTTAATAGGCAGACGTGCAAATACATACAATATAATGGTGATGCTTGGTGAAGCTGAAGGGAACCATAACGGTGCTTTGACTTGACGTTGTTCTGTCTTGTGTAAATCGCCCTGGCATCATTTTGCTGGTGTCACGCGCTTTGGAAGATTAATAGCACTTAGCATAAATCCTTCAATTTATTGCTCTCATCGCAGCAGGTGATATCGATCCCTTTGAGAAAACCTGCTGCTCATTAATTTGATCGTTTTATTAAAGGGGTAAACATGATGCTGTTTATGTGGAGTGACAAATGCTCCTTCTGCCCCGAAACCACCCTTGAGTTTCAGTCTTTAGTGCTTCACGGTATCAGAATGGGCCGGGCTTATTTAAATGGACCTGACATGATCTTAAATAATGTTATTAAAAAAAGAAATATCTGTGTTTAAAAGCAGCACATGTGTAAACTACCCCGAGGAAATACAATTTCTGGGAATAATACTCTCTGAGTAACATGCGATTAGGATTTACATCTATGATAAATGACACGGCCTGACAATTTTATCAATCTCCCACACAGCTTTCAAGTGGAATTACAGTGGTGCTCTTATGCAGTAATCAGGCTGTTTTGTGTTGTTGGGATGTGGGTAATTGCTTTCATTTATCTGAAACCGATGCTCTGTAAGACTGCGTGTCAGACATGCATCACCTGCCTTGAAGGTGTCTGCGCCATTATATTTCGTTCTGAAACACCGCTGGCGCATCGAGGAACACACCCGACTAGCGCAGCGTGCATTTCGCTGCTGCATGACATGCTGGGCTTCGCTTTATATGAGCTGCCAAACATCGCCAGTCCCTAGCTGCGGCTGCTCAGGTGCGTGGTGATCTCAGGGATAGCCATCCCTGTGACCCCGGAATTACTCCTGCATGTTTGGCCATTTTTCCCACTGACTGCGGGGTGTCACATGGTGTGGCTGCATTCATCCAATCCCGGTCATGAATTTTCTGTTTGAGTTCCACAATCTGAACCACACTGGAAAAAGGCAATAGAAATAGCGACTGGAGACCCGGGAGCCACAAGATGACCAGTGTCTCACTTGGGGTGATGCCCCAAAAATGACGCACGGCGAAAATGGATATGGTGGGATCTGCCCCCCGTCCCCCCCAAGTAGGCCAAAATCCAGCAGCATGTAGAAGAGAGCAAATAAATTCCATGCTGTCTCTGAAATGGAAGCAACACCCACCTCACTGCAAGTGCAGACCTCAGAGGTTCTTTTCGGAATAAGGACTACAGGACACCATGCTGGACTGAAGTGTTGTCCTGCAGAGTTAACAGCAAATCTCTTTGCCGCATCCTCATGAACACTAACAAAGGAATACATTGTGCGTGTGCGTGTGTGTGTGTGTGTGTGTCTGTGTGTACGGCATTCCTGTTTCTATTTACAAGTGTATTTTTGCAGGGGCACTGTTGGAAAATGAATCATTACTACAGGACGGGGGGGGGGGGAACGGTGGTGGTGGGGAATTGATTTAATTAATGCGGCTGCATGTCCTGCAGCCACATGTAATCCTTTGAGAATTCTCAAGCGTGAGCTCGGGAAGACAAAGAGACATCCACAAGGAGTCGTCTCGAGTGGCCTGCAATGATAGTCTCCACCTAATCCCATAATTCCTTGTTTAATTAAACTCTGGAGCTGGCCAGGAGTCTGAGCCAGTTAGATGGGTCCTGTTAGTATTGTTATTTGCAGGTTGTGGTGTTAACCTTCTTTTTTTAAAGCTACCTCCAACCACGCACTTAAACACACAGATGCACATGCCCATTCTCCCTTTCAGACGATTATATACACCTTCTAAGATCCCTCTTTCTCTGCACCCAACTCATTCCTAGAGAAAGGTCTGATCGTCGACGGGTTGTTCAGCAACATCTCATGGCAGAGCGTCGTCCTAGCTGGTGGTCACACCTAGCCTTAGGACCCTGGGTGCTTCAGAACTAGACAACTACTTCATCTGAACGCAACACACCGCAACATCGTCTGGTGCTCAGATGGGATTAGCGGGACCCTATGTGGTTTCCCGAACTCATACCCCCCCCCCCCGCCGGCATCCTCAATGAATCGGCTTCAGACACAGATAAGACACAGGATCCGGTCATTATGAATCTTCTCAAGCTGCTCCAGCTGCCACTCAATAGCCTGAAGCCCTCTGATCACCAGCAACCCTGGAATCCAGTCCCAGGGGTCCCAGATACTCGAAGAAGGAAAGCATTACCCATAAATGGATCACATTGAACATGTAGATCTTCATTGCGCTGTTTCAAGGTTTTGTCCAAAATTACATTAGTTTAGATGTTGAAATGTTACGAAAATAGAAAAGCAATATGATAATAGAATTTTCTGTAAAGGGTGGAGTGGGACTTGACCACATGTGTGGCGAGGCCCTGCTGCCCTTAACCAGTGATGGAGACCTTCTGGGACACGGGAGCCCAAGTGCCAGTGTGTGATCAGGTCTTCCAGCAGCAGTGTGGTAGACAGACCGCTGCCCGACCCAGTCCTGCTGGGAAACCGCGCTATGTGTAATCCCTGGTCCTATTTTCCAAGCTACAGAAGGGGGTGCAGAAACCTTAAATCTACGACTGAGTGTGTGTGTGTTTGGGGGCAGCGGCGGGGGGAGGGGGTGCGTTTTCTGGCATATTGATGGGCCCCGTCTCTGCCCTGTGCAATCGGCAGTGCTCGCGGGTGGTGGGAGCTGTCTGGTAAAGGAACATCCAAGAATAAAAACCACTATTTATCCCACCTAATTCTAGGCTGGGGAGGGCGACGGGTTAAAGCCTGAGTCTGTGAGACCAGGACTCCAGCGCCTCTGGGGAGATTTTCAGGGATCAGTCCTTCTCTGTCTAAACTGAAAATGTAAACAGCAAGCTCAAGTTCGAAATGACAAAATGGACTCCCGGTTCCTTCCTGGAATCAACAAGAATGGGGAGAAAAGGCTGGCAGAGTGACAGCAAAGATGTTTCCTCCCTGTGCCACTTATGCTAGCTGTTACTAGCCTGGGATGCTAACGAGAACTGCTTCCCTTCCTTGTATTGTTCTGGAAACGATATACTGGTTTTTGTAACTATGATACTTGTGCTGTAATATTGTGCCTCTTGACTAAACAGCCATCGTATCACACTGCACGACTATCAGTTTTAGCTCTGCGGGTGAAAGCGTTTCAGTTTTTGTGCATGAAGGGTGCTAGTGTGAGCATTTAACAGGTTTAGCAAAGGCGGCTCCCCTCGTCGTCTGTCTCTCCGAACGGCGGACTCTTTCGCATTATGTTTACCGGAAAACAGCGTGGCGTCAACCGTGCGGCCTCCGTGTTTATCCTCACGGCCGGCCGCCGCCCGCAGAGGAAGACCTGTTTCCAGTAACCGAAATGGAGGTTGAAATGTAACCCAATCTGTCGCAGTGACTGTAAACAGTGTTGGAGGCTGAAGGCAGGCGCTTCAGCGAAGCCAATGTGGCGTTTCGCTGGGAATATTTACACGCTGGCGGTTTGGTCTAGGAGCCCCAGGCCCTCACAGAAGAATAGTGGTACAGGGATCACTAAGGTGGTCTGGGGAGATTAACCCCCCCCCCCCCCCCATTCCGCCTTCTCTCCTGGCTCCCAAGTCTGTTTGGATGTGCTGTGATTTGGCATTGTATACACAAAAGCCCCTTATGTATAAATAGCCACAGATTAAAATAATATTTCTCGTCTCTTACTTTCAGCTATATCATTCAAATCCTCAGCTCCTCGCTCTTCATCCCCCCCTCCCCCCAACAACACCCATATCGCCATGGAAACAGACATGACCAGCATGATGGCCCTTGGACGTTTGAAATGGCTCGTGCTGTTGATCCAGTTTGACTTGGGTCTATCTGTTAGGTTTAGGTCCATCAACTCCATTCAAAAGGAAGAAAATCTGTTGTGCCTGACACTTTTCTCATCAATATTATAAAAAAATAATTGTTTGTGCTTAGTTTTGCATCATTACACATCTTTACTGCTTTTAAATTCTATGTACGCCTGTACTTCCTTGACTATGTGTACCAATACCTTTCTTTGCAGCTATGGCAACATATTTTGCACACGTCAGAATGTCTGTAAGGGTGTTCAGTGCGGGCCAGCGGTGTTCAGTGACTGAGCGTGCTCCCCCCATTTCTCGTGTTGCAGGCGGTCGCATGGACGACACCTCAGATGTGGAGTCTGAGCCCGACCTGCCCCTAAAGAGGAAGCAGCGGCGGAGCCGCACCACCTTCACGGCGGAGCAGCTGGAGGAGCTGGAGAAGGCCTTTGAGCGCACGCACTACCCCGACATCTACACCCGCGAGGAGCTGGCCCAGCGGACCAAGCTGACGGAGGCCCGTGTGCAGGTGGGGCCACCAGCCGCCACGTCACAACCACAACTGCACGCAGCACGTCCATCTCGCCATCTTCTGTAGTTGCATACCAAGTACAGGGGCACGGCATGAGGCAGGTCCGGTCTCTTGGGACGGCCAGTCCATAGCAGGGCAAGGACTCCTATGCACAGCCACACACTGTAAATACCACAGACACACAGACTCACCAAACCACATGTTTTTTTGTCCTGTGTAAGGAATCTAACGGAGTAAACCTGCACAGATGGAGCAGGAACATGTAAACTTCACTACAGCTCCAGCCAAATCTATACAGTATGTAACACATACCATTTTCTATACCCAGTCATCCTATTCAGGACCATGGGGGTCTGGAGCCTGTCCTGGAAGCTACAGGCAAGCGGCAGGAAATAACCCAGGATGGGGCGCCGACCCATTGCAGGGCACACAAACATAATCAGAATAAAACGTTTTTAAAATGTGCTGGCTGTCTGTATGGGTCTGGCACAGACAGCTTTTACTGGCCTCACTCTAAATCCATGTCCCACCACGCACGCATGTGCGCACACATACACACACACACACATACCCAGCTCTAACCGTAACCATAAGTAACCAAAAAAAACACTACAAGAAATTTTCGTTTTTTGATTCACAGATTCATGTTTCCTCTTGTGGGAACTGAAAAAAAAGGTCCCCACAATGTCAAAATAACACTTTTTATCACATTGTGGGGACATCTGGTCCCCACAATACATGACCACACACACACAAACTCAGGGTATGTTTCCCTAGCTTGTATAAGTGTCTGAGATACTGACTCTCTGATTTTCAAGGACAAGCTGCATTTTTTATTTGTGTTGTATTTGTGACTGAAATTCTGCAAACGGGAGAAGCACATTTCTGAACTGAAACGGATTTCCTTTGGGCTGGATAGATCTGCGCATTCCCGGGATGTGCTACGGAATTGGCTGACTTGGCTTAATCCCTCACACCTCTTGAGTGGCTGCAAAGTTGATTGCATCAGGTTGTTTCCTTGTCTTAAGTTGTTTAAACATGCAGAAGTGTCTCTCAGAGGGACAAAATGGTCTTACATGACAGGAAGACAGAACGCACTCTAGGCTGGCATTATTGTGTAATCAGGGGACTACCTGTAGGCCTCTCTGGCTGACATGATGGGTATCTGAGATCTGATCTGTGTTGCGATAACATTCCCTGTGCCTCTGTATTTCTGTCGTACCTCCTGGCCCCGCCCCCTGGCCCCACCTCCTGGCCTCGCCTGCTGGACCCACCTCCCAGTACAGCTACCTGATCTCTTGGCAAAACACACATATGAATTGTTAGAGCAGGAGAGGTTCTCCCCCCTCCCCTCGCTTTTCATGCCTTGAAGAGAAAGCAGATACAGATCTCAGGTTCAGAATGATTAAGGATTTGCCATTGTACCTAATCTGAACTCTCAGGAAGAGAGGGAGTCCTGATGTTGTACCCTTTAGTTAAACTGCAGTGTGACTGGATAAAGTTTGAAATGTTACTCTATGTCAGTGGCTTCCTGACGGTGTGGCTGACATTAGCGCAACTAAGATGTGTAACAGAACAAGACCCTATGAAGGGGGTGTGGACTTTGATGGAGGGCGTTTAGCTGTTTGTGGGGAGCGCTGGGCCGGCAGGTCTGCCCTGTGCCCTGCACAGATCTACGCTCCGGAGCAGGGTCGTTTCGTGTGAGCGGCTGGCTTGGGTCCTGCTAAGAGTGACAGCAGCCTGTCCACCGCTTGCTTTTGCAGATCCACTAAGCTCTTTGTGACCTTGCCACTCACACTTTTCACATCATGCCCAGCAGGAGCCTGAAAAAAGGTCACCAAGCAGGGCACAGCCACCCCCCCCCCCTCACATTCTCCTACATGGATTCTCTCCAAGGCACAATGGTGCACTGCTTGGAGGGGGACTCTCTTCCTGAGTCTGTGATGAGACACATGGTGTTCACCAAGAGCTGGTTGACCCTGCGGAAGAAGCAGCCCTTGTTGTCTTTCTCAGGATCACTTCTACCATATGGTCTTCCCATCTTCCCCCATGACCTAAGTCTGCTGTCACAGAGAAGGCATTTACACCCATAGCGCTGGGCAGCCGTGCGCAGAACTGCCTTTGAGGACGAGTATAGTGTTTGGGTATACTTGCCTGTTGCTGGCTTTTAGCAATTCTGACCGTAAGGTTACACAGACAGAAAGCTCAAGGGGGATTTGAGATGGTGTTTTGGTGTGGTGAGAGACGGTGATGGATGCTTTCTGTGATCCCTGATGGAGAAGCTATTGTGCATCCATGTAAGAAGTGGCGTAAGATGAGCTGAGAGACAGGGTGTAAGACAGAGTGATAAGCTGTAAGACTGTGTGTAAGATGAGCAGTAATGTAGGGTGTAAGACAGAGTGGTGAGCTGTAAGACAGGCTGTACCATGAACAGTATGATCGGGCGTAAGACAAAGTGATGAGCTGTAAGACAGACTGTATGACAGAGTAATAATGAACTGTTAGACAGGCTGTAACATGAACAGGATGTAAGACAGAGTGTTGAGCTACAGGACAGGCTGTAATATGAATGGTAATATA
>JAABNX020000119.1:3100990-3114818 GCA_015163995.2 Mormyrus lacerda | reverse complement strand
AGCCATATACATGGGGCCTCATGGCTGATTTCACAGGATCCTGGATGGATGGATGGATGGATGGATGGATGGATGGATGGAAGGATGGATGGAAGGATGGACGGAAAAAACTCCAGCTACAGCTAGTAAGGGGGATTTTGCAGAAGAAAAAAAAGAGAAATGTTAGCTGACATGTAGACAATGAATGATCAGTTGGACAACCAGTGTGAGTGGCAGTAGAGCGACAGTGAGCAGTTGCAGCTGGGAGAAGATGCTCCCCTACCTTCAGGAGCACTATGGTCAGCTCAGCTAGCTGCTCCTTCTACTGAGCAGTGTGTCATTGATCAACCAGGATGCCATGATTAACTGCTTCATCATACACACTCAAGACATGTTCAAAATTCCCTGACCTATGCCTGACTGGAAGGATGGCAATAGATTCCATCCATGCATCCATTCATCAATCCGTCAATCCATCCATCCTCTGTTACTGCCTGTCCCATTCAGGGTCATGTGTGGTCCAGTGGCAAACTCCACACATATAGAGCCGTGGCAGAGACTCAAACCCTGGTCAATTATTATTTTGATCATTTTTATCCAACTTCAGTGTCTTCAGATGCCTGGACATACTCTTGTTAGCCACCAATAGGAAACATCCATCTCATGACCAACGTAAATTTCATTTAATAATCTGATCTATAATGTGATCCATGCGGTACACGGCATGCGAAACACTAGCTGTCACCATATGTCTTTATGTTTATTATAAACGTTATGGAACGCGCCACCTGAGCACTCACACGTGCGTCTGCTGAACAGCCTTTTCTGCACCGCAGGTTAATCGATAATGGCTGAGAAGGTCAGCTATGTAAATAAGGCTGGCCTTTCACATGTATCCTTCTGTATTAACATGTCAGGGTTGCATGTTCTGCCGCTCGCATTTTTCACGAGCTCCACGCATCTTGGATGTGGGGGGTGGTGTTTGTGGAGGCCTGTTTGTAATGCTGCCCCCCCCCCCCACACACACACACACGCACACTCACTCTCCCTCAGTGTCCCATACCCCCCCGTCACCCCCCAGCCTGCTGAACCACCTGGCACAGCTGGGCAGCAGCTTCCTTCTGCATTCATGAGCAGTGCGATGGGTAAATAAAAAGGTTCATTACCACGTTAAAGTGTTACTAATGACATGTACCTGCCGCCCAGCACCTCCGAAAATGTAATGTGACACAGTGGAATGGAAAATCCATTCAGCCCCTCTGCGGCTCCAGTCGCGCCCCTGCGCACTCAATGGAAATTTCCCTCTCCTGGCTCTTCCATTTTGCTGTTCCCTGAAACCAATATTTACAATTCTGCAGCCATTATGTCCTACCAAGCCCTTTGCTCTCACTGTCACAACCTCCATATTAGCTGAAAATTGCTAACTTAATGGGAGAGAGGCTGAATGCGGCCTGAATCGCCACCCTCCCCCACCCCGTGAGGGCGGCAGCCCTGGAAGGCCCAGCAGGGGGTCCCAAGGAATCAGCACCGTGCTACGGTGGAGGATAAATGCCCACATGGGGTGACCCTCTGAAAAAGCCCGCCGTTGTCCTGCTTGCCCACGGCACTGGCAAACAACACGTGATGTACGTGTGAAGCAGGAACGGGCAGCCCTGAGGTGTGGGTTCCCCAGCTTCATGGCGGTGCTGGGTGTGAGAATGCCACAACAGTTCGGTAGGACCCAGGGGTATCAGAAGGGCATGGATACCCTGGAAGATTCCAGGGGCCCACCATTGTGTGGGGCCCCAAAACTCTACTGTTGAGGGCCCCCTGTGGCTGAGGGGGATCCACCTATTGACAAAATGCACCAAGGATGACCACCCCACCTGTTGGCAAAATCTAGTGGAGAGACCAAGATGACCCAGAATTTCCAGCTACTCCTGTAGTAACAGCCCTGTAGTAACAGCCCCGTAGTAACAGCTAACCAAGGGTATGTTTCCCAAAAGCATAAGTGTAAGCATGTAACTGAATAGTTCTAACTATGTTAGTTGCTAAGGGGAGTGTTTGGGAAATGTACCCTAAGTGCTTAAGCAATAATTACGTGTTCACGCTTGGCTTGATTCAGCCAATTTAAGGGACTTGGTGCATTTCTCACGCAAAGCAAGCCATATGTAGATGTTCTGAATTAACTCAGACCCTCCAATGATGTGCATAAGGTAAAAATATCACAATTTGCAATATTTGTTTTATTTTATGAAGGCTTAGACCTTAAAATCAAAAGATCTATCATCTTATACCTTCAGTTGTTGTCATGCTTCTGTTTTAAGAAATAGGTTTAAGATTTTAGATCGATCTCGCGGTCGGGATTAATAGCGTGTTATAAATACATGCCATTATATGCATATGTGGTGTATATCATTAATCCCCAAGGTGCGTGATTAAAAAAAATAAAATAACATCCATTAACATCCCTAGACATAATATCTTCTGTTTTCTTATTGCCATCTGTTCATCAAGTCTTTTTGAAAGCATTGAAATTCAGCCTGTACTTGCTTGCTAATAGTGTTTTTGTTGGAAATGAATAATTTGTTCATGATAAGTTTAGGTTCACCCATAAAATGAATATTAGAACGTGGGTCATTCTCGTGAACTTGACATTTTCTTGAGGCTGAAATTACTCTCGTGATCTGTTCAGCATTCAAAAGGACCAAGTGTGAATGTGACATGGATTGAAACCACATAAAAACTGAAGCACACCAGAAAGTGAATCGAGTGCTTCTGGAAGGTGATGCACAATAGCAGTCCAAAAAGATGCGAGTTTGGTTCATTTAAAGAGGACTATATGTAAAAACACCCTTAGAATTTTTCATTCACATCTGGAGTTATTTTCCTCAAAAATAATCCCAGTTATTTTTAGTTTAGCAAAAAAATCACTAAAGACATTTGTGTCTTTGCATTTTTTATGCCCTTCTCTTTCAACGATATGTTTACGTGAAAAGTATAATACTTAATTGATATGGGGGTTGCCTCCCAAGTTTTTGTAACTAATTAACTTATGTAAATTGGCCTCATTACCCAGCTGTTTTATCTGTTTTTTTTCCTGAGCCATCATTTAACCAGCCGGTTTGAGAGCTAATTGTAATGAGCTCATTAGCGTTGTAGACACATTGCCAATTATCAGCTATGGAAAACAATTAGTCGCCAGACGCTTGAAAAAGCAGCGCGAGGCTACTGGTTAGAGGGAGTTTGAACGTTCCAACAATCCAATTCACACATCAGGCTATCTGTGCTTCTGAGGTAGTGAAGAAGGCAAAGTCCAGCCAAAGTGACTCAGACAGATCTCAGGACGTGATAGTCATTAAAGTCATTCTGTCTTCTAAAAATAAGCCAGTTTTAGACACAGGCATCAGCTAAGGGCAATGCAGAGAGTAGAACTGTCAAAATTAATTATTTGTATTTAGTATGTCTTGTCATAGGAGGTTAATAAACACTTAAAGTAATTATGCATGTACATGAGAGGATCGCATACAGCAGGAATCATATATAGGTGAAAGAGCACAAAGGGGACATTGTTATTTTTACACCTGTGCAAGTTCAAGCTGTTAATGACACCAAGCTGGTTCATGTTCGCTGGCTAATTGTGGATCTGACAAAAAGCAGCTGGGCTGAAGGGCTGGGAGAACTGGTAGAAACTGGGGATGGAAATATGTCATCTGGGGTGGGAGGGATTTGGGAAGTGACACAAGGGAACTGAAAAAGATACATTTAAATTTTGGTTGGTTGGTTTTTGATTTGCCGAATTGTTTGTGTTGGCACTAATTGCCCTTGGCATCCCACTGGTTGGAGGTCTCCTGGTGTCACTTCTGTTCTTTTCTCCATACGGGATCAAGCCTGCAGTCCAGGTATAGTACCAGTATTGAAAATGTGAAGGATAAAAATGCTATCACATAAAAATACTATCCCAGTCTGACTCTTCCCAAGAGGTTAGTCCCACCCCCCCCCCAAACAAAAAAGACACACCGGAAGTAAGAACGGCTCGGTCAAGCTCCACGACCAACTTTAAGACCCTCAACCACAATGAAACCCAATGAAGGAGCAGAAGGTCACTGTGTGTCCTGTGGTGTCCCTTCAACCAGCGCATTACTGCCCCTCCATTGTCAGCGGAGGTAATTAGACCTGCCATCAGAGATGCCAAGCATCAGACGGCGCACGTCTGTCGGCCCACATTGGGCTCTTCATGCTGGTGTCTGCTCACCGCATCTTCAGGAGACTTTCGCTTTTAATCAGCGGCTCCATCAGGCCGCACTAGTGAATCGAGCAGTTGTTCATCCAACACGTCAGTCGGCCTCACTGATTAATTCACTCGACGCCAGACAGGATGTTCTGCCTTGCTCATCGTGCCCGCCCCGTCCCCCCCCCATTCTTTTTTTTCCACTTCTCTTACTTACCCTACAAGGCGATGCTTTAATCCCCGTGTTGTGAAGAAGGTAGGCGCCATCGATTGTTAATTACGGCACTGGTTAGAGGTAGCTGTGTTTGGGGCCCCCCCAGGCTGAGGATTCTCACTGCTGCTCTGAGGTACGTTTCCCAAAAGCACAGTCGTTAACATTCAGCCGAATGACTCCAGCCGCCTAAGCTGCTAAGGGGTCTCGAGAAGTGCGCCATTACCACGCCAGACGAGTGACGGGCGCCGTGAAAAACTGTGACCCATCGATGTGGGATCTGTGGGTAGAACTGGCCTGCAGCGCGTGATGTTCTGAGAGCCTCACCAGAGGTTTATAAAGGGGAACTAAACCTTTACTAGGGGGGTCTGATTCTAATGAAAATGAATGAGAATTACTGTACATTTATTTGGGTATCGGGGGTGCTTTTTAGGGGGGGGGTAAAGCCCCCTGAAATAACCCTATCAATGCCCCTGGCTGTAAGAGGTGAGTTTTCTCCGGGCTCGTGGCTGGAGGCGTTGGAGGTATGAAGACACACAGTGCCCGTCATGGGAGGTTGCTGGGAATCTCGGTAATGATCGCGACCCTAAAGAAGCATTATAATCTTGCTTCCAACAGCTCCTCTGTGTTTGGCCTGTTTGCATTAGTGTTTTGTTAGTGCCCCTCTAGTCCACGTGAGAATATCTATGTATGTAGGCAGGCTTTACAGGTTTTATGGGGAAATCCGACCTGGGTTGGTGGCTCTCCTTGGGCCGGTTCATTTTACATGTGTGTCATTCCGATTTGAAGCCCTGACGGCCCACTGAGCCCCCTCCCAAATCTCTCATGTGCTGTTTTTGCTTTTTTCGGTGCGAGGCGATGCTTTGTAAGGTACCTGATTCTAAGTGTCTCTCAGCATAGGTGAGACTCTTCTACTGAGTGTGGACAGTCCTGAATGGAGGATCAGGGTTGGAGAGGTGCTGCCGTCCTCTGCTTGCTTAGATACCCGTCTCTCACTCACATGCTGATTTACTCCGGTCACTGGAGGTTGGGGAAACCCCCCCCCCAGTTAATTACGCAAGGAGATGGCATTGCCGGAGGCGAGACCCCGCCCAGCAGCTACCTGCCGCCATGCCGGCACGCCGCACATGGTGGACCCCAACCCCCTCGTCTCCGGGCTCCCCCTTCCCCCCCCGGCTCATTTCCGAGAGCGAAATCGCTGGCATTTCACAGCTGTTAAGTGCCTTCTCCCTCTCTGTCGCCATTAGCGACAAATTAATAGATGCCTTTCGGTAATCAGCCTTTATTATAGCTGTCAAGGCGCGAGCCTGTGGAGAGGCAGCCAGGCACGGGTGGACGCCATTGCGGGCTGCTTGCATGCCGCCTTCCTCAGAGCATCGCATTTCCCACCAAAAACACTGATAACACTTTGCATTAACCGCACCCTTATAATGCATTCATAGCAACAAGTAAGTATACCTTAACACCCTAACATACCTTAACAACATTAATATACATTAATAACAAACATCATGATGACTATAAGAAACATTATAATCATATTATGTTTGTTATTAGTATATATTAAAACTGTTAAGACATGTCAGGATGTTACGGTATAGTTACATGCTGCTTATGAATGTTCTACCAGTGCGTTATAAATGCATTATGAAGGTGCACTGAATGTTCTATGAATGCATAATGAATGTATTACAAAGGTTCAGTTAATGTAAAGCATTACCAAAGCTCTCTCTCTGCTCTTGACCCATATGTACACGTTTATATACTTACTGAAACAACCATAATGAAATGACAGCTGGGTCTGTCTGAGGACTTGGAAAAGTCACACTGTCTCAGGCTTTCCTACCTGCTACCTCGACTCATATTCCCCTAGTGCATCTAGGAGGTAAGATGTTTCCCTGTGTCATTTAAGACAAGTGGACAGACCCCCAGAACCCAAAAAGAATGACGTGAGGTGAAATAACAGCGACTTGATGGTGATATGTGAAAAAACGTCAAAGTTGGATATGATCACTGGGGAACGGCTCAGATGTGTAACGAAGGACGTCTTTCACCTGGCTCCGCGATTTCCCACATGACAGCTGCTCAGCAGCCAAGAACTCAGACGACAAACAAATGAATTCATTTCAGCTTCCTCCCAGCATTAGTTAGCGGGCGGTGCTGATACGGCTCCCATCTGTGGCACCTGAGCCTTAAACCCCCCCTATGCCAACGTGCAATGGGGGTGTCTGTAATTTCCTGGTGTCCTTGGGAACCATCGTCTATATTCTAACCAACCTGTGTTTGGGCGAACGCAATTACAATAGGATTTAATATAGTGGTGATCCTGGGATTAGCAAGACTTACATGAGAGATAGGACACCCCACCCTTGTCGGAGCCCCATGCGGACACCCCGACTGCGATTGGGAACCGAAAGTCGCCGGGGAAAAGGAAATTTAATTTGCAGGATTAGGGGCACAATTTAAATCAATCAGATCCTTTATGATGCATCAAGCCATTTCAGAGGGCAGGGATTATGGGAGTTTGGGTGTTCATACTCACAAAAGATTTAAAGGGTTATTTGTCACCACCCTGCACCATATAAAAACATATATATAAAACTATAAAACTTCCTAACAGATGGCCTCTCCTTAGCACAGGTTTTTTAATGTCTGTGGACATTATAAGTTCTCAGAGAAATGCGATTACACATGAAGATAGACGAAAGGCACGGTGAGTGCATGGGAGCCGTAACGGAGGAGACCGCAGCGGGAGCAGCTCACAGACATGGGTGTTGTCAAACTCCTCTGCATCAGGCGATCCTGCTGCGCTTATCAATTCAGCAGCACGTGGCATGGTCTCCAGCAGAGATAAGGCAACACTCCCCAGCTCCCCAAATCCCACTCCCCCCAGTAGCACACTCTGTAGAATCTCACCATTAAAATATGAGCAGTGCTGGGTGTTCCGGCCAGTGGGGGGGGGGGGCTTGAATTTCAGGGGGCCTTTTCAGGGGAGAGGGTCACAAGCAGAGTAAGGGCCATGGTGGGAGTGTGTGTGAGTGGAGAGGGGAGTAGGAGACAGAAATTGCTTTCCCAGGGTATTGACAACCAGAACAGCTGAGATTCCAGCCCCCATCCCATGCATGCACCGTGGGCCAGCTCATTGTACCCGCACAGATGTGCGAGGGAGAGCAGGGTGTGATGTTATGCCAAGCAGGGAAAGTTCTGTAATGAGAAAACAGAGCAGAGGTCAGTGGCTTTGTTAATGCCCCCACCCCAACTCCCCCGCACCCCCATGCAGAATGAGAACCTCGGAACAGCTGCAGCCGTCCTGCATGTACCCCAGTGCCCAGGAGCGACTTGGAAAAGACTTCCAGCTGGGACAGAGAGGCACACTGCTTTAGCGGACGCACCCATTGCGTGCCGCATGGAAACCATGCATGAGTCATTTAGGAGTTCCACAAGTGAATCATGCAGGTATTCATGCAGGAGTCACCCCAGAAATCATGCATGAGTCATGCAGGTATTCATGCAGGAGTCACACAGAGAATCATGCAGGAGTCACACAGGTAATCATGCAGGAGTCACACAGAGAATCATGCAGGAGTCACGCAGGTAATCATGCAGGAGTCACACAGAGAATCGTGCAGGAGTCACACAGGTAATCATGCAGGAGTCACACAGGTAATCATGCAGGAGTCACACAGAGAATCATGCAGGAGTCACACAGATAATCATGCCGGAGTCACACAGAGAATCATGCAGGAGTCATGCAGGTAATCATGCAGGAGTCACACAGAGAATCATGCAGAAGTCAGAGAATCTCAGAAAATCGTGCAGAAAATCATGCAGTGGTCAAGCAAATAATCATGCCGAGTCAAGCAGAAGTTATGCCGAGAATCACACAAAGAATCATGCAGGATTCATGCAGAGAATCACACAGTCATGCAGGAGTCACATAGAATAACTCCGAAAATGGCAGCATCACACAGAAGTCACAGAGATTCACATCAGCTGACACATGCAGAATCACGTATGAAATATGCAGCAAATCAACACAGCACATGAATCACCCCCTCGGCTCACACTGCTCGCTCTTAACGTGGCAAGACTTTGCAGAGAGTAAGAAAAGCAGGAAAAGCTGGGTTACTCCGACAAATGGCCAGTCTGCACCTATCAGTCATACGGGATGCGGTGTGGTCTCTGAGTATCATGGCTGTAGACCTGCAATCTTCACTCTTTACGTAATGCTTAGGATACAAACACATGAATTTAAAAATAATATTGAATTTTGAGATTTGGGTAAAAGCACAAATGTGATTTTTGCTCTAAATCGGCTGTGATGTACTCTTCTGTATGTGTGTGTGTGTCGTGGTGAATCTGTAAGCACTAGCTCCCGGTTGTATGCTGTCTGTAATCCAAGTCATGTGAACATTCAAACCAAATTATTGCTGAGAATGATTTCAATTCATAGAGGGGGTCCATGAAAAGCCCCCCAGGGCAGGGGGTAGGGCTGGGTTGAGGGGAAGCCCGCTTCAACGGATGCCACAGCAGTTAGAAGCAGCTCCAGGAAGGGCACTGTTAACAGGATAAACGGATTTGCGACGTAACAAGGGGCAGACTCAACATGCGGGCATCTCTCTGAAGAAAGTAATTTTATGTACATACTTTATTTGGGAGCATTTAGGGTATGTCATGTTGTCATGGTAACTTAAGCATGTTGCCCTGGTTAAATTGCTCAAACACGTTGGTGCAGGCTGGTACTTAATGGTTAGAAAGTTCACTGGTTTAGTTGTGTGAAAGGACCATGCAGTGTCTCTGCTGATTCTTAACATCCCTCCCGAGGTGCAAAGATGGGCATTTCACCAGAATGGATCGGTAGAAGTGCTTCACTCAAATTAACAGAAATCCTGGATCTCAGGCCTGTTTTTATTCACAGCCTTGCCTTTCTGTTGTGAACATTGTGATCCCGGGTGTTTGTTGTGCGGCAGGATGGACACAAGAGTTTGTAATGGTCACTGGAATGGGGGGGCTGACAGATTGGGATTGGGAGGGGAAACATGAGCAAGGAGCAGCCGACTGTGAGGATCTGGAGTCCTGTGCATCGCTGGCAGACAGTCTTCGGTAATGGCGGTTGCGAGGTTGGTGTTTGCGTGATTTTTCTCCCAGGAGCTGTCTCCAACCCCCCAGCACACAGCAGGTGTCACAGAGATTCTGCCTCCCACAACCAGGGTGTCCTGCATCAGAGGAGCAGCTTCAAGATAAAAAAAAATCTTGGGTTGGATGGGGCGCTAACATCTGTTCTCGTCACCGTGCCGACGCAGCTGGCGGGGCCTGTGATGTCATCGGCGGGCAGCTGGCTGGCTGCGGCTGAGAAAGTGCAACGCCGATGTCAGGTGAGGGGGGGCAGATTTTCCAGCAAGTGGGACGCCTGGGCAGCTTCGGCCCCATGGGTCCACATTCCTGGGAGGCCGGGGGGGGAGGGGGGCACGTGGCCAGCCGGGGCATCCCAGCTAATCCCTCCGCTGATGAGTCAGGCTGGGAATCTTGTCCCGGTCTAGCCTTCACGAAGGGCATCCTACGTATTGCGATGGCGGTGATTAGCGGGCATGCCCGTAGAGGGACAGGCTTTCCGAAGGCGACGCGGGGACCCCCGACATGAAGTGTTTTCTCAGCCTGGGAGCTGCTGACGGAGAAAACACACCAACCCGTATTGCATGTTTCAAAGGGGGCCGGCGTTTTGACATAGGCCCTGCTGCGATTTGGGAGCAGGCCGCTCAGACAGGCCTCTGCTGCAATTTGGGAGCAGGCCGCTTAGACAGGCCTCCTCTGTTTGGAGAGCTTCTGGCGACTCAGACCCCATCCACAGTAATAAAAACCACTTAAACCAAGTGCCCCACCCCCACCCCCATATCCCATTCTCCCAGCTACCTGACAGCCCCCCCAGCTCCGCATCTTTAATAGGAGACGCATTATGGAGCTGCTCCCTGAAGCTCCGGGCCTCCGCATTTTCAGCGGATCAAACGCATTTTTACGCCCCTGCCAACGCCGGGTACAGCGCAAGGGCAGCGCCAGGCCGTCCGTTTGTTTCCAATTTATACGTTCGGCTCTGGATCCGCGCGTCCACCGGGGGCGGGGCAGCCTCCATACGCACAGACGAGCAACACGCTGTGGTGAATCTGGAAAGTTTTTCCTCGGTCGGCCTCTGTCCAGCATCCGGCCGAACGAAAGCAAAACGTCGGCAATCAGACCGGCGCCATTTCGTTTGTCGACGGACTAAACGTGCCTTGCTGGCAAACGAAGCATTTTCTCCTGCCTCTGTCTCTGACCGATAGCAGCTGCTCCTCGACCGTGTAGATTTGCATGTGCCTGTCGTCTCCTCCGTATCCTCCGCGTCTCCCCTTCGTCGCTTTGTTTCCTCCTGCTCACCACTATCCCTCTCTCCTCCTCCTTCAGGAAGGCAAACTCAGCTCTCTCACCCCGGGGAGTCTTAAAACAAGTCGTCGTATCTGAAAAGGGACAAGTGCTCTATGACAGCCTGTTTCTGCCCCAGGACATATTTTCCCTTGGAAATTGAGTTTACAAAAGCGGGCAGTGTACTGCTGCCATTCCCTTTATAATCTGCTGTATCCTCTTAACCACCACCACCACCCCCATCTCCATCTCCTCTATCACTATAATAAGACTATAGTACTGTAATTTGGTGGCATGTTGCTGAGCGACCCCTGGCTCCTGCACAAACACTGAAAGCACCACACTGATAAATGTGTGGGCGGGGGGGGGGGGCTTTTAACTGTGTTGGATTTCGCTAATAAAGATGGACATGTAAAAGTCTTGCGATGGGTCTGTCGTTCCTGCTCGCGGATTTTTTTTAAGTTGCTGGAAGCGACGAGCAGCGCCGATTACAGCCGGTCATTTTAACAGGGCTGCTCTGTCACAGGGTCCCACAGGGGTCAGACAGCGCGAGAGCTCTTTGCAAGATCATTCACAAAGTCCCTACCGCTTCTAGCGTGCCACTTTTGTAAAGGCTCATATATAAGCAGCAGATTAATTTATTATAACAATGTAACGTAGTTCCTGCCGGCAACGTAACAGAAACAAAGTTTTATTTTAATTCGCCAAAAAATCAACTACAGCGACTGATTATTACTTTATTGTTATTACTTTTTCTTATTATAAAGGAATATTTTACACATATTAAATTCTCTCCTGCATTGTTTTGGTAAACCGGGGGTGTGTATACGTTTCTGAATCGATTTCGGGAAGGTAGATTAGGGGCAGTCTCAGCGTCCCCCGCAGGTGACAGAGCTAAAACACACTGCTGTCACTGTTGCATCATGCAGTAATGTGAGGCATAAAATGCACAAAGACAACAACGTAGACGAGGTCAGAGCCGCATCTGTATCTCTGTGGCACGAGAAAGTATTAACGCAAACATTTATGACTCATGGAAACTTCCCAACGGTCAATACAACAGCTTTTGTGCACATGCTGAAAGGCACTCGATGATTGATTGAGAACCAGTATTAGAAAAACTATTACCAGTCACTTTCATTGGCCCTTATTCATAACAACAGAGGGGTTTGTTATTTGAAAAAGGCAGGGACCACAGGAGGTAAAACAGCGACAAATAAGAGAACTAAAGACGTGTATAGCTTCACAAAGGGGTGTTGCTAAATTTACTAAATGATGATAATGGCACTAAAGATAGGATCATCTAGGAATAGATGGTAAGGCTGAAAATGCATTTTATAAATATAACAAAATGTCCTCCTTTGTTTATGTTCATAGAAAACTTCCAAAGCTCTTCACACTCCGAAGGTTTATTTTTAATCAAAATTAAAGCCTTTACGTGGTTAGAGATTTTATTCCTTATTCGTGTACCAAAATCACATTTTACAACATTGTATTTCCACTTTGAAAGACATATTGTTTGAAATTGATTTTTAAAAATATTTTCAAGGGCTTAAAAATGTTTTTAAAAAAAAAAAAAAAAAAAAAAATCCTGGAATTGTAAATAAGCAAATCTAAAATGTATGCAATATATAATACAAAAGCCAATCCATCCATCAATCATTATTAAAAGCCTTTTTTCATTTATAATCCATCTTTTAACACACTTTTCCTGTGTTATGAAGAATTTAGTATCACGCCTTTGAAATTTGAAATAAAAGCACAGAACAATTCCCGCTGTTCTCGGCTTTCCTGCGCTGGGAAGCAGCGCACCGGTCCCGGTGAGTCATCGCACGGTTCCACCTTCAAAATCTGGACCTGTCTCACGAAGTTCCCTTTGTCTCTAAATTCCTTTTCATTCTTTCTTTACGGACCATCGCTTCCCCAGCTCTGTGGTAACAAGTCAAGCCTAATTGTCCTAAATTGCGGGGGCTGGCTTCTGAAGATGTGTCTGACAACAGATTTGTGCCGTCTCATTCCAGGTGTATATTCTAAAACAGATTATCACTGATACCACACTGGGGGACTAGGTCCAGTCATTAATCAGATTAGCTACAGGCTGGTATCTGGTCCACACTGTGGAAACAGCTGATTGGTTCATGAATGATCCACGTCTGGGTTTGCGGTGATGAGATCCATTGATTCATCTCTTTGTCTACGGGGATTGTGCCTGTTTTGTCTGATTGGACGCATACAGACCTGGGGAAGGGCGCCTCTGCTTTCTCCCTAGGGGAGTGCTACAGCCTATATAGCCCCCCAACCTCAAACCTGGGCGAGATCATGAACCCTCAGCAGGCTTCATGACTAAGAGTATGGGACTCAGAGTGTCATCCAGAGTAGCTTGAAACACTCTCCTCTCAGGACTCTTTCCCACATTCTATTTTCCAACGTATTCCATTCTACTGATTGATTAGGGTGCCCTCTGTTGGCAAAGTAGAATATTCCAGCGGTTTCATATTTGGTTGGTTATTGGTGAACAAAATATGTATTCTTTTAAAACGAGTTGTTAAAATTGCTTTAAAGTAGTTCCTAGGGTGTAGGAGAAGGTTAAGGTATTACACACATGCTGTGATGGTCCTTAATCAGTAACATTCACATACCTGTAACACTGACGTCTTACTGTCATGTTTAAGATAAATAAGTCGGCTATATTTCCAGCAGTTTGCCAGAGTTTCCAGCACAAGTTTCCACAGTGACGTCTTTCTGTTATGGAAAGATCGAGGCGTCAATTGAGCGACTCTCAGCGGGACGCAAACCCATCCACCTGCTGCAATGCAGCACTAACGGCAGCCAGGCTGTGGGATCGCTATTCGCTACCACCCTACTCCAGATGTGCGCCACCCCTCACCTGCCAATCCTCACTACCACCAAGGTTCCAAGATTGCCCCCTTGCTCCTGAATTTAGGGGATGGGGGTGAATGGCAGTGGGTGGTGGGTGCTAGTCAAGCCAGGGAAGGCCGCGGAGCCGTTCCGGTGCTTTCCGCTCGGGATGGGAA
>JAABNX020000119.1:3078176-3089784 GCA_015163995.2 Mormyrus lacerda | reverse complement strand
CATGTATTATTATCATTAGAGAGTATAATTCTACTTACCATTAATGGGATACATTTATTATTATTTTATTTATTTTTTATTTATTTTTATTTTTTTTTGTTTTGATCAGCATCGCGGGCCGCATTTGCATTTGTGACGGGCCGTAGGTTGAGAACCACTGGTCTATTGTGTCTTACTTCTGGAAATTGCTCACATTTTGAGCCATGTTGTCACTCTACACCAGTGTTTCCCAATCTGTTCCTCAGGGACGCACAGACAGCTCATGTTTTTGCTCCCTCCCATCTCCCAGTAAAAATGTATGCTGGTAGGGAGCTGGAAGGGAGCAAAAATGTGGACCATCTGCGAGTCCCTGAGGACCGGGTTGGGAGGGGACTGCCAGGGAGCAAAAATGTGGACCGTCTGCGAGTCCCTGAGGACTGGGTTGGGAAGTGCTACCTCTACACTTTCCGCTTGTTCGTCTTGGAGTTGAGGGCTCTTTGCATAAAAAAGGAGGCTGTCTTCTATTAGCAGATGTCATGGTGAGGTGACGTCTACTGACGAAAGACCATGTGATTGTCTTTGGAGACACTTTGCCTTCAATGGAATGCTCACCATCAGAGTGAATCAAGTGGCTGAGCCTCATTAATGCCCCCTGTTCTGTGCAGCCTGCAGCACCAGTGGCAGTGGGATCTGGACCTGAGCGGCCTGTTCCCTAACCTTTTGGGCATCAGAGTGGGTGATGTAATGGGAGAAAAGGGAACCTGTGACCCATGGCCACCAGAAACCAGTGTAGATATATCTGGGAATAAAAGTCATAACGGAGTCAAACTGGAGTCCAATTCTTCCTCCAATTCATTGGAGGAAGAAAAATTACAAATCATTATTGTCCCTTTGATAGACTGGCATCTAGAGATGCCAAATATATCAGTATCAGCCGACATTCGTTACAAGTCAAGATATGACGTCTCCTGGCCGATATTACTGGGCGATATTTCGGTTATCAGTATTGGTCAAAATTTTCAGTGTCGGTGCACCACCACCTTCATTCTGCCCAGGATCTCCTCTGCCTTGTGCCCTGCGTTTGCTGGTCCAGGAGCCATGCTCACTTTGGACCTATATTAGATAAATGGCTGCAGAAGATAGATGGATGGATGGAATCACGATTGACTTTTAGTCCTTTCATTTCCTGTATACCTGTGTCATGAGGCTGAAAACCTACCCTACGCGTCTTTGGTTTCTTGCCACACGTTGCAGTTTCAGGTGCAGTTTCAGGTTACAGCTGAATATCCAGTTGATAGGTGCTTGGCTCTTTTTAATGACACCATCAGATACTGTGAATGCTCCTAGACTCCAATACTTAACGGAAATGCTGAATCTAGCAGGTCAATTGTTATGCTTTGGCAGAGGCCTCCGCGGTCATTGCAGTGTCCTCGCGGGCCAATTGAGCCCTTTGTGTCACCAAATCAAAGTGCAGAGGGTGCAGTGGTGGCCACCATCACCGCTTAGGGTATCCGGTCCGCCGTCCAAGGGATGAGCTCATCAGACCTGCCGTTAGGAGGTTCTGGTGCAAGGATTTCTTTGTCTTACTTTTTTCCTGTTTTGTATTATTCTGTCTTAATGATGTTGTAATGTTTCAGAACACACCCATGTGAAGAGTCTAGGGGGGTGCTATATAAAAACGTAAAAACCCCTTGTAAGTGACATTCTTATTGGTTGGTTTATTGGGTCATGCTGAGTTAAACCAGGCAATGACTGGCAGCACAATTAACATCGTGTCATGCTCAGGGTCATGCAGGCGGGTGCAGTTGTTCATTATATTGATCACAACTACCTCTGAAAAAGTTGAAAATGTCACTTTAAGATGTCATTGAGTGCTGGCTGTCATTAACTTTGCAGGGAGAGATGCTGTGGTTGTGTTGCAATATTTGAATCCCTATTTACATACAGAAATGCACTGTACTTGTCTTTTATGGCGGAGAGACCATTTTCTAGGTATCACTCAAACCTTGATTCACTCAAAACCATTAAATGGCCCATTCATTCATTTTCTGTAACCACTTATGCTATTCAGGTTGCAGGGTCAGAGCTTATCCTGGGGCCTATGGGTGCAAGAGAGAGAACAACCCAGGATGGGGGGCCAATCCATCACAAGGCACACTCACTCCTTTGGGCAATTTGGTAACTTCACTTAACTTCAGTGTGTTTTTGGATTGTGGAGGGGAAACGGGAGGAAACGCCATGCCGACACAGGGAGATAAAACTGCACACACACGGAAGAATGGCAGAGACTCAAATCCTAGTCCCAGCAGAAGTGTGAGGCAACAGTGCTAAGCACTGCACCACCGTGCCACCCCCACTAGATGGCCATAAATACTAAATGCCAGTACATGCAAGCTATCTTGTGTGATCATTTTCTTCTTGTGATAAACAGTTTCCATCCTCATTGGAGTGGAATTGTCTGTAATGACTCTGTGTCCATGACACGTAACACAGATGATCGCTGAATGACTCGATGAGCATTACAGGCATGTTTAAGACCCTTAACTCTATGCACTGTACTTTAGCGGTTATCTTCTTCATCTCACAGAACGTGCGGCACACAATCACGCACACTGACTAGCACTTAACCAGTGCTGTCAGGCCGCTGTGACAGGAAGCAAGGACCTGCAGATGCGATTGAGTACTTTGCCCAGCAGATGGAAGTGAAAACTCTGTATGAGGCTTTACACAAAGACAAGCCTACACAGCAGAAACCAAAACTTAGTCTAAACCTTCACTTAGTTTTAGATATTTAACTTATATCCTGTTTAGTAATTCAGATGAAGAGTCCCTAGTGGCCTTTAAATCTTCAGTCTCTGAACCGCAAATCTGGTTCCTTGGACCCTGGAGTACCTGGAACCTCACACTTGCCCCCAGAAGGAGAAAGGAAGGTTGGTGTAACTGCCACCTTAATGTGCATCTGATACCTCAGGGTCTGAGGAGGTCAGCTTTCTGTGCAAGGCTCTGTTCATGTTCTAGAAGCTTGTCCACATTGAGGCCAACTCAACCTCCACTTCAGTAATAGGACTAGTCTTATTTAATTGAAATTCTGCTTTTTTCATACGTACTGCTTATTTTCTTAAGCATGCTCTGTGTTTCATTTACTGCACTCAACATTTTGGCTGGCTAGTTATTTTCTTGATATACTGCAAACTTTACCATTGTATGCTTCTCTGTGTAACCTAGTATTTTTTTCCTGGGCTTTTTAACAACAAAAGGTGAATCCCATGCCAAACTGCTGGAGGTTTTGTTTAGAGGACAATGGGTAAATAATCTTACTGCGAGGTCAGACTAAACGGTATGAGTCAGTTCATAGGTGCTTGGCTGCATGAGGTTTGTATATATATTTGCGTTTTGTAGGCTAGCAGACAGAGACCTGTGACCTCCTATCTGCAGAGATGTGGGCCTGAATCCTGACCGTTGCTCTGTGTGTGTGCAGTTTGCATGCCATCCCATTGTTTGTGTGGCTGTCCTCTAGGTGAATTTGTGTCCCTAAACTGCCCCTGGTGTTTGAGTGCGTACCCTGCAAACGACTGGCATACTGTCCAGGGAGTCCCCTGCCTCATGTCTGGCACTTCCTGGGACAGGCTGTCTACTGTAGGCACACTGCAACCTGGTACTAGATAAGCGGACCACCTTCTGCTCTCCAGTAGGCCTACCATACTCCGAAATACGGGAAAGGTGCTGTGATTAAATGTAGCTGCATTTCCAGTGCAACCTATATGACACTTTTATAGCAACGGAAATCTCCTTATGTACTCACGGGTAAATCAGAAGGGTGTCTCCCGTGGTCACAGTCCTAACCGAGAAACCAATAAACTTCGTTAGAGTCATTTTTATTGGGTATAATGTGAGGGAAACGGCTTTTCTTATGTAATATTTTTGGACAACCGCATGCCATAAATGAAAAAAGTTAAGATATTAAATTATATTAAAAGACAACCGTTGACTGTGTCATAACATGGGGAAAACACCAGAAACGATAGTAACATCAATTGGCGGTCCGGTTACACTATAGTTACACTTACGCATAAAGAATCTGGAATCTGAATTTTTATTAATGTGCAATAATTAGTCAATCAACAGCGTTTAAATATTAGAGTTGGTACATTACACGGCGATCATCAATTTAGTTTACGCACAGCAGGCTGGACCAATAAAAAAATGATTTAAAAAATGCATAAGGCGTGTTTGCGTTTTCCCCTGTGCCTTGAGCCTTAGCGGGCAAAGGAAGGACACCGAGGCGGTCGGAGCCGGAGAGCAGCCGGATCTGCCTGATTTGGGGGATCCCGTTTCTGGGTCACTCTAGAAATCTTGTCGGGATATTTTCTCCTCTTCTGACAGTCAAGGTAGGGGTGGCCTCCCCGTACATAACCGAGAATGCTATGCTTGTTTTATTTAAGTACGATTTGCGGGCATGTGTAACGCGGCTGACATTTACATGTTTTCCTTGGTCTCTTTCCGTAAATAACTCCACCTATTAGACATCGCATACACCCGATTTTAATAAACGTTAGGAGTGATCATAAAAAGAGAGATATGTAAATGCTGGTTGCGATATTTCGGGAGACGGACGGATGGCCGGCCAGCTGCGGCGCTTTGCCGGCGCCCTCCCGGGTGGAGCATGTCAACTGCCAGTAGCTGCGTGACCGCAGCAAGCCCTCTCCCCGGCTCCATTACTTTCACACATCACAGGTTATGGTAGTATCGTAAGTGCGGGCTGTGTACTACTCAGTACCAGTGAATGATGTGATTTAGGGGGCAGGTTTTCGTGAGACCGCAGCTGATCCTCGGGATGTCTGGCGCACTTTACGGGTTGAGCGTTCCTCCGCTACGCTTTCGCAGCCACGGTTCGCATTCGCTTATACTGCACTGAGTAACCGGTTAAATTACACTATTACAGTACTGCTTTGCGCATCTGTAAATCAAACTATACATATCGAGGGAACAGAAATAAATATGGGATTTTTTGATTGTCATCCAAGCTATTCGACATTGCATTGAAGTAAACGAAAAAAATCGATTTTTAAGGTTAAGGTTAAATTCACTCTTTTAAGAAATCGTTATTTATTAGATAATCATTTACTCATTTATTACGCTATCCAGCGTAACAGTTTACAATCCTACTGATCTACTTGATACCTTTCTAATTGCAAAAGAAGCAAAATAGGCAAGGACATAATTTTGAGTTGAGCTTACAACCCAGTTACAACCCTCCATGCCCCCAAAATTTACGACCATCAATATTGGCGAAATTGGTGTCACAAATTTAGTTTATGAAACACTAATACACTTGCTTTACATCCAGTACTCAAACAAATATACCAGTGTTTTTTGCACATCTCTTCTTGAACTGTGGCTTTCTAAACACGAGTTTACATCAGCATCACAGTGTATTTATTTGGTTGGCAGATGCTAGTAGAGAAACCTTCTGCTTTTACAGACACTGTTTCTGGTGTCAGAACAACAGTCCAGTCCTTGATGGCCATATCTCTGGCAGATTATGATCAGTGGTGTAGCTATACATTTTGGGCCACATCAAAGCAGACCAGTCTAATTATGTTCCAGATTTTTGGGGGCCCCTGTCAGTCAGGGGCCCTTGGAATTGCACAAACGTCCCTGCACCCCCTTACAATTCCCATAACATAATAAATAACAGTCTAAATGCTGGCAATTTCTAGGCCAAATACTAGCTTGGTGTTCTGCTTATGGCAATACATGGGCAATGCAAGCATATTTTCATTCAAACCATCACCAAAATAATGAGTTATAAAACAGCATAATTATACATGGCACATAAAAAAATTAAATTGTTTTATACTAGTTGAGAATTTTAAGTATTTTACGATGTGTACATTAGGTCCTGCAGTGCAGTGTTTTCTTGAGACTGAACATTCTGAGTACGTTAAATGTGAATCGGTCCCATCTTTGATGTTTCTAAAGGAATTTTGTCTCTCTGGAGTCCCGTAACACTGAGGATGTGCAAGACCATGTTTGCATTGCCTTTCCTTGCACGTATTTTGTTGGACGGATGGTGCCAGAACTGTGGATGAATATGGCTGCTTTGCAATTGGTCTAGTGTAGGACACGGCAGACATGAAACTGACAGCATGCAATCGATTTGTTATTATTTCTGAAGAATTAACATGTGTCTTGCTTATGCAATGAACGTGCTGCGTTCAGCTGTGTTGGATACGTGAGGCTAAAACGCCAGTTTGTGCTCTTGTAGCATCCTAGCACCTATTATGACGTACAGAAGCCATCAAGACCTGATACCTTGGCTTCATGTTGCCTCATATCTCACCGAGAGGTATTGGTTTAGCTCGGAGTTTGAACACTATCTGTTTTACCCCTGGTCTCTCAGCTCCTGCCATATTGGTTTACCCATCCTGTCATCGCATCTCATGGATAAAACGGAAACTGTATTCCATCACAGACGGCCATTACATTGCCATAGCTCAGCGTCATGGCGACCGATATGATTTTCACATTCCCCAGGCAACAGTGTCAGGTATTCCAGTGCAGATTAATTAGTTGCACAAAAGTATAATTTGTAACATGGGTATGATTAAAAAGTAGCTGAGACATTGCTCAACACTTAGTGATTTTAATTCTGTTTACTTTGCCAAGACATTAAATATTTTTAATTGGCACATTTTTAGTTATTATACTAAAATCTATAAATTTAGGTACCATAAAGTATTTTCTAATCTTATGTCATCTGTGGATGTTAACCCATCTGTCCATCTATTCCACCTAACTATTTTGGGTCGTGTGGTTTTTATGTAAATATATTTCCTAATAAAGTTATTCAGATGTATAAGGCCTACATGTTATGCATGGAATTTCCTTTTTGTATAAATGATAGCATTAAAGAAACAATGCAAGATATTGTTTGTTACATAGATAGGCTGTTTTGGTTACACTACACAGTGACCACCTGCTTGAGAATTAAAACTCAGAATTTTCATTATCTGTGCAGTGTGGTGCCTCTCTGGACAGCACTGCAGCTACAAAGCTCTAGGGTAGGGGGTCTGATCTGTACCCCTACTCTTGGTGTGAGGCCTAGGCTAAACATCAGGCCTCCCCCGTAACCTAACCTGTTGGATTAGTGGCCAGAAGATGGGTGGGTAGATTATTTTACTTAGATGATCTATGACCTTTGCTCGCTATTATTTTGAAGGCTATCAAAAAGCCTTTCAAATGAAAGGGATTCACTTCTAAATTTGGCAGCTGACGTTTGGATGCATTAGATAGCCGAGAGCGGTGCCTTGCAGTCCATAATCATGTGCTGTTTACCAAGCCAGAGTACAGACTACACTCTGAACTCTATAGCAATCTGTGGATTTTGGTAAAAATGCCTCCTGAACCTCACATCTGGCCTGTGTGGGCTGGGACTTGGCAAGATGGGTTTTTATCACTACTGCCAGGCTGATTTGTTTTAGTCCACAGCTGGTGTTTTTGTCACCCGCCAGAATCGGTGGCATCCGAAGCTGGCAGATCCACCCAGACGGAACGTTCTGGAACCCGTACTTTAGGAACCCCGGCAGGCTAGCGCTGCCAATCACATGTACGTGGATTCATTTCCCGCGAAGCGTTTTGGTTTGTGGAACATCAGCCAGACGTGCTTATCAGGTCACGGGACAGCAGATCACATGACCAGCGAAAGCTGTCCCGTGGGGCCCCGGGCCAGGATGGGGGACGTCTGTTCACCTACACGTAAGCCGAGAAGGAACAGTGGAGGAGAGTGGCAGGCAGGACATGTAACGCCCATTAACAGAGTAGCTAATTAGACAGCTCATTAATTTCCCTTTCTTAGACGTAGGGTGAGGGCACATCACTTTGTGCATCTGTTGTGTTATGCAAAGCTAATGTCCCTGTCCTGTCCCTCTGGTCCGGAGCACAAACCGCTGATAGGTTCCTTGTTCAAAGACTCCCCAGGGACAAGTATCTTGCCAAATCCAGCATATTTATATAGTTTAATTAACTCTACTTTCAGTTTGCCAGTATTATTAGCAGGATTACAGGGCTCTGGTTTTAGGGAATTGGGTGGCATTTCCGTGACATTAAAGATGCTACCCAGAATGCATTAAGACCGGGGGAACCCGGGCACCGCAGAAGAGAGGTCAGGATGGGCTGTTTAAGAGTGCAGGCATACACAGCACCTCTTGAAGGTCTTAACAGCTGCAGAAAACCAGAAAGCGGGGGGAGTACATCGTCATTCTTTTGATACTTGGAGAAGCTGGATGCTGAAGCAGGTCCACTAGTATTGAGATAATAACGAGGGTTTTCATGTTAGCATAGTGTTCGTTTAAGCTTCCTGTCCAACAAGCCTCCTGTCTTGTTCCACGAGTATCACAGGATGTGAACTCTGGAGTCTGTATCCCTGTTTGGCAATTCTGGTCAGTCTGGACTGGCATCCCATCTATCCTAACCGTAACAGCTGATCTGGAAAATGGATAGATCCGGTCCTGAATTAAATGTGAAGTTATTTACACTGATGATGATGATATCTTGTTCTATATAAAGCATTGTGATTGGCTTTACATACACAGAGCTACAAAGGCTATAATACACATATGGTTTGAACAGTAAAGTGAACTAATAATAAAAAACTATTAATATTATAAATTCATGGCGTGTTACTGTTCTCACCACGCGTGGCAACATTGATGTTTTTTCACATCCCCCCCGGCAACAGCATTAGGTATTACTGTGCGGACAAATGAGATCCACCAAGGTACTCAGTTTCTCACTTGTATCATGGATTTGCGGAGCAGGTTTCTCTGTAGTAAAGTGTGATTAATGTGTATGCTGTCGATGCTCTTATGCTGAGGACTCGGGTGCTTTAAAATACGCCGGTTTGTGGCCCCCACTGAAAAGCTGCACCGGGATTCCTGAATCTCCGTCGTAACTTGGGCACAGAGTATGAAGTTAAGTTCACCCAAGAAAAGACAAGCATTTAGTCCCTGATGACAGCGGAACGCAGGGCAACCCTACAAGGAGTAAGTAACTGGGATGCAGACTGTTTGTGCTGCACGTGTTTGGGAAATCAGAAACCACTAAAACCACTTGCTTATAATAATGAAAATTCCCCCCAGTAAATAATTAATACGCTTTTAAGGGCAAACCTGTAGCCAAGAGATGTGAAGGCAATGTGATAGGAATGGAACACAGACAGAGTAACTAAGAACAGGGACTGTGACACAGTGCAGTGTCTGTTACTGAAGATCGGGTGGGTGGGTGGGGAAGGGGGGATTGACTGTGGACAAAAAGCCAGAGACCGTCGGAACACTGCACCTCCCTCGAGGTCACAGAGTGCTGAGTCACTTGAGGAATGGACATTTCACCATAGGGCTTGCTGAGGGTCACAAATATGATGCGTCATGGAATATTCCAGCAAATATCTGTGTCTGTAGAACGGAGAAATGTAGAACTGGATAATAATAAAATGCGACAGCAGACATATAAATCAGGAGATTCTGTTGCAACTGTTAATGTGAGGTGAATTACGAGTGGATGTCTGGGTGAGGTTATTGGCCCCAGTAAAGACTAGGAAACAGGTGGAGATCAGATGGAGGTGGCTTCACATCAGCTGGTGATTAGGGATGAAACGGTTACCAGTTCCCCAGTTAACCGTAAACAGTTAGTACTACAGTATCAAATTTTAATTAGAATTAAAACTGTGGTTGATTACCACGCTTTGCAAACTCATGTTAAATACTGTCCAGCATCAACCAAAGTTAGAGACATGCAGGTGCACAGTAACAGCATGCAGCATGGGGTTAATTACTGTAATGTCACTGGAGATGCGGCACTCCAGAGATTTTTAATGTTAATGCACATTTGATATGGTTTTTGTACGTCTACAAAAGATATTAGCCATTTTATTAAAGTCTATGCCGACTAAAAATGCACAGTGCCGCTAATTTTATTTGTGGTTTTTTGGTGAAATGATTTCAGTTTATCAGTATTTATTTTAATCAGTATTTTCAGCACATCGTAACGATACCGCGATAATACTGATAAATGTAATAATTTTGGCCACTATAATCGTGATACTAAATTTTCACACCGTTTCATCCAAACCGGAAACTCGACCAAAGAGGTTTATTGTGCCGTTTGTTGCCTCAGATAAAATCCTGTTACAGAATCCAGCTACATTTTCTCAGATCAGAAAAGTCCATGCAGGCACCTGATTGAAAATGCACTCATAATGATAATACTAATAATGATAGTGATATATTTTCTCATCCTGCCAGGGGGGACTCTGATTACACGGTGGACCTAATTTCCTCACAGCCGTAAACCTTCAGCTAGACTGATAGATTATAACAGCGACATCATTTGTTTTCCTGCAATACTTATACATCATCCCATGAAAAAAAAGCAGTTCATTTATCGATTTCCCAGCTTCAAGGTTCAAGGGAATCAGACAATAAAACGTTGCTGGCTGGCAGGTAACAGCCGTCATTCTTGCCGAAATGCAAAATGAAACAGTAATATTTATCTGGTAATCAATACAGCGCAGTTACCTGTTTCCATAAAAAAGAAGAAAAAAAAACTCCCTGTATTGGAGGTAGGGCTGCAGGCAAATAAAAATAAATCCTGGTTGTATGCAGCACATCTGTATGAGGTTTTGCCAATATCAGTTTCACTGAATTGCTGTTCAGCTTGCTTGGGTTCCCTGAGCATGGAAATATCAAACACAAAGACGATACGATTTCAGTGCATCTGTCCAACCTGATACATTCAAAACTAGTTACACTTAAAAGCATGTTAATTTGTACTTAAGCCCAAGTCCCTGCACAAGTATATTAGCACTATTTATTTAATGAGTCAACAGATACTCTACACTCTTGTGTTGCAGTGAAACAGACAATCACCTGGTCACGGGGCATTAGTTTCCATACTTGGGTCCCTTCTAAGCCCGGCCCAGTGTGAGACTCTTGAGTTTCCCGATGTCTGTCTTTTACGTGTTTCTTGCGGAGTGACTCAGAAAGCTTTTCACAGACGCTGTTGTTTCCTTTCTGACCCATATGGACATAATCCTGGTTGATGATTTTCCCAAAGAACAGACTGGTAGCTGAGGTATATGTTAAACCCACCATTTTGTGAATATTTCTGCCTGTATGACCTTGCAGTGAGAGTGCACAAGGCAGGGAACTTTGTGGTCTGTAAAGCATTTAACATATACTAAGAATAATTTCGCTATTGAATAAAATAATTTTTACAACCATTGTCCTAGTGATACCACCATATATCAACATAATAATAAAATAATAATAATTATTATTATTATTATCATTATTATAGGATTTTACATTTTACTGGAGGACCAGGAACCAGGCATGATTATATGAGATCTGTTATTTCCGTTGACTTGGACCCTGTGTTGTATAAGCTACACAGAAACTGGAGGTATTTCTCTTGCTGAGATCACTGGGAATATCAGTACTGTATAAATTTTGATGGGGATCAATGTAGGGATGTAAGCAATTAATCGATTATCTATTAATTGTCGATAAGAAATTACTCGATTAAAATTAATTAATTGCAATTAATTGTATTTTGAACCCATAATTCCTTG
>JAABNX020000119.1:3048236-3062706 GCA_015163995.2 Mormyrus lacerda | reverse complement strand
TGTGTGTGTGTGTGTGTGTGTGTGTGTGTGGATTTTGTGTATTACATTTTGGGGAACAAATGACTCCCCAAAACTGATATTTTGACATTCTGGGGAATATTTTTCACAAAGATTCGTGAATGCAATCACAAGACTAAAAATGCCAAAAGTCTCGTATTTTGTTTGGTGACTCATGGTTAAGGTTGGGGTTCGGTAGGACTTCAGGTCGTCATGTTGCGATTAGAGTTTTCCCCATAGAGTCCCCACAAAGATATAATTACAAACCTGTGTGTGTGTGTGTGTGTGTGTGTCAAGAATATACAACCAAGAAAGAAATCCCTGTTGAAAATGTTCATATTACTATTAGTATTACTAATTAGTTATTCAGTGACCCATGAAACATTTAATCAATTCCATGTTACTATGCAGCTGCCTAAATCATCTCTGACTCACTCAGTTCACAAAGGAGGCAGCATTAGTACGATCCAGCGCTGACGGAGTCTGAAGCCATCCCTGTCCTTTCAAGGAACGTATTTGAAGACATGATTGCTACTATTGAACTTGCCATTTCATAATTTTGACACCGTATTTAAAAGTCTGTAGCGCAGATTTTGCTGTGCTACGTCTTTCCACGCGTTGTAGATCATTGTTTATAACTAGCGATGGGAAGGAGTCTCTGTGTGTATGTTTGGGTGTGGGTGTGTGCATGCGCGCGCGCGCGTGTCGTCTAGCTTGCCGGGCCAGGACCGGTTGCTGTGAGGCAGAAGGTTCTGTCAGCAGGCTGCTTTAAGTACAGATTGTGTGGATACACGAGGGCTGTACTGAAATCTGTAGCCCGTGACCTTGAGGACACTGACGCTGAAGGGCAGGAAACAGCCTTGTATCCTGCTGACGTGCACGAGGGTGACACATACTAATTCACACAAATAGAAAATGTCATCTGAATAAAGTCGGGGGTGTGAATCAGTGCAGTGGGTCGAGATAGACCAGAAGGGGGTCAATAGCTACAGAACATCACTCTACATGCACATGATACAGGCAAAGTGCTTTAGGAGTTGTGTGGTTCAGGTCCACGCTTAGTAGCAGTGTATCAGTCCTGTACAGACGCCCCCCCCCCGTTGCACATTTTAGACTCGCCAGTTAGTGGCTTATTCACACGTGCCGCTTCCAGCGAAATGCCCAAATCCAAACAGTGACTTGAAAGGCTTTAGTGAGTGAGCGGCCTAATCGTCGATTAGCTGATCATCGTTTCGGTCGATTTTCGCCCGGTGACAGATTGAGCGTTTGGGACTGAAAAGCAGCACCTCCCCCATGGGCCTCAATGAGCAGAGTCACCCGGCCGTGTGATCCACCGTCCAGCCATACGTGAGGCCAGTGAGACACGGTCCTCACGAGCGGAGTCACCTTTATGCTCGCTGGTAAACCGGCACCTTTTGTGGTGAAGCCCCCCCCCCGCATCCTCTCCATCTGTGCGTTTTGTCTCTGTTTTGGATGGTCCGCCTCATTTTTTTGGCGACGGCTACCCTCGTCCCGGGAGACCGCGCGCCCTGCGTTTCTGTTGTCACAGTGATCCCCTCCCACTGCCTTGTATTTTTGGGATCCCTGTGGCGTCATGGGAATGAGCCCGTGTGCTTCTGTGACTATGCTTTGAAATAGTTGCCCAGTTGTCGGGAAGCCAGACCGTGCAAAAGTTAGTCTTTGAGCTGCGGCCCTGCGGATGGGACTGAGCGACTGCCATCGGTGGTGCCAGTGAAATTAGGAGGGAATGTTGCTGATAAAGTGGTCTGTTTTAGAAAAATTGAGCTTTTGAGAAAAACCCCATTAAATTACTCAACCTTCTTCCAAACGAATCCAGTACAGGATTCGGCCGAGGAATTTTGGATCTTATCCCAGCCAGCACAGGGCACAATGCAGGGGACACCAAGGACGGGATAGTGGTCCAGGGCCATCTCAGGGCACATAAATGTTTTGGGTTCATATAATTTTTCCTCAGGTCCTTTTCTATAATTTAAATGGCATTTACAATGATTTTATCTACAGAAAAGGTCAATTGGGTTTTATAATAGAAAGTCTCTTATGGAAAGCAGTTTTATTTATATTCTGTCTTCTAAGTTCTGGAATGTTCTCAGGCCAGGCTGGTGCCTAGCTGCCCAGGCCCCCGGTTCCTCTCCCTGTGAGGGGAACACGGCAGAGAATCAATAAAAGACAGAGCAAAGTGCTGCTGTGGCTGAAGGTTAGGAAGTCGTGGGCGTGATCTGATCTGCGATTCACGTTATCTCACTGTGGAGAGGATGCCATGCTGTATCTTCAGAGATGTACAAAAGTGCAGAATAATTATGAAGACAAGGAACAAAGACATAAAGGGACCTTGCCAATCAAATTTCACCTTTCATTACAGGGGCACCTTTGCTGTTTAAGTTCATAACTTAAATGACTACGGGTTGATGAGTGGCTCAGTGGGTTAAGTCTCTGTGTCTCTTATAAGAAGGTTGTTGGTTCACGCCCCAGCAGAACAGTCACATGTCCATGGGCTCTAGGGCAAGGCCCTTAGCCTCCAGCTCCAGGGCTACTGCACATTACCTGAGTCTGTGCTGTAACTTCCCCCCCACCAAGGCTATAGACAGCAAGATAGGGCAGGTTAAAAGAAGCATTATAATGTGCTTGTGCAAGTGACAAATAAACAATTTTACCTTTTAAGCTGAATAATATTAATAAACACTTTCCTGAATCTAATACACATAAGAGAGACAGAAAAAAGCAGAGATATGTTACATAAATTTATTACATAAATACACTTCCTGATAAGATGCAGATGACATTTCTGCATGCTGATAGGCTCTGGGTGAACAAAGCTGAGAAGTATGTTAGACTTCAGATTTTCCCCTGGTGCCGAATTTCATAAAGCGTTTCGTCAACGTTCTTTCTACAGTAGAAAGGGGAAGCTGGATACTGTATGTAGGACGTGCATTTAATCAGCTGCTTCCATTCATTCCTCTGTTTCCATTTAGCAGCTCAGCCCATAGCTCCTATCTGCATTAGTGAAAATGAATGAAAAATTATATTAAGTTAATAGTGTTCATCACACTGATGTAATTTGATTATATCGGGGGCACCTTGAATAGAGAAGAAAGACACGAGAGAAATTACACTTTCTGATGTCACCCGGAGACATTTCCGTTCCCCCGTTTCACAAAGCTCAACCGAGAGTAAAATTTGCAAATCGTCAGTTACGTACTTTTCTACATTACTGATATTCTTTTGAAATACCTGCAATAATGATGTGTACATTCAAATGCGGGGATTACCCCCGGATCAAGCCACGCTTTTCCATTCTGCAAAAGTAGAATTGTCTGGTTAGTGAAGCATTCTTTGTAGGAATTTGTTTGAGCCACGCCATTGATCTGTGCGCTGGGAAGGGAAAAGGCTCCATGACAATGAACATATGAGGACTGAATGTTAAAATGGCCCTTTTAAAAAAGTCAGTTAGAGTAGTATAGTGTATAATCCATTCAACCGTTTGACCCAAAAATCTATTTCTCATCTGTGCAGTAATAAACCCAGGTTAACATTCACTCCGCTGTTTTGGGAACAAAAGGCAAGATAAAACTGTATATTTACATAGTAGGTGCTTCTGTCCAAAGTGATGTGTATGCTTTTTCGAGCGAGCAGGCTTAAGGGTGCGTACAAGGCTGTACAGTATATGCCTGGGTCCCGCTTGTCTTGTGTCCGTCGTTCTTGTAGCCTTCAAGTAAGCCTTTCATTAGTTACCAAGAATAAAGCTTTAAGCAACCGTATCTGTGTACCGCTTGTAAACATCGATCATTTGTAGTGTGCATCTGCTCATGCTTGCGGGAAGGAAGCTCATTTTATTCAAACTGACGTCCCCTGGAGTCGTGGGTGTTGATCTCCTCTGGAAGAAGGTCTTCAGCTCTGCTCTGGATGTGAGTCCTGGGCCCTGAGACTCACGCTTTGTCCGCTGTCCCCTTACACGTCCCTTTGTCAGCCCAGCCTCTCATACCGCATGACCAGTTATTTTAAGACGTTCCCTTATGACGGCAATCAGGCACTAGTCTGTCTGAATTCAAATTGTACATGATTGCAGATTTGCTATCCTGCAGGGCTCAATTACAGAGAAATAGTAATTGTGTCTTATCTTTTCTGCACATTCCTTAAATCTTAAATCTCCTCTTTGTTCATAACTTTACCGATGTAATGGAAAATTAGATTAACTGGTGGAAAATCTATATATATATATACACACACACACATATACATTTATTACCATGCTTGAAAGTTCTTAAAAAATCTTTGTTCTCTTCTGCTTAAGATAGAAAACACACAAGGTGGAAAAATGTAATAGAAACACCACATGAAAAAAGACCTTAAGTTTAAAGTGACTGAATTACAAACGCAGTTACAGTACAAAGGTGAGTCATATTAGCCTGAATGCAAATTTGCAGCACAATTGACTTTAAGCTACTACAATTAGCAGTTTGATATGTGACTTTTCAAAGCAACAAGAGGCAGCTAGACTTGCGAAGAGGCCAGATAGTCAGTGACTAATCTGTAGGTGCATCGCTCACAAAAACCGTTGGATGAATGTTGAAACTTCTGGATGCAAGTTCAGTTGTGATGTGACAGCAGCCTAAGCTCACACAAAGGGACCTGATCACCCAACACCAATACCCAACCTGAATGACAGCAGATCCCACCAGCAATGTTCCAGCATCTGATGGAAAGCCTTTCCAGGAGAGTACAGGCTGTTACAACAGCGACAGGCTGACCAGCTTCGTATTAAAATCCTTGGTTCTGGAATAAAATGGACAAGCTGGTGTCCTCGTACTTTTGGGAAGAGCGGAAGATATCTTACGAGCATTTTTTTGCTTCTCTAAGAATCATTTCTATCATAATTATTTACATCCTTAAATATTTCTTTAAAAATATGTAATTAAAGTAATTTGGCATGGAGGTTTTGCGTATCGAGGTTAATTGCTGAGCTGTGGCAGTGTCCCATACGGATCTCTCATGGCTTTCCGTTCTCCTGGGATACCCGTGGCCAAAAAAACGCAGACGCTATTAAAATGTTAATTTGTGGTTACTATTGTTGTTGTTTGTTTCACGATTATCCCACCTTCATCAGTTCATCAGTTATGTTTGAAGAAAAAACCAGTATGCAAATTTTTCTGTATATTTCACATTTTGTATATTTTACATTAGTGCCTACCAGTGTTCCCGTAAAAGATGCTGGTTATTGGAGATGCAGAAATTTTTTTTGAGGGCTTGACCTCAGTGTTAGGTGCTGCCATGGTACCTGCTTGGTTATTTTGTTCTATCGACTGTGCTATCATTTTTCTACTTAAATTTTTTTATTTTTTGCAGAAAGTGGGGCAACCAAATTTTAAGAATTTTATTGTGTACTGCACATATGACAAATTGCTCGAATGTTGAATATAAGGTGTTCGCATTTCAGTACTTGCTAGCGACTTGTCTTGTTAGAAAGTGCAGGTGCACCGTTTAGTGGCACTGTTGGCAGTGCTGGTTCCACTGTAGCGGTCCTGCATATTCAATGGGCCAAATCTGGGGCAGCTCAAATCAGCGAGCTGAGAAGCTCCGGGTGATCGCAGCGGTGCTGGTGTAGATAGGAAGACTGCGGTACAGAAAGGCCCTATCTTGCCCCCCAACCGGGGCACTGCCAGCATTACGCGGCCAGCAGTGCCCTCTTTATCCACTGCGCGTGGTGTGACGTCCTTTTGCTGCATCCAGACCCTACCATCCATCTGAGGAAATCATTACTGCCTGGAAGCAGATGGGGAAGGGCATATCAGAGCTGGGATCTTGCTTTTTCCTTGTATGTATTTTTATAACAAAATAATAATAATAATAAAACTCCAGATATATTATGGACAGCATTATTCCTTCAAGGCCGGGCCGCTGAATCCTGCCTCTGCTGTGTCTGTACGGAGTTTGCATGTTCTCCCGTTTTTTTGTGCATTTCCTCCTGCATTTCAAAAAGCATGTGTTGGGCTGATGATGTATGTGCCGTGTGACGGGCTGGCATCCCCTCCAAGCTGTACCCAGCTTTGTTCCCCATGCTGCTTGAGATCAGCTCCAGACGCCCTTGACTGGGATCCATGGACGGATGGATATCTTGCTCTTAGAATAGAAAGTTTTTCCCTTGAATGCATTTCTCCGGCGCTCCGCGTGACAGTGGCGCCCGCATGTACTGAACTGCGCTAAAAGCCGGAGATGAGGGAAGCTTCGGTTCCTTCTCAGATAGCGCTCTACTCAACATGGTTACCCTTAAGTTCTTTACAACTTGACTGCAAGGCCATCAGAGATGTGTAGTTTAATCAACCTTTACAGAATTTGGTGCCCTTATGTTTATTTTTCATTATGTGTTCTACTAAATGTGATGTGTTTTTTAGGCTATGATGTTTGTGAGATTTGTGTTTTTGTAGTTGTTTGTTTCATCGTTTTTATTGGTTTTTATTGTATGTGGTTGTATGTCCATTATCTTAGTACTTTTGAGCGACTTGTGTTTTTAGTTATATGCTTTATTGTCTTCAGTGTAGTTGTAACTAGCCGTCTCACTTGGCCAGAACTCCATGGAATAAGACCTATTGTAACTCTAAATAAAGGTTAAATAAAATAAAATAATTACAAATTTTAAATTATTTAATTAGTATTAAAAATGTGAGTGGACACTAACAGATGACACAGGAAACAAAACACCAAAGTTAGCTGACTTCCTGAACCTCTTGTTATCCATAAACATTGTGAGAAATAGGTGCATATCTGTTGGGATTAGTTTGGAGTGGAGTGATAGATCGAGGGAGTCCCAGAGTCACTGTGCAGTGATGATGCTCCTGTGGTTAGTCTGACATTCCAGACACGGAAGCTTGATGTTCTCCCCAAGCAAGAGAGGGGGCTTAGAACCCACAGTGGGTGAGATTATGGTGCACTGTCAGGCACTGACTGGTTTAAACCAACAAGTACAAATACAGTAACCAAAACCTCCATTTCTCTAGAAAATGCATCACATGGAAACAAAATATGATGGACTTACTACATTCATTATATTTGGACTTATATAGACTATATATAATGTACACACATCTCTATTAAACTGCTTAAGTTTAATAACTAACCTATTGAAGAACTAACCCATGAAATGTAATCTAAAATACAGATTTTGAATAGAATGGATTTCACACAGAAAGGCATCCTGTTGTGTTCTAGCAGGTTCTGTGAGTGTTCTGCAAAGTCCCATCAGTGTTCTCTGAGGTTCTCGCAGTATTGTCTGAGGTTCCGTGAGTGTTCTCTGAGGTCCTCACAGTATTGTCTGAGGTTCCATTAGTGTTCTCTGAGGTTCTCTTGTTGTTCTGCATGGTTCCAGGAGTGTTTTATTTCTCAGGCTGTGGTGACATGCATCATTCTATTGTTGTCATTATTTGGGAGAAACAAAGGAACATTTCATGATGCTTTGATTTGACTTTAATACAATACACTACAGCTGATGTGCCTTCTGCCCCTCATGGGAGATGACCTATTTCCTCATTACAACTCAATACTTGTTTTAAAACTGCAGGCAGGTCTAAGTTCATTTAGGTGTTAATATTTGTGTCTAAAGCTAATTATAACTGTTTATATAGTTTAATAATTATTATATTTTACCCATTGCCCATTTAGCTTCGCAGGGTTCTAGAACTGGGAGCTTCACGGAACTCGGTGAAGTGAGACCAAGCCCTTAACCGTTACGCCTCTCGCCACCCACAGGGCCTGCCTGCCGGCTTTTTCCCTTCTGCTGAATATAACCCAGAGTCCTTGGGAGAACAGAGTCACATCGCATGCCTGTATTTTTATACCTGTGTGGGACTGCTTGGCATTGCGATTCTAAGAGAGAATCACCAGTATTTCACATCTCATCCACTGCTCTGTTCATGATTGACTTTTTCAATGGCTAGCCTAGCCTGTTGGCTAATGAAACAGCTCTCCTTCGTAAACACTCTCCTTCCTGTGGGTCCTCTGAGTTCTGGGAGCAAAGTGATGTATCCTTTCTTTTCTTAATTTTTTTTTTTTTTTTTTTTGTACCTGCGATAGTTTGCCAGAGGAGGGGTTTACCCATTATACCTATTATACAGTCTGAACAATTTGGATTAAGCGCTTCAGCAAAATTCCTGGGTCCTGAACCGACAACCTTCAGCTCATGTATACTTTACTCCAGCCCTTCTGATACCCGCTAATGCATGGGGCCTCCCAGGAGCAGGTGTGCTTTACAGAGCATCTGAAGGGCCGGGACGGAATTATTGTATAATCACTGTTTTGTATGATTCACCTGATCTGTTATCTGTTGGCTTAACACTCTCGACGCTTTCTAACTTCCAGGGCTTTGGGTAAATATGCTAAAAGCCCATTATACACAGTGCTGAGCACTGTTAAATCTAAACTCATCTAAACAGTCATCATCAGAGCATAGAGGTCTCCCTGAGACCTGATATACAACCAGTGGTTTATTGGGTAAATCTGCTTGCTGAAGGGAACAGCAAGTCATGTGGCTGCAACTGAACACATATAGCACACAGAAGGGTCACAGGGTTCACCTATTGTTTGGGATCTAAGTGATTTTGAATGTGGTGCCATTACTGGTGCCAGATTTGGTGTTTTCACGGATTTTCAGTGTCTGGTGATTGATGTGAAGAACATCTAGCTTGCCACAGTTCTGTTAATTAGCGAGATTAGAGTAGAATGGCCAGGCCCTTTAAAACCAACAGGAAGGCAGCAAGTACAAAAATGAGAGCTGAGTACAGCAACATTACGCAGAATGGCTGGTCTGAATGCACAACTCCTCTACACCTGAAGCAGTCCTGCAGGCAAATCTGGACCCTATCCAGTAATAAATAAGTTTACCTAATAAAGTGGCTACTAAAAGTCTCACAAACATCCATCCATCCATCCATAACTGCTTGTCCTAATCAGGGTCATGGGGGGCCCAGAGCCTATCCCAGAAGCTATGGGTTCATAGCCTAGAGCAACCCAGGATGGGGCACCAACCCATCACAGTGCACATTCATACCATTCACACCTATGGGCAACTTGGTTACTCTGATTAACCTCCACATGTTTATGGGGGAAACCGGAAGGACATGCAAACACTTGGAACCCTGACGGAGACCTGAACTGTGGTCCCAGAGGTGTGAGGCAACGGTGCTAATCACTGCACCACCGCACTGCCTCACCTCAAAAGCATATACCTAGCACTTGATGGACCTCAGACAGGAATACCTAACCAGCCATACTTCTTCTGAGATGTTCCCGTTCTCTGCACATGGCTCCCAACACTAGTGCACAGGGATCATCTGTACAGAAGCACATCGGCAATGCGCCGCAACAAACCCTGACTCATACAGCATTAGCGTCCATATAAGCGGCACTCATACACCAAGACGGAATCAGCAGGGGAAGCACAGCGGCCAGGTGATCCTGATTGGCTGGAGGTGGCCGTGGGGCTGTAAAATGAGGGCTGTGTTCAGTGCAGGACGACATGAGACAGAGCAAGAAATCAAGGGGTCAGTCACCCGGGCCCCACTTGGACGTGTGAGACAGATGCGGTACCAGCTCGCCTGACTCAGCACTGCTTTGTCTTGGTCGAGCTTCGGTTGTATGGAGCAGAGAGAGAGATTGTCTTTCATTACCCAGAACTTTAAAAGGTTTCACAGGACACACATGTATAATCAAAGGATGCGATCCAAAGAAACAGCATTCTTCATGTTCATGCTTCACCCCAGCGGTGCGCTATCAGAACAAAACGTACCTATTTGTACCTTTGAGGGTATAAGCCAACCAATCAGTTGAGTACTCTCTGAATATGACTCTTTATGCTCAACCAGCTTATTGACAAAATCATGGTCTGGGTTTTTACTTTCTGGACCTGAAATTTCCACTCCTCTACTACCCCCTGGTTTCTGCATGTCTCCAGCTCCCTGCGTGAACCATGCTATGTATTTATGGTATACCATACTGTGTAAAAGTCTTAGTTAGCCAAAGAAAATGATGTTTAAATGATCTCTATGTTGGTGTAAAATTGTGCTGTCACAGTGTGTCAGCTTAGCCATTTCAGAACATCTACTAAAATCAGCCCCACATTTGCAGGAAGCACCCAGTGTCCCCATGTTTTCTTTGACGTGACCACTAGCGCACCTCGTATAGCTAATCAATATCTCATTGATTTATTTAACTACTTCAATTAATTCATTAAGTGGGCTGGTAGTTAAATTTAATAAATGCATGTAATGGCTGAGGTGTCCCTGAGGAGAGGTTTTGGAACTGAAGTGGTGTTCATCTAGCCGTCCAACTTTTTGGAAAACAGAATGAATTAGGAGTTTTAATTATGTTACTCTTAATTTGCCTATATTATAATGTCAAATTGTGTTTTTTGTTCTAGCAGAAGTGCACCTCCTACTCAGATAAATACATTTTTTAGGACTACCTAACACTTTTTAGAACTACCTAAGACTTTTGCACTGTGCTGTATCTATTTATAAGAACATTAGACTTTAAGGGTCATTGTACAGATTGTGCAGCATGTATTTCTCTAGTCGTGTCCATCCAATAAACTTGAATAACTACTTACAGTATCAGGGGAATATACAGAGGCGGAGCTTCTGGCCCCAAATGAAGGCTAATTGGCTCTCGGAATACCTCCTCCCCTGTCACTCACTGGTGCGAAACTTATCATTGGCCAATAGTATGGCCCCTCTGTATGAATTATGGCTCCTCTAATGCCCCCACCGTAAAAAAAAAAAAAAACGTAAAATTGGCCCTCCCCCTATCCAGTACAGGGTTACAGGAAGCCAAGGCGCTTATTCCAGTGAGCACCAAAGGAGGGAGAACCCAGGGTGGGGCGCCATTCCATTGCAGGGCCCAGATCTAGTATGTCCTGGTAATTGCTGATATAAATTAATTTTAAGACTGTGCCTCAAAGACCCCCCCTCCTATTAACTAACCTCCGATTGTGAGCATCTGCTGCCTTAAGACCACTTCAGAGAAAACATCTAAGACCTGGACTGCCAAACCTTCAGCATAGACTTAGTATTTGGCTGGATTTGCCAACATTCGGTGCAGAATCAGACCGTAGATGCATGTGGATTAATCAACGGGTGAATTTTACGTAAAACAGATTTTACAGTCCCATTCATTCCCTGATTTTGCTGGTTAGCTCTAGAACAACGTATATCGTGCCGCGGCAGACACAGAGCGACGTTCTCAGTGCTTCGGTTGAATGGATTAAAGACTCGAAAATTAATAATCCTTAATGGCAGCAGTAAGAAAATCCTACTCAAATGCGGATTTTTAATTAGATGGAGCCTAAAAATACGTAACAGACTGAATGCATTTGGTTTAATTGCAGTTATCCTTTAGAAACAGTACCGAATTTGAGATGCTATCTCTAAGGGACTTTTATATTTACTTCTACTGTTTGTCTAGGAAATAATTAACGCAGATTCACTACTGTTGGAAAATGCCGCCATCTATTGGTGTACATGCAATATGACAATTGTATTATTGTGAGGAAGGGTGGTACAGTGATTCAATATGTAACGCTGTTGCTTCACACCTCGAGAATTGGGGGTTTTAATCCTGCCTCTGTGTATATGGTATATTTGCATGCTCTCCTTGCAGTTTCCTCGTGCATCGCAGATATATATATATTTAGGTATCCCATTTGGCATGTACCACAGCCTTGTGCCCCCTGCTGTTTGGGATAGGCTACACCACCCAATTCAGTGGAAGCCCAGCCTAGCTGTTCGTACTTAAGCCTAATCAGCTCCTTGACAGCGGGTATGTTTGTAATCTGCAGCTTGCCTTAGCTGTGTGCTATTTTGGACAAACGTTTCTTGTAAATAAAGTAAAAGGAAATATGTGTGGACTGACTGTCAAGTGGTTGTATTAACTGGAGCCTGTAGATTAATTTGCATTTAGGGTGAGTATCCTTAAAATGGGACACCTGGCAAAATGAGACAGTTAAACCTTTGCAGGTAATATATGTTTTTAGTAATATTTTCTTTTCTTTTCTATATGGTGTTCAAGGGGCATTAATGTGTTTAGAAAAGTATCAAGTTGGGATTTAAGACACTGAAATGATTCTACAAATTTTTCCAGAAAGCAACATTTCTGAAAGTGTCCCATTTTAAGAATATTCACACTATTTATTTAAGATCGAGACACTTTTATCCAAAGTGACATGCAGTTGAGAAAGCAGGGTCTGCCAGTCCCTGAAGTAGGCCTGCAAAAAACGATTGTTTTAAACAATTAATTATGTGATCAGGTGATCAACTAATCTATTAGTTTGGACAAAACTTTAAAGAAACGTGCAATTACTCTAGGTCTATTTTAAAAACATCAAGAGGAATAAGTTACTTAAGTAATACTATTTTTTATATATTTTGAAATCTTTGCACTGAAAATCTCTTTGCAGTGGGGGGGGGACGCTAATTTTATCTCCAAGACTTCAAATTACTGTAGAACATTATATTAGCGTGATACCACCCAAGCCTAGTAACAGCTTTAAAAGCAGTTCATACAATGATATCCATCTTACTGCTTGTATTTGTGTTTGTTGCCCTCTGCTGGTATTCTGGAATATTACTACTGTACACATGCGCCAACCGCGACCGTCTGTGTCCGAGTTGTAATTTGCATACGAGTCAGCTCGCACGGTCAAGTGCAGTAATGGCACATGGAACAGTGAAGCATGAACTAGGCTTAACTCCAACAACAACGTCAACGTCGCTAGGTGGTTTTGTGCAGTTTACACAGAAAATGCAAACAAACCATGACAAAATTTGTTCTGAGCCACTTTTACGTTATTATTATCAACGTTGCTGATTAGCTGCAGCCTTGCCGTGAAGCATTTGAGGTTAAGCGCCGTATTCAAAAATGTAATCATTCCACCGACATCACCATCTGAACCGGCAACCTTCTAATCACAGGCGTAGTTTGCACACCTGCTGAGCCGCACGCCGTAAAGGACTGACTCTCGTGTTCTTTTCAGAGACCCTCGATTGGTGAGAGAGACACCGCCTGTCTGCCTGCCCACCCTACCCAACACCTGGCCCCATGTACCCAGAACCTACCACAGACTCCCCTGCCCGCCTCTCCCTCCGACAGACGGCCTCTCCAGGCATGATCTACAGGTGAGGCCACACACACACACACACTGGTTATGTGTAATTTTTGGCATAGCATTCCCTCCTTCTGAAACATGTCATACACCAATAGGGCTTTTACCTCAGGTTACAAGCGTTAAAGTGAAATCAGGCCAGACTTTTCTACCTGCTTGTAATATTACTCATTTATATGCCTGAATATTTTTGCCAAAAAAGTCAGGATACATACCTTGCTGCAGTAACGTGTGGCAGGTCCTAGCGACCTTCAGGAACCTTCATGTCCTGACCGCTATGCCACCTGCTGGCCAGCTGGCAGGATTGTAAATAGACAAGAATTCATCAGGACTCTCAGTGCACAACCACACAAGAATTTAGTAAAGATCATGCAGTGTAGCTTTCTGCTGCATCTCTGCATTACAGCTTTAACAGAGTCACGTTACTTATGTCATCTGTAATTTCACCGGTTGTAACTTTCTGTTATTAACTTTTTAACCACGGAAAATACAAATGACAGCTAGAAAATTATTTGACGTGAGCTTGGTTAAAGGAAACCGCAATCCGCATTGTGGCATTCAAGTACTCCAGTATTTTTTTCATGAGAAATGCAAATTTAAATTTCAATTAATCAGCTTGCAAAGCCGCCGTCAGTAGGACGTTAACTTTGACAGCATTCGGGGGAATATCAAATTAATCACCTTAAACTGTGCACTTTGGGGGGGGGAGGTTCCAGGCGTCACCAGCGGACTTCACCTTGTGTCAGAATGCGTCCCGTTAAAGCCAGCTTATGTACCGAGAAGCACAATGAAGTCCTGCCTACCAGCTTCCGCTGCGGGAATAACAAGTGACTTTTTATAAATAAATCGACCGTCTGACGATAATCATTTTTATGATGCAAGCGGTGGAAAATTAGTTTTGCGTAGCAGCAGTGCTCCTCCTGGCACCCTTAGGCGCTAATGCACGCTTCATTGTGAGTTCATATTGTCTAATACAGCCGTTTACATACTGAGTATATAACCGGGATAATATTATTTGTTACGCAGTCATTCAGTGGTGGAATTCACACCTGTTTTGCATTTTTATATGATGTGAAGCGTGATGGGTGGGGTTAATATATAGTTTCTTATGATGCTCCGTACGCATCCCCCTAGCATCTAATTAGTACGGAGAGGAAATTTCGCTTTTCAAAAAACCAAACACAAGGGGGCGATGCATCTGCACAGATGAAATTTTACAACCGTGTGAGACAAGGGTAGGCAACAGCAACCAAATAAGATATAAAAATACATGAAGTGCATTTTTATCTGCACTTTTAGACGTTTTTGAGT
>JAABNX020000119.1:3025400-3037260 GCA_015163995.2 Mormyrus lacerda | reverse complement strand
CTCGGTTCGAGGTGGAGTTGCTTATCAGTCAGACAGCTCTTTGGAAGGTGCAGGGGGTTAGGGCTCGGTTCGAGGTGAAGTTGCTTATCGGACAGACAGCTCTGTGGAAGGTGCAGGGGGTTAGGGCTCGGTTCAAGGTGGAGTTGGAGTCCGTGCTGATGGGCTTTGCCTTGCGACACGGAAGCCTCCTGTTCCCAAATCTCTTTGTGAGACCTGAAGAGTGAACAAGTGGAGCCATCTAGTGGGGAGAGCCTTGCACAAGCTGCCAATTTCAGGATTCACCTTGTGTATTGTTCTGGGTATGCAGTTAAAGCACATTTACAGCATATATCCCTCCAGCTTCCGACTGTTTCATCATTCATCATTGATTCGATTTAAGAAATAAAATGTGACTGCAAGTCTGTCAAACAGCTAATAAAAATTCACAGCATGTTTGCAGGTTTATTCTAGTAGGCTCATGGAAACAGACATTAAAATACCAAAGGGCTATTTTTGCATCATGGCCAGTGGAAAGACTGCAGCTTTGTTGCCACTAGGGGGTGCATGAGATACGAATCTTTGTCAGAGAGGCTATCTGACTGAAGAACCTAACAGTAATATAGCCCTGGCATGAGGATTCTAAGATGGTTTGACTGTCTGTAAACTATTAACCCAAAGGTTGCAGCATCATTCAGGAGAGGTATACTGGTGTATCCGTAAGTTGTTTAAATTAACACTTATTTCAGTCTCTTTGAGTCAAAATGTCAATAACTACTAATGGTATCTGAGAATGTCTTTTAAATTTGAGCCCCTATACACACATACAGCTAATGATTTCATTATTACATCTTTCAACAACACTACACATATACTCAGATTCATTTATGCCAGTGCTAGAATTCCATCCCATAATAGTGTCCTTAGATATATGTTCTTCTCTGCACTTCCATAAATTCTCTAGAAATACTATGATCCATATAATTTGTTTATATTATATATAATCTGCTCATTAAGTACATATTTCGCCAACACTCTGCACCCACAATACTGTGGATAAAGTTGCTGTGTATCAGCCCCAGTGTTACAATGTAGTGACTGATTTTTCTTCGCTGAAGTGAATCTTCTGTATGAGTGAAAGAAAGAAACATTGATCTCAGCAGCAGTTAATGACCTTTTCCAGGACCCATTACAATTGAGCTGACTGAGCACTATGAATATCAGATAGCTGGGCTATCAGGATATGAGTAATGGACACTTCCTTGTTTTATGTTTACTGTGGTATAAAATGCTATGCAGCCATGCAGGCCAGACAAGATCTGCCTTATCCTTATCTGCTTATACTTACTACTCAGGTACACTCATACTTATTTATACTCATTCATACTCGTTGACGCTTAATCATACTTATTCATACCTCTTCATACTCATCATGCTCATTTATACTCAATAATATTACTTGCTTATTGTGTATTGTGTCTGCACTTGATCTTGAGTTTCTGCACTATATCAGAAAGGGCCGGTGTGTTTGCGGGTTTTCACTGCAGCTCCCTAATTAGGCTACAAATTACAGAACTGATTGACTGAAGAGTCCTCACACTTGGCTTTGAACGGCTGACCCAATGGTTATCCCAATAACCTGCATATAGACCGGCCCTTTGCGGATAAGATTGGCCACCCCTGTACTATATGTATCTATACACTATATGTACCTTGTTGCTGTATGTGAATGAATTTACCCCATGGAACAATAAAGTCAGTCAGTAAATCAGTCAATCAATCCATCATTCAAGTGATGACATGTAACGTAAGTGTTAACCATAATGGTAACACCTACTATCAGGTGTCTTTTGTCATGTGCTGTACCTTGTTTTTCTGGGTTATGGTATCCCCGGGAGTCCACACACTTCTCAAAAACCATATTTTTTTGCTTCACTTGGTTTTGGGAGCAAAGAGCGCCTGTCCTTTGGCCGTCCCCTTTTTTTAGAGGCCTCATGCCCTTGTAGGGCACGTGTTGTGAAACCGAGTCCAGCTGAGCCCTGTTGGCAGCTGCATCATGTCTAAAGAAGGTCCTGTGCGCAGACGGGGCCCTTTGATAACAGAAACAGCTTAACGCTCATATCAAATAAAACCGGTGAGCTGTATTACTATATAGAATAGACTTGTCGTACCTACATATTACAACTCCGGAAAGATATTAGTATCTGTATCTGATTAAAAATCCCTGACGTGAGTTAGGGAACACCAGAAGAGATTTGAGATAATGCAAGCGGTCCTGCCAATGGCTGATCTTTGTCAATCAAGCAGTGAAATTCCCCGCATTGCCAGGCAGTCCGGAAAGCCGGGAAGCAGGTGCCAGGATCCCCTTACACCACCGCTGCCTTTGTCCGGGGAGACCCCCTCCCATCCGGCACATCTGCAGTCAGTCTCCTCCTGAGCACGTTAGACGGTGCTCTTATTACAGATGACACCATGATGCATTGTGGCTGAATATGTACGTTGCCCAAGCAATAAGCTTGTACCCCCATGGACTCCCCTGTTTTTATTAAATTGACATTTGCCCTCCATGCACTGTCAGAAAAAAATGGAACAGCCCTGAAACAGTTTTGTTCAGGTACAAGCAACCGGTCAGTATTGTACCCCCAATAATACAAAAATGCTCCTCAGAGTCCTTTTTTGTACCTTAAAAGGTACATTTACCTGCAGCTAAGGGTACAGTTGGCAGATCTTTTAGGGTACAGCCCCAGTGATAAGTTACTGTACCCTTAAAGGTACAAACTGGTACTTCTTTCTTTGAAAGTGTCTAACCCAGTTTAACCGCAAGGGGCCAGTGTGTGTGCAGGTTTTTGGGATAACCTGCAGGTCAGCTGTTCAAACCCAGGTATGAGGACTCAGCCAATCAGTCCTCTAATTAGTAATCTAATTAGGGAGCTGCAGGAAAAACCTGCACACACACCGGCCCAATGGGGAGAAGATTGCCCTGGTCTAACCCATCATAAGGGAACTTTTTAACCAGGCTATATAGCAATCTAGGAAATAATTTTTTTCTCAACTGAATGTTTCTCAGATTTCTTCACATGAAAATAATGACTAAATTATATTTAATAAAAAAAAAAAACAAACAAGTTGTCGTTATGTATTCCTTGTCTCCTCCTTGTGGTGGTTTGTGTGTAGTGCAGGCTTTCTACACCCATTTCCCGATTTTATTATTTTTGTATTTTGGCTTTGGTGGCACAGTGGTGCAGTGGTTAGCACTGTTACCTCACAGCAAGAAGGTCCTGGGTTCGATACCCAGAGTCACCCAGTGTGCCTTTCTGTGTGGAGTTTGCATGTTCTCCCCATGCATGCCTGGGTTTCCTCCCACAGTCCAAAGACGTGCAGGTAATGTTAACTGGCTACTCTAAATTGTCCATAGGTGTGAATGCGAGTGTGTTTGTCTGTGTTGGCCCTGTGGTGGACTGGTGACCTGCCCAGGGTGTATCTCGCCTGAAGATGCTAGGATTGGCTCCTGTGACCCAGAAGGATAAAGTGGTATAGATGATGGATGGATGGATGGATGGCTTTTGCCATGTTAAGCTGTTTCCTTATAAGTTTTTATGGAGGGCAGCACGGTGCCTCACTAAGTTGTCCTTGTGTCCAGGGTGAGTCCTTCATATGAGCCTTGTGTTACCTAGAGAGGAAGCGGTTTTGCTTTTCGAAACCGGAGCAGAATGAGTGTCAGTCGCATATCCAGTACAGTACTGCACAGGGGGGCGGGGGGGGGTTACCTCGTATACAAATGAGTCTGAACATGAGCCAAAGCAACGTCAACTTAGCCCCGTCATAAAGCTTGGGATTAAGAGATGAAAGCGCTTGACATGCAACAAACTCAAGTATGAAGTATGAAAAAAGCACGCTGCTGTTTTTTTTCTTTCTTTCTTCGGGGACGGCATCATCCCGGCCTGCTGTGCAGCCCTGTTTAAGAGCTCAGCAACGTGTTTGAAGTGGTTGAAAGCGAAAACCGGGGGAAGTTTGGCGGGGGGGGGGGGTGCAATCACGGTGATGGTGAGAGCGGTGCATGGAAAACCCACAACCTTGCTGCCGGGAAAGAGTAGCGAAAAATGTAATTTTCCCAACACTATGATAAAGTTGAACTTGCCTTCGCTGAAATCCTAAAGTGTACGTAATAAAATATGTTTTGCATCTAGATCGGTTTGTGTGAATTAACACAATGACGTTTCGATTCATTGTATAACCTTTGTCTCAAGTGAAAAAAAAGAGTCATAACACCAAATCTGTCAGTGAAACCAATTAAAATGTGTTAACCTTGAGCGTACAGGATGTGAAAAGAGGTGTGTGATAGCCAGCCCACAGACAGCAAACGCTGACGGCCAGATCACCCATCACGGAGCAGCCTCTTTGAACAGGCCACCGGTTCGGGTTTGAGGAGCCGCTGTTGCCTTCAAATATGCTGAAATCAAACAGTTAAAGTGTTGAACTGAGAAAGGAGGTCACATCGTGAGCCGTGCGAATGGCTTCGGAGGAAAGTGCCTGTTAAGCGCCTGAATTCAATTACATTGCACCGCCGTAATTACATTGCGCAGCTGCTACAGGCCGCTGCTGTAATTGCTTTACCTGTCAGGGAGTCGGGGCCGATCAGCGTCACTGTCACTTAACAATTACAGCCGTCACATTCATTACTTTGGGTCACTGTGAGGTGGCACACATTTTACCCCTGGTGGATCGCCACGGCTGGCACACGACTGACTGCCCCTCTCGCCACGTACAGTGCTGTAAAGCCCAGCCATATCCTACCCCTTGCAGTCAAACCTAACCTATTTTTTAACCCATTTATACAGACATTTTACTCAAGCGATTGGAGTTAATGACCTTCCTCAGTGGTGGAACATCATCACTCCTGGCACTACAATTGGAAAGAATTCCCTGACTAGTTTGCTGATTTTCTGATATTCAAATGATGGACGTTTGTACAAATAAAATTAATTTTAAAAACTCCTCACAAATATTCATGCAGCCTATCAACAATCAATCCTATTAAAGTTCCTTTGTCACCTATACATAGACTGCTTGTTAAAACAGTGTAACTGAAATATTTGGGACACATTTATTACATCTTTTGCTAAAAATGTTTACCTAAATTCCTGGATTAAAATCCACTGACAAAAAAAAACAAACAGAAATGTCATAGGTATGTGTATATAAAAGGGCATGTTTTAGCCTGCTTTGGGTAAATAGCACATAACGCAGTTTATCATTAATAAACATTATAACGGCGCCTGGCTAGCAGTACTGAAGGGACGAGCCGCTGATCTCCAGTCCCATCCACACAGCGCCTACGTCCTACATTAATGTTGGGAGTACAAAGCAAAACGAATGAAATGTATCTAAACGGCACAGCTGTGCCATTTGTCTGTAAAAATTACATGATGGGAAAAATCTAGTTTTCGCTACAAATTGAAATTGCCTTTGATCCACTTAAAAGCAGCATAATCTCATTCACCACTGCTGAATATTAGTCACTACAGAGACTTGTTGTGTTATTAAACCCTTGGTGACTCTGTCGTGTCATCCCTGAACGTTTGCAATGGTTCTGGCATTCAGTACTTGCACATCCAATATTTGTTCCGTCAATGAGACAATGTCGTTCCTTTCTTGTTTGCCTACCATGTCACTGTTCTGAGGATGAACTGCAGAAATTCCAGTGTGTCTGTAGCTTGGAAGTGGGCAGACTACTGAGCTGAGAGGAACACTCTGTGATAATCCCTGAAAAAAAGGTACAGACGTCTCTAAACACGCCAGAACTATCTATGTAAAGACCTTAGTTTTGGTCTAAATTTTAGATGGAGCTTTGAAAACTCGAACGTGGCTGGCAAATTTGTGGGGAAGACGCAGATTCAGAGTTCATGTACTTCAAATCAAGTTGCCATTGCACCACGTGAGCCAGAAGGACCAGAGACAGACAGTCGCATACACCCAAGTGTCAGGATCACCTTAAATATGCAGCATTCTGATTGTGACAGTGGAGAGCTGTCATAGGATCTGAGGAGTGGTTTTGTGTGTGTGAGTGTGTGTGTGTGGGGGAGTGCTTCTTTTGAAGTATTTCGTTGGTCTGTTAGAATCCAATTTAAATGTCTCTCTGGATTACCTTTGACGTTGTGCTCAACGGCCCAAAGCACGGTAGCTCACAGCAAATTTTGCAGGGAGAGAGCTTGATGTCCGTCTCCCTTTGGCAGCTTTCATTATATCTGCATGTCTTTTCTGTTTCTATTGGGGCCTTTAAGAAAAAAATACAACATTAAGTTGTTCCTTTCCAGATTTTTTTTTCCCGATAGTGACCATTTTATCTTCAGTACTAGATCAAGGATATTGCATCATTTTAACTATTGTGGAAATGACAAATTTTTTGTCCTTTTAAAGGATTTTTTCCCCTTGTTTGTTTTGATCATACAGAACCCTGTGAAGCCAGGAGAATTTAAGTCACATGCCTGGCCTGTTACGCTAGACATTATGGGCCAGATGATCACATGACACAGACGCTCGAAAAGAAGTTCTAACATCTGACTCTCCGATTTCAGTATTTTCAATATTTTCGGCAAGTTCTTTCGGCAAGTCCTTTCTCCAAGTCCTTTCGGCAAGGACTTGGAGACTTCTGATGTTTGTGTTGAATTCCATTGAGATCGAATTCCATTTTCATAATGGCGTAAATACTTTTCCTGGAGGTTTTTCGTTGATGCTACGCTGGAGTTTGAAATGACTAGCTCTTTACTCTTTATTTGGTATATGAATGATGCAAACAGTTACTGTCAATGAAAGGGAGATTCGATGCAGCATTCAAATTCGCAACCAGTCTGATTGTTTTGAAAGTACTCTTGGAAACGTTTAGATCACTGGCTCTGAAGGGGCATTAAAGATGACTGGAATGTTGTAGAATATCGGCTCGTGTGACTCTTTGGGGTAAATAATAGTTTGGATGAGGGTTGCACATCCACTGTCAGTGTGGTGCCCCCTACTGGAGAATGTTAGAAAGTGCGCAAGGACATTGCGGCTACAGAAGCCGGACACATTCAGGAGGTTGCCCTCCCCATTCTCTGTCGCTCATTGCTCTCCCATCACCCCCTCCTCCCCCCCACCCAGCATTTCCAGCTCCTCTCTCTCCAAACTGTCTCTCTCATGCTCATGTGAGCAGCACTGACATGTAAATTTAACCCAGTAGAAGCAGAGACCAGCGTCAATGTCCATGTTCCCTATGCAGTGGGTGCTTCAGCAACGGGCTTTTTGGATTCCACTCTCTCTCTCTCTCTCTCTCTCTCTCTCTCTTTCTCTCTCTCCCTCCCTCTCTCTCCCCCACTTTCTCTCTCTCTCTCCACCTCATCATTGCGCTCTCTCTTTCACTTCACGCCTTCACGTGTGTGGAGTTGGTGCCGCATGAACGCCGATCTCAGCCGCCGGCTCACAAAGGGGACGCGGCGAAGGGGGCTTGGGCAAGGGAGACGGAGGCTCTCAGCACAGGGGAGGAGGCTCTGCGGGGTGCTTAGGAGGAGAAACTTGAGGGGAGACTGGGCTCCTCTGTGAACATGGACTGCTGTGCTTTCTAAGCTTAGGGTCTCTGCTCCCTGTCTTGGGGGCTGCGGCAGCTGGGCCCCCCCCCATCACACTGCGAGGCTGCATCCAGGAGGCCGGTCCACAGCACACCCAAACCCACGCCAGGCGGTAGACTCAAGGAAAGACTTTTTTGTACGGCTTTGACACCCTGGAAAATCCCTGAGGCCAGCTGTTGCTCCTGTTTTTGGGGCCGTCCTCTCTCATACTGCTCCTGAAACTCTCGTCTATCCTCGTGCACGTTCGCGTGAGTACGTGTAAGGGCACAGCGGTAAGGCCGGGATGCAGGTGTCTTTCGTGTGCAGCGACCACCGGGCGGTGAACCGCAGCGCGGAGGACAGGCTGAACCGGCAGAATGCGAGCAGCCCGGGCACACGCAGCAAGTTCCGTGCCGTCGCAATGGTGGCCCGCAGCTTGGGTCAACTGTCCGTGCAGAACACGCCCTTTGCTGGCGACCAGGCCACCCGCACCGGCATGAAATACAGGTAGGCCGGCGGTCCAAGGACCCCGTCACCGGCTTGTAGCACAATAGTGAACTGAGTCAGTCCTAGTGTCCGTTGCCACGGCATTCTGTAGCAACAACTGCTGCATGGTGGTCTGTCGCTAAGCTCATGGGGCTGTCTGTCATCAGTGAACTGTGGTGGCCCAGGTCAAACTCACTAGGCTGTCTTGGGTGTCACCTCAGTAACAGGGTGGCGGGGGGGGGGGCGGGTATCTTCATGAGTAGCCAAGTGGTTTTATGTTCAGTAATTCAACACATCTCAGAATGGTCTGGCCAGTATAGTATGCACGTTATCAGTCACCATTAGCAAACCGGTAACCTTTTTAGCAAATTGCCCCTATTGTCGTGGAGTGTGTGGGCTCTCCCGCTATCTCCTGCACCTTCCGTGTTAAACGGCGTGCTGTTTTCAACGTCTGCTGTCTTCTAGCGCCTGCATTGCTGCGGGGGTTAACGTGGTCGCCTCGCAGTATCTCGGCCCAGCGTGAAACCGAACACCTGCTTAACGGCGTGAGACGGACATCCCGTATCCACCATCCATTACCCGCGAGCTGTTAGGGGATCTTCCTCTAATGAGCTCTGTGCCATGTCAACAGTTCACCGATCTCCCCCTTGGTCGCTATCGATGCTTTACACTGGAGGCTGGGTTGCCAGATGAGTGGGGGAGATGAGGGGATTTATGTGATGTGACAGAAAACACAGTCAATAAATGTTGTTGAGTGCAAAAAGGTTAATGACATTGGGTGACATGTGCTATTGTTCTGTGCTTGTAGCTTACAGGATTCCTGTTGCATTGTGAGCTGTTTGCACCGATACATACTTCCCTTGAAATACTGCCCATTCTGTATCACAGAAATTATTATACAATATTCGAACACTACGCTCTATTTTTGCTGCTACATCTCATGATTCTTCAGAGCTCACTTATATAACTGCAATGAGAGAGAGAATTTTTTTATCACAGTAAGACAAAAGTTGTAGATACGTTTCACCTGCTGGACGTCACATGGCAGCATGTTCAGTGTGCTCGAGTTTAAGTAATGGAATGGATTTAAATTTAAAACTGCTGCTAATATCCCTGAAGTTTCCATTTTGCCGTGCGTCTGTTTGACGTCTGCTATTACTCGGTAAAGCATTTACAGAGTCTGTTTTTTCCCCTTTCCTATTTGTTATTAGTCAGTTTCCTGGCTTCACTTTGATTCATTGCATAATTTTTTCTTTGGTCTCCGGTGCCGCATAATAGTTCAGTGACGATGACGATGATGGCATCGGATTTGATGGGAAACTGTACTGGTGGCCCAGAGTCTCAGTATTCCAGGTGTGTTATCGCAGAATACCCCCACTAAACGACGCGGGGAGATGAGACTTAATACGAACGTGTCATACGAGAGGTTAATGAACCACCGCAGGCCGCACCGCTCGTGTCGCCTGGAGGCTCAGGCAGATGTAGCGAAGCAGGAATTCCTCAGATGCTCGTTTCCGTCAAGGCTGCGTTGACGCAAAGCCGTCTCATTATCTGGGTGACTGCTGGGGACGTTCCGCTCTACTCTCGCGTGTCCGTCTCGTCCTGCCTGCTCCGTCTCCAGAATGCGATCCGGGGGCTTCACCGCAGCGCCGGACAGTCGGGACCGAGAGCTCCCATTCGGCCATCCTATCCTTCAAGGCCCCCCAGACCACCCACTTACCTTGGGGTCCTGGAAGTACTTCCAAGAATCCCCCATTCCTACTGGTTTCCCACGCAGTATCTACTCTACTCATTAAAGATGTATGTGCACGTCCAAGAACATCAAGAGCTTCTAAATAACATGTATCGGTGTATGCCATGCGGGGGGCCCCTTTCACTTTGGATGTGCTAGACTGGCAGGGGCTATTTTTGGTCCGGCTTTCTGTGCAAGCACATGTACGGCATGTCTGCACGGACGCGGCGAATTCCAGCTGCCTGCTGTATTTGTGGCTTGGTGTTGCTTGCTTTGTAATTAAATGAGAAATTTGAAGAAATGTTTTCTTTCCGTGTCTCTCGTATCAGATTCTGTTTTCTCTCTGCATTCCATTTTTCTTTGCAAGTGGAAACGTTTCGGGGCGTAGCTTTACTGTTTTTTGCCCCTTAAGTGACTGTTTTAATTCTGTATTCCGTTAGTCTAAGTTAATCGTCTTTCCTTCTGTGTGGGAAAGTGCAATAGGTGGAGCTGCTGATACTGGAATGAATAACAGCAAATCAGGGTGAGGCTGTTTTCTTAAAGACAGTCTTCATACGCTGGCATGAGGCCGGATTTGGGTTCCAACTGGGGGCTGCGGAGGCCATCGAACACAGTCCCACTGGAAGCTTTACTGCTCTGTAAGAATAACCTCGTAACCTGGACGGCGGTTTCGGTGTGTGTGTGTGTGTGTGTGTGTGTGTGTGTGTGTGTGTGTGTCTCTCTGAGACCCCTTTTTTGGTACGTTTGTGTATGTGGATGCCTACAAGGAACAGTCTGTTCCATATTGTAGCTGTTTTGATATCAGTTATCGGCAGATTGTACTGTGCGCAAACATTGTACGGCTTAGCTGCAAAGAAGGACATTGGGTCAGTATGAATTCTTGTTCAAACTCTGTTTAAAATGCTCGTCTTCCGGTCCCTGGTACCATAAGCCTGTCCTGTCAGAGTGTCGTGAGATGAACGGCATTCCTGTCGGCAAGAGAGGGTATGAGAGGTATTCAGGCCCAGCAGCTAAGGGTGACTGAAGGTCAGATCCTTTACTGTAATGACAGTATGACACTGCAGTGTTGGGATTAACATCGCATGCAGATGCATGTCTGTTGCGTAAATAGAGTGACGGATAATAGGTGACGGATAATGCGATTCTCGATTTGCTGCTGGAGGGGGGAGTGGTCCTGTCGCTTGGCCTGAGTGGTTCAGAAAGGTTGAGCGCTGCTTGCGCGGCTGCCTCGGGAGCTACTTGTGTGTCGGCGTCAGTGTTTACAGCTCGGTTTGTCTCCTGCCGCGCCTCATGGCGGCCTTTCCAGCCCCCTGGCTCAGCTGTAATTAGGTTACATTCTCCTGAATCTATTTCCCCTTAGCACTGAAAGGTCTCGTCTTGTGCGGTCAACATGCAGAGCATTAGTTTGTTTATGGAAGAAAGAAACTCAAACATATGCATTTCTAGATACTTGTGTGGTGCTTTTATGCAAATTAGATTATAATTTTACATACTAATATGAACAGGTCAAACAGCTCATGGGCTCCTGAACAGTATCTCTCCATTTTCTGTTCACTCTTTTTTTTTATCAAATATGCCACCTTCTGGGTATTTTGTCCAGGCTGGCACTTGCCAGGCATTATGGCCTTACAACTGTGGACCGTGGGCTTGATTCAGGCTCTGTGTGTGTGGAGTATCCTGTAGCAGTCCAGAAACATGAAGTGTTAATTTGTGTCTCCAGATTTCCCACCATGCGGCTGTGTGCTTGGTGTTGGACTGGCATTCCCGCCAGGGTGCCCCCTGCCCTGTGCCCTTTGCTCTGCCCTCTTTTTCCTGGCATCGGCTCATTGTGACCCTGTTCTGCATAGGTTGTATGGAAGAAAGATGAATATCCATCCATCTCCCAATTGCTATCCCAGGCAGTACAGGGCACAGGGTGGTGGACACTCAGGGCAGGATGCATGGCCATCATAGGGCACAAGGCAGGGGACACTCAGGGCAGGATGCATGGCCATCATAGGGCACAAGGCAGGGGACACTCAGGGCAGGATGCATGGCCATCATAGGGCACAAGGCAGGGGACACTCAGGGCAGGATGCATGGCCATCAT
>JAABNX020000119.1:2994905-3005381 GCA_015163995.2 Mormyrus lacerda | reverse complement strand
TGAGGCTGGGTTTGAACCTGCGACCTTGTGATTACAGGCACACAGGCTTAGCCCACTGAGCCACATGCTGCCCCCCACCTTGCGGTTACACAGATGGTGTCTCATCACAGAGCAGATATCCCTGTTTTTGTTTAGTCGGGATCTATCCATCCATTTTCTGGAATCACTTGTCCTATCCAGGTTCATGTGGGATCAGTCAGGATGTTTTTGTCAGATCAGATCATTTTTTATGTCACGTCACTTAACATCTGGGTTAAGTACAGGTTACCATCCCCATACCTACCATTGAAAACACCGAGGTCAAGTCCTCAGCGTTTCTTCTGCGACTCCAGTAATGATGGTCATAGATACTATTGATCCCCATGGGGAAGTTCTCTTTTTTCCTCTCCCGTCTTGCTCTCTGTAGGTGACTGGCTGTGAAGGACAGCCACCCGTTGCAGCACCCAGGGAGCTGAGCATTAAGGGCCTCGCTCAATGCTGGGCTCGAACCAGTGACCTTCCAGTCACAGGCACACAGGCTCCGCCCAATGAGCCACACGCAGTCTTCAAACATAATATTATAGTGTACTAAAACAAAATAAATGCAATAAATTAACATATATAAATACAATGAACATAATAATCTGTCTCTCATTCAAGTAATCACATCCTTTTTAGCCATCAAAAATTTGATCAGATACTGGCTTGGAGGTAGAGAAATGATTTGGGGCAAGACGTTTTAAGGTTGCTGGTTTCAATCCTTAGAAGGACTCAAATGTTGTACCCTTAAGTAAGGCACTTAATCTGAAAAGCTTCAGTAATTATCCAAATGTGTACATGAGAAAAACGTAAGCATTGCCAATTGTTGTCTCAGAAGGCATCTGTTAATAAGCTGAGCATGAATATTTATTAGAATCACTGAGTCAAATATGCATATTTCCCACAGATATTAAATTCTCAGTGAGAGAGGCGACAGATGTGGATAATTTTTTTGGATGGTTCTTCTAAAACTATGGCCAAAAAAAGCCTTACATAATATCTCAGTATGGCTGTTAAGTGATGGGCAAAAGATGATGGTGTTGCGTTCCACCATGAGCGGCGTTATTAGGGTTTGGAAGCAATCTGAATATCAGCCCAGATCAGAAGCTGGAGGGTTCTGCTGTACATGGCGCTGGTTGAAATCTCCCACCCCCCTACTTCGCTTGTGCATCACGAAACCTCACATTAGCAGCGCAAGCAATGTTTAAAACAAAAAAAGTTAAAAACGGCAACATCAACTAGACAGGCCCAAAATACTCCCTTTCACCAGATCCTGCTTACACTTCTGTGTTTCTGTTTTTGGCTGTTGTTGCATAATCTGTTTTTAAAATAGAAACAAAGGACTTTAAATGTGTCATAACGAGTGTGGAGCTGTGACCTGTAAAAGAAAAGTACCCAAGCATGCTCTCAGCGGAAACTGTAGACCTGAGCTGGGTCATCTGCGGTAAGGGGACAGGAGTCGCGGGGACCCCTAACCCAGCACGAGGCTCTCGGGCAAGGTGGGGATGGGATTTCGGCGAGTGACCGGGGAGAGACCCAGCGGCTGCTCGTCAGTGTCCAGTGAAAAGCCATCGCGTGTGCTACTCGGTGACAGGCCGCTCCGTCGGGGGAGTTTCTTTGGGAGGGCTTGTGAGGTACGTGACTGTCTTCTTGGTGGTCTCCTGCAGCCTGGTGCCTCAGAAATGAAAGCGTGAGCTCAGTGCTGTTGGGAAGCTCCAACACAGACCAGCTGATGGAGAATATAGGAGCAATACAGGTGAGGGATTGCTCAGCGTTTATGCGTGCATGTACACGTGTGGGCATATGTGGGGGTGCTCACGGAATAGTGACTGCAGAGTGCTGTAGTCGCTATTTCTCCTGAAATAACATGTTAATTATAGCCCTCTTTCTGACAGCGGGGTGTGTTTGTCTCAGTAAGCAGAAACAGTGAGAGTATCATAATGAAACCCAGAGAACTTTGTGTGTGTGTGTTCCCGTGCGCAAACAAAAACACACCCCCCATTTTGCCTGGTTTATGTTTCACAGCCAATCACCTGGCTGTGTTAATCATAAATAAACTGCATTAAAAATGACTGCACTGATCCCAGTTCGGCCTTGCGGTTCTTCTAGAAGAGTGATCTTCTATAACAGAATTGTTTCTCATGAATAAATCAGAATCGTTCTTATTGGTTGCCAGTAAAATGCTAGCAGTTAATTATGTACGCTGAGATAGACTGCACAATGATGTCGGGAATCCTGATTTTTTTCTTGCTTCGTGCTCTCGCTGATAATAATGGTTTTAAATTTTTAATTAATTTTAAAAACTGGCATTAAAAATGTTCTGTTAATTCTGAGGGCCGAAATCTCTCCCCACAATAGTCATATTGTTCACTGGGTTGGTTCATCGTGTATATACAGATACAAACAGGTTTGTAATTATATCTCTGTGGGGACTCTCCATTCTTTTCTATGGAGAAAACTCTAATCCTGACCTTTACCCCTAACCCAGCCCTAATCGTAGCCATAACTACTGTAACCAAACAAAATACAAAAGTTTTAGCATTTTTACTTTTTTATTGCAGTTACAGATTTGTGGTCCCCACAATGTAATATAAACCTAATCACACACACACAAATATATATATATATATGCTTATGTGTTTTTCACAGTCATTAAATCACTTAAACCAGTTAATAAAATTCTGAAGTAATTTTGGATGAATATCAGCAAAGCCACATAAACGTGATACCCAAGGTGTACAAACATTAAATAGTGTGTGAATCAGCAATCACAAAGCTGTCTAAAGGGGTGCAAATTTATATGTTTTGTTTGAATTTAAATTTTTCTCTTTTTTCCCACCCAGGTGTTAAGATTGGTGCAGGTTCTATTTGTTTATTTTTGATTAATCTCTGGATTTCCTTGTTCATTTTTTTTACGCAGGTTCTTCCAAAGCTGTCGTCCTCTATCATTCACGAGGTGGATAGTATCCTAGGCAACAAACCCTACAGTAAAAAGGACTACCGATCCTAATGACGGTGCCGACTGCTCGATGGCTTTGCTCAAATTCTGCCTGTTCTTCTGTTTGTCTCAGCTTCGTCTGACGGAGCTCCTCGCGGGACCAGTGTAGCCCTGGTCCTGGAGGGTGACATCATTTAGATCAGTGTTTTCCCATCCGGTCCTTGGAGACTGATAGATTGTCCACATCTTTGCTCCCTCCCGCTAGGATGGAGTAGAAAATGTGGACTGACTGGTAGGGAGCTGGGAGGGAGCAAAATCATGGACCGACTGTGGATCCCCAAGGACCGGATTGGAAAACACTGATTTAGATTAACACAAGTTCAAATACATGAAATAATTTTAATCGGTTAGACGGATGTAGAATGAAACTGACTTGTAGATAACTGTGTAATGCATTTAATTTAGCCAAAAAGGGTATTTTTAAAACATAGGAAAAAACTATCAACTTAAGCACACGTTTGCTTGGCAGTCATTTGCTGCTTTTTTCCCATTGATCTTTTAATCACGTGATATGCTATAAGAAATTTAGGTCAAGTTTTAGGGAATTAGGTCAAGATAAATTATAATATCAAACAAACCTTTGATCTTGATCCATGAAAGCCAACATTATTTATTTTCTATTATTTTCTGTAAAAAAAATCACATCAGATCCTTGTAAGTATGTTTAGTTGCTTGCTGTTGAACCCATACATATTCATGTATGTATGCAGTACTTTTGAAGGCTGTTGTCCAACTCTTGTCCAATTCTGAAATCACATGATCAGAATGTACACCAATCAGCTGTTTTGCACACATGTTCCCTGTTTCTCGGCAGCATCTGCCCGGCAGTCTTGCTATGTCACCTAGCCCACCATTCTCTATTGCTCATCTCCCCCCTCCCCCATGCAGAGCAATACTGTGAAAAGAAAACAACTTCTTACAGACCTTCACCTCACTAACTGTCAGCGATGTTAGCCCAGCAGACACTGCAGTGTTGCTAAATGATAGCGAATGAGGTTTTTGTCAGGGACCTGTCTCAGGATGGATCTAGCTATTTTTTGTCACTGGGGATGATGACCACCTACCTTTACAAATGTTTTACACTGACAGACTATCACATTCACGTTCCGGCCCCCAGTCCTTGGAGATGTTTATTGTTACTGGAGCTGTCATCAGACGGACAGGGCTATGACACGCAGGCCACTCAAGGCTATGTCCCATAAAGGTTTCCCTTCTTCCCTGTCTCCTTCTGAGCGAGGTCAGCAGTTAACCACTCTCACCAGTAGCGGGGTGGCCTCCCATTAAAGGACCACACAGTGCACATATCCAGGCGTGTCTCTTCCAGACAAAGCACACGGCTGCAGTGGGGGCTCGTAGATACCCTCCCTCACCCTCCTTTTTACATACTGTACGTCCAAATTACACACCTGCATGCTTGGCATTTTTGTCATATTCCCAACAAAATATTCCAGCGCAGTGCTGGTCCTGCATAATCCACATGGCATTTGCTGCGTCTCTCCATCTCCCTGTTTTCTTGGGCGTCCTCCAGTAAAGTTTTCTCATTTTAATATTTAATCTAGCAGATGTTCTCTGGTTGTGGAGGAGGTAGTAGTGATGGTTGGGGGGGGGGAGGTTAATTCCCTTAAGCATATCAGACACTTATTTCTTTAATGCAATTTAATTTATAATTGGTGCATGTTAAATTATCCACTTATTTCCCATCATAGAGTTACTTGCTTTAATTTCACATGCTTTAAGTAAAACTCACTCCTTAAGTATTTTTGTTCAATGAATGTACACCGCTGTGACTAAGGAACAAAATTCTGGCATTATGTGTCAATAGTACTGACTTAAATATTGAAAATATGAAGTATGAGGGTTTGTCATTTCCTTTGAAATAGCACAGGGTAACATCGCTCCTGTTTTTTTACACTCCAGTTGCTGAGTAAGAGGAGCACTTTGTTTAAAATGCAAAGATGGACAATTTGCCAACAGATGGAGCCAGTAATTAATAACAGTAGCATAGTTTTCCACTTAATAAGAGTTTCCCATTTTCTTAGCAGCTTGAATTTGGCTGGAGGTACAAAAAATGATCCAGCCAGACGAGAAATGTCAATGAATTAGGGGTTCAACTTTGTTCTGTTTTTTTTTTTTTTTTTGTGATAACGATTATGCATCTGGTTTATGTTTTTTGTTTGAATGTTGCTCCCCCTACTGGAAAAAGCAGAAACTGTCCGCATCATTGTTGTTTTGGACACATTTGCACATGCACTAACATCAGAAATTAGTTACACTTTCAGTCCTCTGTTAACAGTAGTGGTGAAGGATGCGGCATTGTGTTGCAAAGCAAGTTCTGTGAGACTTCTACAGCCCACAGAAGCATTAAAGTGCTCCGCACCACTGATCTATGCATGACTATTATCTCAGTATTAGCAGTTATTGTTTGCTGCTCTGTAAGAAAAAAGTGGTACAGTATCAAACTTTACATATACATGTAAACTGTATTTTATTATGTCTTGAAATATCTTTTTCAATGTTACATGACATGAAAATTGCACTTATACGCACTCATACCAACTACATAATGACATATGTATGCTTATAGCCTTTTTTAAGTGAGGTTCCAGCGCAGGGCTGTTTACTTACGTGTCGAGCAGAAATGCTGGAAACTGAGCCTGACGTAAGCTGGACATGCAAATATATCAGTAGAGAAGAGCTGTTAATGTTTTACTGCATCAAAGTGAGGAGTTTGACCTTTGGATGTTCCAATGTTATTGCAAACCACGAAGTTGGCAAGATGTCAGCAATGCTGAGTTATGTTTAGCCAGTACCCAAGATATTATCTCTATCAAAGCTCTGATAGCTAACATCTGTGGTCAACAACTGACCCGGCAGTTAGTTGACTGACCCTCAACTCCAATGAATACCTTTCTCTGCTTCTCAATTTCATGCGCTGCGATCAACAATATCTTGTGTTTTCAAGAGGTTTGCTGAAATGGCATTTAACCTGTCCTTATGTTTTTTTTATTAGTTATTTTATTCGATCATTGATATGATTCAAGATGTATTTACATACTTAATGCAAAAAAGGCATTTTGTATCCGGCCTTGTTGCTGTGAGGAAAATGAAAATATTTATTGGAATACAAAAAAAAAGCACAGCCTTTGCAAAGTTGCTATTTGTGGCTGTATGACCCAGTGCTCAGGCTACTGATGATCGCCTTCTCTGCTCAAAGAACCAAAGATTACTATAGAGCAACTGTGTTTTTTTTCCACAAAAGAAAAAATTGTTCATTTTAAAGTGAACAATACCAGGAATAGAACATCCTGGTGTAATATGTCAGCTTACATCATTGATTCTGTACCATCGATTTATAAAGTTTGTGTCATACACATTTGTTTTCAACCGATGGCACAGAGAGGATTAAACACATAAAAGTTGTTTGACTCGTTCGGCTCCCGCTGCCCAGGCCTCCCCTGTCGTGCCCCTTGTCGTGTCTGCATGCAGCATGGTAGGTTTGTTTGGCCTCAGGGATTGAGGCGCTACGCCCCACCAGCCATTCCTGCAAGTCGCATCACCGTCTGACGCCTTCCGCTCTCCACAGCGTCTTTGCTACCTGAGAACCTTCATCTCATCCCCGCAGCTGCATCGTTGCATGTGTGGATCGCAACGCATTAACAGCACACGGATCCGGGAACACACGGGCACAGGGAAAATGTAAATAAAAGCCATCTTCAGCTTTGTCAGGAGAATTTGCGGAATGGCGGACCCAGGACTTGTGACTTCTCTTATGTTGTCCTATAGCCATCAAGGCTAGTAGCCTGTGGAGTGTGGGACCACAGTGAGCGGAAGTTACATGATGTTAAAGGCTGCTGTATCAAACTGCTCTCTTGTATACTAATGACAAGAAATAAGCGGAACAGAAGTGGGAAGCAAGTTGGGTTTGAGCTTAGCGATACTGTCAAACGTATTACTCTAATTCTAATAGAAGTCAAATCATTATATTTAAAAATGTATCCTATTTTTTAACATGCACTCATTTTCTGTCGGAAGTGACTCTGGTAAAAAATTGAAAATATTTCTATTGTTCAAGGAATTATATGTAATAACTGCTAGCAGACTGTACATTTTCAATCCTAAATGACAATAACCTTCAGACACTTTCTTGTATATAGTGTGATATTTGTATATATGAGTGGCTGTCATTAGTCCACTGCTTGTTTTACTTTCATCAGAGAGCAGAGCTTAATATGTATTGTGCTTAAAACTGAATTCAGGACAGAATGCACAGCTACAGTATGTAAGAAATGAAAATAAAAACTTATGAAAGGTAACCATGCTTCCTCTGATATTTCACTTGGTTGTTACGTTTGTTCAGCGGACGTGTTTATCCGAACTGGCGTACAATTTTTTAGAAACAAGTTAACAAGTCCCCTATTAACTTGGGGGTTAAGGGTCTTGCTCAGGGACTCGACAGTGAGATCACTCTGCTGACCCTGAGGTTTGAACCGGCGACCTTCTGATCACAGACACAGCATCTACTGTGCTGCACAGTGCCCCCTAGCAGTTGAAGTGCTTACTGTATACCATCGTGGTGTACTACAATTCGGAGTAACCAAAAATGAACGTCCGTGTTTTTCTTTTCTCGTGGGTGGGGACGTGTCTTTATGTCTGCTTGAAGATGCCCTTTCCTTCTTTGTGAAGCCTCTCCTGATTCTTTGGTTTTAGTTCAGGATCTGAAAGTTCTTAGTGAACTAACCATTAACCAATGAGGAGTGAGTTTCATTAATGACTGACCCTGCATATTAACACTTGCGGTGGCTCTCAGTCACAGTTCTCCTATCAAACACACCTGCTCTCATAACAGTATAAATCTCATCACTTTTATTAAGATTATTTATTAAAGACTTAATTTATTACACTTGGACACAGAGTCAGTCTGGGCTGAAGAAACAACAGGACCTTGATTTTGGATGCGTATTTTAGTCTATCGTAAGGAATGACTAACATTTCTGTGACATTTTTTAACAAAGGGAGACCCTTTGTTGAAACATAGGATATACTGTATAGTCTGTACACTCAAATCGTCTTTGAGTATTATCTCCTTTCTTGCAGGTGAATAAAACACAGTGTCTATAAAATAAATGACTGACATTCAAAATACTGCACGCCGAGGTCTGATATATACCCATGAATCATCGTGTCCGGTTTTCCCGCTGCTTCTTCAGCTAGTGGCAGCATGACGTGTCGTCAGGTCAGATCTTTCTTTTCAGATCCACGCATTCAGAACCGCTCCCAGAATGCCTGGGAGGTACATTCCCTTCGACGTGTGCGGGTCATCCTCGGGGACTGCTCCCTGTGGAACGGGCCAGACGCATCTCTTCTGGGAACCGTCCAGGCAGCATCCTTTGGAGACGTCGAACCCAAACGAGCTGCCTCCTCTCGAGCTGAAGGAGCGGCGTCTTTTTTTTTTACGGTCCCTACGGGTACCGAGGTCCTTATGCTCCTTCAGTAGGAGTCTCCTCCTCACTCGGAGAGGGCGCCATGACCTTGCACTCCATGGGGAACCCTAAAGCTCAATCCCTATGAGGTCTGGTTCCACATTGTGTGAGGACTTTTCTCCCCTCTGGCTCCACCCTCACCAGAGAGATAACATCCCACATTGCCAAGGCCAGTGCCTGTTGCCAAGGTTTAATCAATCTGGGTGCTTCCTGCTCGCGGCTGCCATCCACCTGGCACTGGGCGTAATCCCCACCTGCCATCCTGTGCATGGTGAGCCCGCAAGGCGTGTCTATAAATCAGGTGTAATTATACCTACGCACAGTCTTCACTGCCATTAAATGTTGAAATATTTTATGTTTTATTATGTTCTTAAAAGACTTGAAGCATGAAGAATGATTGGTAATGCTTTATGTTAATGGAACCTTTGTAATGCATTCATAGATCATTCATATGCAGCATGTAAGTATACCTTAACATCCTAACATACCTTACCAGCTTTAATATGCATTAACAACCACTGCATGATACAAATGAACATTATAATTGTATAATCATATAATGTTTTTATTAATGTATATTGAAGTTGTTAAGATAGGTAAATTAGGATGTTAAGATATACTTACACGCTGCTTACAGTATGAATGTTCTATGAAGGTTCTATGAATGCATCGTGAAAGTGCAATGAATGTTCTACGAATGCATAATGAATACATCATGAAGGGTCAGTTAATGTAAAGCATTACTGAATGTTTCAAGATGGCATTTGTGAAATATATTGTATTTCAGCTTTTGGGTACAGTATGACTGTTATGAATGCACAATATGAATATGACTGTTAAAATGAATGCACAGCAAATTATTGACTGCATGCCTCAGATGTTGTTCCTGGCTGATTTTCATAGATCCACATGCAAAAAAGTATTATTCAACAGTATTCATCCAATATTATTTTATCACTTAGTAAAATAATCACCTTTGTGTGTTATCATTTATCATACTTGAAACTATATAAAAACAAAGTTATAAAAGCATGAAAATGCAAGATAAAGGACATTCAAGAAAATAAAACATAACAGCCACATAGAATGACATAATACTCTCAACCAAACAACGTATCACCTTGTTCTAAGCCCACGAATAGATGTGGAACCCCCCCGAAGCAGATGGAGGAGTGCACCGGCCCGGTGTGTGGTCGCCTCTGCTGTAAACGCCCCTGCAGCAGACCCAAACAAACATGGCGCTGAAGCAACATCGGTTTATCTTCCAGATGCCGGCAGTGCTGAAGCCAGTGTAACTAAAATCTAGGAATGGAGTGATATTTTCAGTGGAAACTCTGTTTCTGAAGGTCCCGTGGTGGAAGCAGCGCATTCAACAGGGACTCAACACACGCGTGTGCGCACGCACACACGCGCACACACAAACACACACACTCACACTCCAGGCTTTGTATTCAGAACAGACATATGTATGTGTGGAAGGCCCCTGTGTATTTGAGGCACGTGGACAATTCTCTTCAGCTCTGTCCATGCTTTATAGCCGGAAGCTTATTGGTCTTAACCTCAATCTTTGCTTTGGATAGGGTGTTCAATTAACCTATAGTGCTCCAAGTATCTGGTAGTACAAATAATGTAAGACCTGTCACTTGTATTTGCTGAGCTAAAGCCCCAAACACAAAAGCAGTTGTAGGGACACCTACAGAGTTAACAGATGTCTTTGTACTGGACAGACAGGGTTCTTTGTCATTGGCTGCCCATATGACTCAAATCTTCATTGGTCGATTCTGTGTATGCATGTGTATCATCTTCGCTGCTCTTGTGACACAGAGCTGCACTTTGAATTCACACCGTGACGGTGCAGAAACGCACATGAGGATGTCCCAGACATGCACATTTCATTTAGCAAAATGTGCACCAGAACAACAAAATATGTGTGATCATTCTGAACAGAATAAAATAAAACAAACTGTCAAACTGACATCT
>JAABNX020000119.1:2970233-2989711 GCA_015163995.2 Mormyrus lacerda | reverse complement strand
TCCATAATAATATGTAACCAAACAAAATACGGGACGTTTGGCAATTTTACTTTTTTGATTGCAAAACCTGAAAAATGATTCCAACAATGTCAAAATAACAGGTTTTTATCACATTGTGGGGGACATTTGGTGCATGCATCCCCTGGTTTAGTTATATTCATTGTTCACAGCATAAAAATGTGCTAAATTAATTACGTTCTAATTTTTTTTTAATGAATTATGTTTTTGTGTACAGTTAAACTGGAGGTGGCGCAGTGACCCTCATGTTTGCGAGAGTGATAGAGGCGACTGCAGCACTCACCAATGCTGCAGTCGGCTCCGATGTGCCCCGGGAGACAAACGCAGGTTCCCGTGTCGGCTCCACAGGTTCCCTGGTTCTGGCACTGGCACTGGCGCTCGCAGTTTGGCCCGTATGTCCCCGGCCTGCATCCTAGGAACCCAGAGCTATCAGGCAAATGCTCACCCCCACCACATACTTCTCTCCAGCATCAGAACAACAAATACCAGCTTCAAAAACAGCTTCTGTCCTCAAGCCATTCACGTCTAATAACTACATTTCCTGTGACAGTCCCGTCCGTGGAGCATGCATATTATCACACTGTTACTGCACTTTATCAGTCACTTTATAGCCATATCGTCTAGTTTTCTGTACAATGTGGCACTATCTGTAATGCTGATTACTGTTCCGAGGCTCTCCGTAACTGAGTGTGGGTGTTTCAGCAGGGGTTCCAATGCACTTGCAATATTTGGCCAAAAAAGAGCTTGAACCCTGAAAGGTGGTACCTGCCCTGGGGATTCTGAGGAGGACTCACCTTGGTTACAGCGCTTGCCATGGTAACCGGGAGCACAGTAGCAGAGCCCAGTGACAGGGTGGCACAGCTGGTTGGCTTCAGAGCATTGGCACACTTGGTTACAGTTCAGGCCATATGTACCAGGGAGACACGCTGGGGAGAAGCAGGAGGTGATGAGGAATGAGGCCATGATGTGACCCCCCACACCCCAGCAGGACAAATGCGTGGGTCACTATCACTCACTCTGTTCACAGCCGTTCCCAGTGAAACCAGGGGAGCAGCCACACTCGCCGGACACATGGTGGCAGGAAGTCCCCGGGGGGCAGGAGCAGCGCCACCTACAGCTCTCCCCATATGTCCCGGGGAGGCATGCTGAAATGTCAGTGCAATGACAGTCAAACAGTGCCGGGAAATAAGCATACTAAAATGGAAATGTGCTGCAATGTAGATTCATGAAATGCAAAAGAAATGAAATACTGCTGAAATGCGAACATGCTGAAATGCGAACATGCTGAAATAAAAACATGCTGAAATAAAAACATGATGAAATAAAAACATGATGAAATGGCGACGAGCTGCAATACAAACATTGTGGAATGCAAATGTTCAGAAAAATAAACATTTTCAAATTCAACAATGAACATGCTGAAATACAAATGTGCTAAAGCACTGAGAGGTTAAAAACAACAGACTGGTATACAAATAAAAATCCTGCTGAAAATATAAATTCTCACAGGCTAAGTGGGGGGGGGGGGGACTCACCTCTCTCACACAGTGGTCCCCGCCAGCCTGGGGGGCAAAGGCAGGCCCCGGTGATGTGGTGACAGGTAGAATTGTGCTCACATTTACACCGCTGTGTACAGCCCGCTCCAAACCAGCCAGGAGGGCATGCTGTTTATATGCCAATAGACAGATCCACATGCTAACATTAGTTATCATTCATGCTGTGACTGATAAATGCAACTTTAAATGAATTAAACTGATAATAGCAATATTTGGAATATTAAGATACTATGAAACAGCTGCCACCCTGAGGACCCTGACAAGGCCCTTATTCCTGCCTTCTCAGAAAGAAAAGAAAGTGTTTGTCTTTGGATAAAAATGCCTGCTAAATAAGTGCAATGCAATCCAAAAGGTTCCTGGGACCACAGAACTTCCCATCTTGTCACTTTTGTGTGCAGGAGTGTCCTCTCACCCCTCTGACAGCGTTCTCCAAGCCAGCCCGGCCGGCAGGAACAGCGGCCGCTTCTGCGCTCACACTGGCCCCCGTTCTCACACTCACACTTGTGTTGGCAGTTTGCCCCGAAGTGACCCTCGTTACACTCTGCGGGGACACAAGAGGTGAGCTCGGCCAAAGGCCTCGATCTGAGGCCTACATGCGTTAGCTACATTTATCATTCTCAGCAAATGCACTCCCCACTTTCGGTCAAACCGAAATCTTCGATATAAACATACTTAAAAAGCTGAAGAATCGCTGGCCCAAATTTAGACCAGAAAAGACAACGATATTTCGTCTCCTGGGAGCTGAACTGCTAACCTCTTACAATGAAGCCTAATTTTTCCACCTCAGGCTGCCATGTAAGAAAAGGTGTGGAAACACCTCATTTCACACCCGCAGAAAGTGCTGAGTGTCACTGGGAGCTCATGCACTGTGACGGTTCCCGGCTCCATCCAGTGCGCTAACAGCCCACTGCAGTTGGCGGAGAGTAAAGAGCTGCACCCTGTCTCGTTAAGGAGAGGCCAGGCTGTTAAGAGGAGCAGCCCCAAATTTCCGGTTTACAGGAATATTCATAGTTCCCAAACAACCTCTACTGTCACAGAAATATGTACGGGTGTGTTGGGGGAAATGAACTTTTAATTGCACTATAAAGTCAAGAGGTGCTGACAGCAGCTTTATGGGCTACCATCTGAAACCATAGAAACGATCATCCCTCTCACAGTGGAGAGCTCAAGCCTACATTACGTAAGAGAGTAAAGAGGTGACCATTCAAGCTGCTCTACTGTCTGTCCTGCCTCATACTCGCTTCAGATTTCCCTTTTCTTATTGGGCTGTTTTTAACAACAGGCGCGATCAACCTAATGAAACCCTCTAAAGACAAGTGGGTCCAATTTGGCACCGATGACATGTAATGACAGTTAGCCGTATATCATCTTTATATATCTTAGTATTTATTTTCTATTTATTACTTTTCATTTGCACTACATCCAATGAGAACGACGTTTCAGCTCAGCATTTGAAGATAACAATAAGATACCTTGACTTTTGATCTGACTCGATAACGTCTCTACTTAGGTAACAAGAGCGTTCTCTGTTGAACTGTCCCCCAGGAAGCTGAGTGCCATTAGGCCGAGATACAGACATAGGTCACCACGCCCTGCAGAGATGATCCCTAAAGGTGCTTGAAACAAAATCCTCAGAATCTATACCATTTTAGCAGAACGTCAGCCAAACAGCTAATCATCATTTCGGCACACTGGGTCTCCAAGGTCAACTTTATTCGCTTGTTCAGATCCCATCCACTGTCCCCGATTGGCTGACATAAATGTGACACCGCAGGATTGGTCAGCACGACTAATTATGCAGTTACTGGTATGCTTTGCACCACACTGCGCGTGTATATTTTGTATTTCTGTTTATAGTAAATGTCATTAACCGTGTAATATTTGCCATGCAATGTGTGTATTTTGTTAGCATGTAACCATGAGTGTCGTGTGAATTGTTGGCTTCCCTGTCTGTACCGTGGCTAGTATTACATCAGTAATGGCTATTAATAAAGACAGCAGCTTATTGTTTTTAAAGAGCTATCATTTCCTTTATCAAGACGACACGCACTCAGCACATTTGCGCTCTGTTTGTGGGTCTGCTGCATTGAAAACATGCTATGCCCATTCTGCTAGGGTTGTGGCGTGACATAAAATGAACACAGTGGAGGTGACCGATTATTCTTGCTGATGTGTTCGACTTTGCTTTGTGCGGATGTCATTTGAAGTATACGGCCATCTTAAAGCCATTTTTAGATCAGCCTTAAACTTTGTCATCAGATCATTCGAAGAAAATCTTAACAGCCTTGACACTTAATTTGGCATAACACTTACTTACATCTAGCAGTTATGGTGATTTTCCTTTTCATTTTTCCTACTTACGGCAATAGGTGCAAGGAATGGCTTGAAAAAAGAGGAGACTTGACCAAACATTTGTTTTGTGTTACCTCTCTCAAAATCGTGGCTAAGCAACGTTCCCAAGCACTGGATAAAAAGGCAGATTTGCACACGCTGCCCATCCAACAGTCAAGCCACCCCAGGCTTTGGCCCCAGTTCAGTGCAAGAAGCTTCACTGTAGCCAACACAAACCTCCACGGTCTTTCCACTCCCCCACCCAAGTAGCGTCTGTCTCAACAGACGATACCTCCCGAAGTTCCGCTTGGGCCCTCAGGCCCAGCCTAGATGACACAAACTCTACAGCAGGGATGTAGACGGCGGCTTCTGCGGCAGATGACCTTTGGCAGCACCTACTGACAATACGCCGCTTTTCAAGCTTAATGTAAACAGTGCAGGGGAGCAGGCTTCGAGAAACGCGCCGCTTTGGAGCCGGATATAGGCCAGCATGCTTCTGAGGGTCAAACATTCAGGCTTCCTGCAGAAAGTCACAGATTCAAGTTCCCAGGAGAATCCCTGAAGTTGTACCACTTTATATTGAATAAATACAAGTTAAAAAGTAATGAATTGTGGGCTATAGTGGAAGGTATAGAGACATGCTTCTAAATGTGCAAGTAAGTTAGTAAGTTAGTTAGTTAACTTTAATGTCATTCACACCATACAACAATGTGGCATAACACCTACACTGTTAATGGGTGCCAACAGTATAACAATGGATGTGTGCTTACAGACGTCTGCAAACACGTATGCGATAGACGGGGAGGCACTCACCCAGTTCGCAGGCCATGCCAGTCCATCCGTCGGGGCACGAGCAGCGACCGCTAACCCGATCACACGCTGCATTGTTCTGGCACAAGCAGTGCTGGTGGCAGCCTGACCCATAGAAACCAGCTGGGCATTCTGGGAAAACAGTTTGGGCCACAGCCAGATCACTTACAGATCATCTGGCAAAAAATGTGCTGAGCTACTAATTTCTGCTTCAGAAATACACCATATGTACAAAAGTACTGGGACACGCGTAGTAATTACAGGAACTGGACACGTAAGCCACACCCAACGCTGACATACAGGTGTATAATTCAGATCACGGCTATGCAATCTCCAGCATCTAACAATGGCAGCAGAGTGGGTGGTCATGCAGATGAGGCGAGTCAGCCCGGCACCGCCATTGGACTGCATTGGACACCAGAGCTGCCCTGCTCAACCGCAAGTGAAGTGATGGTGAAGTGGAAACATCTGGGAGAAAGTTCCGCTGTGGGGTGGGGGCCGCCTAAGCTCACATAAAAGGACCTGAACATCCAACATCAATACCCAACCTGAATGGCAGCAGATCCCACCAGCAATGTTCCAGCATCTAATGGAAAGCCTTCCCATGAGAGCACAGGCTGTTATAGCAAATAAGGGTTAGCCAACTTCATATTATTACCTTTTGATTCAGAGCGAGATGCTGGACAAGCTGGTGTCCAAGTTCTTTTGTCCATGTAGTTTAGCTTGGTGTGTTTTTGCTTTGTGTCTAGTTAAAGCTGCAGTATATGGAGCAGAATGTACCCTAAGTGTGACTATATAACATTAGCAGGCTTGTCTTGTCCTCAGTCACTCAGGCTGCACTGAATAAAATGGATTCAGCTGAAGATAGAAGGAACACAGCTACTTCCGCTGGCTCTCTGGAAGCATTTTCTACCATCGATTCCAGACTGTGCTGGTCAGCTGCAGCATGTGTCCGGCTGTAGCAGGGCTGCCAGGTCTCACGCATCTGGCGTGACACTCATACTTTCAAACTCTCACGCTCACGCAAGAAATCTGTATTAGTCCATTATAGAAGTACAATTAGCTAATCAAAAGCGCTGGGGTAGTTTAGAAATCCTGCAGACTATTTACAAGGTAACAGAACTGTGACATACATGTAATTGTGTGTGCACACTTGCCTTGAACTGAGAATCTCACTGTAGCCTGCTGACCAAAGGTGGCAGGCTTATAACTCTGGCTTAGCCAAGAACACCAAACAGTTTCAGCAAGTCATTCTCCAGGAAGCCAAATTACACACACAGATGTTTGTATTCATATCTTTGTGGGGACCGTCCATTCATTTCTATTCCCAACAATGACGACCTGAACCCCTACCCAGCCCTAACCTTAACGATAAAAAACCGAACAGAACAAAAAAAAAACAAAATACAAGACTTTTATTTTTTGCTTTTTATTCATTCTAAAAAAAGTTTTTTCGTTACAGTTATGATTTTTATAAAATTGAGTTTTCCCCTTGGGAGGTCCCCACACTGTCAAAATAACAGGTTTTTATGTCCCCACAATGTCATACCCCACATTTATACCTGGACCTCACATACACACATACACACACACACACACACACAGAGGAGGCCGGTCACCTTGCTGGCACTGTGGCCCCATCCAGCCGGCTGTACACTGGCACTCCCCAGCTACTGGCTCACAGCTGGCATTGTTATGGCAACTACAGGGTAGGATACAGCTGTCGCCATAGAAACCAGGTGGGCATGCTGCAGCAGGTAACACAGGCAGACACAGCAAAATCACAGACTTTCACCTTAATAAAAGTAAAACGCTTGGCATGATGTTTCCCCAGGGAGACCCTGCTCTCCTCAATGCAGACCCATCCCCTATAAGACATGGAGTTTAAATCCAAAGAAACTTAGCATCCCCTCCTATGGGAAAAACGCACACAGCCTAGAATAACAGACGGTAGAGTGGAGTAGTATGTAAAAACATAACCAGAATATATGTTTTAGGAAATTTATCATTATACCTGGGTGCTTAAAACATATCACACTGTGTTAATGCATGCATGGGCATCTGCTCTGTGTCTGACTGCAACAGGTAAACACGGTGTGTCTGCTGTTCATAGAGGGTCAGACTTACGGCTGCCACAGCGCAGGCCCACCCAGCCGGCGGGGCAGCGGCACATTCCGGTCACGTGATCGCAGTGGCCGCCGTTCAAGCAGTCGCATTTCTGCCGGCAGTCGAGCCCGTAGAATCCAGCAGGGCAGGCTGAGGGCATCGCAGGAGCACACAAACGCACGCATGCCAAAACCAGCACACAAACGCACGCAGGTTACTCTTAGCTGTATTTGTTGGGGCATCCACTTAACTTCTGCTTCAATTCCAGATCTCAAATCACTATTAAACATTTTTTGTTTGTTCATTTTTAAAAAAGACGAGTCTGCAATAATGGTCATGTTTTTCACGAATTCGCACAAACACGCACATGTAACGTATTTGGTTATGAGCGACGCCAACACAGGCTGTGAGCGAAAGAGTGTGGTTTTCATATCCTTTGTCATACGGATCTTGTAAGACCACTGCACAAACATTCAGTCAAGGGTTTAAACAAGGACAACAGGTGTGAATCATCACCAGCTTCCTGTCAATTACACAGGAACCAGAATACGGATATTCAGTATTTCTGTCTATGGTTCATTTGTTAAACACTAATGAAAAGAGTATGAGGCTCACCAGTCTCTGCGTGACAGCTGAGATGCAGTACAGATTGCTTTATAAAATCTGAATCAGTTTGTTTTTTCCTAAAAACTTGGTATGTTTTAGGACAAAGGCTAAAGTTCAGTTTCAGTTGGCCTTACATTTTTCACAGTAGGTGCCGGTCCAGCCCTCCAGGCATGCACAGGCCCCGCTCACGGGGTCACAGGCCCCCCCGTTATCACACTGGCAGCGCTGACGGCAGCCCGCTCCGAACGAGCCCACGGGACATTCTGCATGGGGGGCGAAGCAGCACGCAGAAGGCCTTAGGAGAGCTCCGGAAGGTGAGAGGCACAGAGACAGAGCAGAGGACGCCAACCCCATGGATCCTCACTTTCACTTATAACGCTTATTCTGCCTGGTTCCTAGTAAAGATCTGGACTCATCATTCAAATCGAATGCAAGTAAAAACTGCATAAAAAATGTTAAATTAAAAGTGAAAAGGCACATTTACAAATAACTTTTAGCTTTTTGTTTCATAAACCCAGGTGTGTGTACATACAGAATATTACCACGCATGGTGAGATCCGCCCCCCCCACCAATGCACATACTCTGATCACAGCGCTCCCCGGTGAACCCGGCCTCGCAGCTGCACTGTCCAGTCACTGCGTTGCAGCTGCCGTCGCCCGTCCCGCAGTCGCAGCGGTTGGCGCAGTCCGTCCCCCAGCGCCCAGAGTCACAGGCTGCCACGGCAACAAGTAGAGGAAAGAGGCACCAACATCACACGCTGTCGACCCTCAATCTCCACGTCACACGCTGTCGACCCTCAATCTCCACGTCACGCGCTGTCGACCCTCAATCTCCACGTCACACGCTGTCGACCCTCAATCTCCACGTCACACGCTGTCGACCCTCAATCTCCACGTCACACGTTGTCGACCCTCAATCTCCACCTACAGATGATGCCCTACACTGATGTAAAAAAATGACATTTTAAAATGGAATCACTCTGGATAAAAGCATTTCCCTACTGATATACTTCATTCCATATATTCTGGGTTTCATTGTTTATATATCAGCTTTCATTCCATATATATATCGACATTCATTCCATATATTCCGAGTTTCATTCTATCATTCATTTCTATCATTGGCTTCCATTCCATATATATCAAAGATGATTAAATATTTCCTGTTTGGCATGCCATAAACTAGTCAACCTTGGTATATATTTTGTATATATTTCTAAAAATTATATTTTAAATTTTTCCTGTTATTTATTTTTAGAATTTGTAGCATTTTTTGCGAAAGGGCACAGTTTCATTGTACATGTACTATAACAATAAAGATTCTATTCTATTCTATTCTATTCTATTCTATTTTGTTCTGTTCTGTTCTGTTCTGTTCAGTCCTAATCATCAAAACAGCGGGTTCCGCTATGTACTGGGCCAGAGACCCAACCATAAACACACGCAGCTGTGAAAAGCACCATGAAAGCAGGAGCCTGTTTTAAATCCCGGGGCTCCGCCGGCTGACAGGAGACTCACCTCTCCTGCAGTCAGAGCCGGTCCAGCCTGGGCCGCAGGCGCAGCGCCCGCTGATGTGGTGGCAGCGGCCGCCATTGTGGCAGACACAGCGCAGGTGGCAGCCGTGGCCAAAGCGTCCTTCTGGGCAAACTGCAGACATGGGACTTCCTGTTACAGGCCAGTCTCCGCCCCTTTTTTAAATTTCATATTGATGTGCTACTGAAAATATGGCAACACCTTCTGTGATGCCATGTCTACAAGAATCTATGATCAAACACATTATAATATATTCATAAAGCATTATGAACATAGCTAAAAATATTTATAAAAAGGCATAACAAGTTACAGTCTATGTTTATTATGCATTATGTACACTTTATGAAGCTCCCATGTGTACTGAACTATTGGTACCTTCATAATGTAGTACAAAGCATCCTTAATTCTTATATTGACCATTATAATGCATTATGAAGGTATCTATAGCGCGTTATAGATGAGAGCTTCATTGGCACTGAAGTATTATAATCAACACTTTGACTGTCAATAGAAGACGCTGTAATGCATTATTAATTATTATACTAACCATTATAACACATTATGAAGGTATCTATAAAGCATGATAGATGAGACTAGACAGACGAGCGGACAGTGAGGAAGAGGAGCAGATAAGAAATGGGTGGGAGGCTCTGACTGTGGCAGCGACTCACCGTTCTGGCACAGGGTGCCCACGTACCCCGGCAGACATTGGCAGGTGCCATTGCGTTTGTCACAATGGGCCTGATTCTCACATGCCAGGCAGAGTTCCCGGCAGCCAGGCCCCCAGTGTCCCTCCTCACACTCTGTACAGGAAGATGCAAAGCAAATGGCACACAGGTATCAAACTGGTGTCACAGCTACAGGCAATTTGCTGGATGTCCACCAGAGGGCGACAGTCCTAGCCTGCAAACAATCAGTTTCCTGCTCCTCTGGATCTCATTGATTTCAACTGTCTTGCTGTCTTCCCTATGTAACCTTCCCCTGCTCTACAATCTGTGTTCAGGTTCAAACCAGTGTGGTTTGATTCAGTTACTGAAGTCAGTTCTTGAGCTCCTGAATAGTCGCAAACTGTGATCATTGTCATCTTCTGTTTGTCTTTCTGGTCACAATTTTTTTGGGTTCTGTTTGAACACCTTTCTAGTAAATATCCACAGTTCTTAACACACTGCATTTGTTGTCCGTAAGTGACGCCAAGCTGTGACAGCATCCACACTAAGTGACTTTTTCAGATGACTCTTGGTGCGTGGGCACAACTGCGTCAAGGAACTTTCTGTACTTCTAACCTGGAATGCTTCCAGAAATCATCTCTTGATAGCGAGAAAGTATTAAAATGTCATAAAATTTTAATTCAACTGTTCTTCCATCCATCATCCATGCAACTGCCATCTACTTGGTTAGTTTTGGGGTAGGGAGAGAGCGCGAGGCACGAGGTAGGAAGCCAGTCCAGTGCAGGGCCATGAATATTTATAATTACTTATTAACTAATTTTCACTGGCCTGTTAAGACACTGCTAATGTACTGGCTTATCATGAATGCTACAGTGGTCTTATGCAATTATTATTTATTATAATATAATAAATGATTACTTCGGTATTTGTTCCAATTTTATTTTTAATGATTATGGACTGATTTGTGCCATCAAGAATTCCCAGTTAAGTACATTCCTCCTTCAAACATCACTACAATAAAGAAGATATTGAGAAGGTAGGATGCCATTTACAGGCCTGTCAGTAGTTGTCATCAGCCTAATATTAACACATATCTTACAGGTAGCAAAGGCAGTTTCCCTTCCTGGAATTTCAACTTTTAGCTTTTATGACCAACACTCTACCAGCCGCCCAGCATCCTCTGCCAACTATCCACATGAATTGTAAAACCTGCTTAGAAACTTCCTTTGAATTTCCCATGCAGAATTGAAGCCATCAATCGGTCTGCTTTAAGGTCCTCTTGCATGAAGCAGCATATCATACCAGATGACAGGCAGATGTCTGAGCTGTGAAAAGTGAATCTACCTGAAACACAATATAGTGCTAATTCTGCTTTATTCTGAAGCCAGTCCCTATTTTTTGCTGCTGTGGTTATGCACACCTTGGGGAGATATTAGCAGTTTCATTTTAGCTCATCAGTGTTTTTACATGGTCAGTAAAATGAAATAAATCCCAGCTGCCTTTGCTGTATCGTGGCTGAGCCAATCACAGAGGGCGGCTTCTGATGAAACCCCACTGATCTGACAGAGAATGTATCACTGGAGACCAATGCCAACACCTTATACCCAGGCTTCAAAGGGATTTGGCTGCTATCATGTATCAAAGGTTAGATCTTGGGCTCCATGGTCTCCGCAGGTAGATGAAGCTTCATCATGGTTCCAGGCAAAAACCATACATCTTGACAGCCAGAAAGCTCGCTGGGAATTAGCACTGAATCTGATGCCTACTGTAGGATTAAAAGGCATTTGCATGGATACTTCAGCAAGATAATTGAACAGAAACTGCAGGATATCCTTGCAAATCGTGAAGCTTCTTTTCATTATAAGCCCGAAAAACTTCTACCAAAATATAAAATGCATCTCAGGAGCTTAAAGGACTGTTGGCCACAGAGGAGCTCAGCTCGTGTCTCTGCCAGCTTTCCATGCTGGTCTGGTCAGTTATATGTCCTGATGCACTCCAGACTGCATTATGGGTTTATAAATAATCAAGTGATGCTAATAAGAACCTGTGGCTTTTGGTAAAGAAAGAGGTGAATCCAGCTCAGGGTACGGACTCTCGCATAATCTCCCTGTGCTTAGATTCTATACTTTTTTCCGTTTCAAACACGGCCGACATTCAGCACAATGTCCAAGAGAGTAATTACGCCATAACGGAAAGTCATTAAAAGTGGATACGAGAACGAAATGTGGAAAAACATGTTTCGAAAGTGGTAGGAACTTGGAGGCCTGTGCGGGACCACGGTGCTGAGTGTGATACACAGAGACCTTTGGCAGCCAGATGCAGCTTTCAGGAGGAAGAGCTGGACTACAGAGACTCCAGGGTTGGCACTCTGCCAATCGCTGCCTTTGCGTCTATTTACCTTTCTCACACTGATCTCCTTCACTCCCGGCAGGACAGTGGCACTGCCCAGTCACAGGGTCACACGGAGCCCCAGAACACTCACAGGACTGAGTACATCCTCTCCCATAAGTCCCCATGGCGCAGACTGTAAAAACAGGAGAAGGCATGTTGAAAGAGCAAATGGACCAGGAAAGATGGAACATTATCAGAGTATTACTATTTAATTTTGACAACTTTGAAAACTCAGAGCGACTCCCCTTTGCTGCACAAATTGCATAAGGTAGCAGAGCAGAGGGACAATGGGAGGGAAGTGGGCTAAAGCTGAAGTAACAGGAGGTCAAGATTGGGAACAACCATGGTACCGTGGAAAAAAACGGGCAGGGGAAAGACTGCGACTGTGTCCCAAAGCAGGGGCTGCATCCTTCCAAGGCTGCATTCGAAAACCGAATGCGTCACAATGGTGCGACGAGGCCATCCCATTTTAAAAACTCTTTCAGATCTGGTCTACAAATGCATCCTTCTTTTGCCAAGTCCTTCGCAACCCAACATATCCCAAGATCCATTGCGCAGAAGTAAAGTGGGTGTGTCCCGGCTAGGCGATAGAAGTGGTACGTAGGGTAAGGGCGGGAATAGCTAGCAACGCAAATAGAAAATTACCCACAGCCCAGACCGTCCCATTTGATAAGTTTTCTGTCCAATCTTTGTAGCAGACAGCCTACACCTTCGTAGACCACGTCCTTTGAAGTCTGCAGCCCCTGAATTCGGACACGGCCTTGGTGTTGAGGGCAAATGTAGCCAAAAGCAGCTTTTAACTGTACAACCTACCTTCAGCCCTGTTGCCCGGGTGCATTGATCACCGAAGAGCTGCACCACCTCACCGGAAAGGCAATGAGCCGAGAGCTAAGGAGCAGTACCGCCTGCCCACCGCCAGCCTGTCAGTCTAAATGCATGGCAGCTGCAGCACTCTGACCAGTTAATGGCTTCCAGGCAGCGGTGCCTGTCTGCCAGCTCCGAGCCACTCTGGAAGCATCTCTCCCCGGTCCTTGCTGGACCACGGCTCTTGCACCGCTGCCACTTAGCTTGACGTTTCCAAATTTCCAGAGTGGGACGCATATTAGAGGGATGGGGAGGTCAAGGGAGGACAGAGGCCCAGCTGCCAACCTGAAAGTGAGCTCAGGCTGCTGTCGCTAAGACCTGAATAGGTTCCCCGAACAGAAAACATCTCCAGGTCCTGCAGAAAGCATTGTGTGATCAGACCTTCAACATCAGTACCATGGCAGCCTGAGATACTGCCGAGACACTATAATATTCATCAAGGAACAGGGTTACTAGTTACAGTGAAGGTAAATGTATTTTCTCTTTAAATAAACACGCATTTTACTTATTGTCTTTAATTCAGATTTTAAACAGAAAAACCTTATTTAAATAAAGGTTAAATGAATAAAGATGCCCCACTCTTTGTTATAGTCAATGAGGTTTTTCATTCCGATGTGCTTTTGGGGGCCTTGTTTGGCTTAGCAGGTTAGGCTACTACGCTGGTTAAAATCCCCGTGTCAGCAAAGTGATGTCATCATTAGGACCTCGAGCAAGGCCCTTAACCCCCAATTGCTCCAGGGACCAGCTGACCCTGCCTTCTCAGAAAAATGAATGTCACTTTGAATAAAACCATCTGCTAAATAAATGCAATTTTAAATCTACTTTTAAGACAGTCATTAAATCAAAGTAAAGAAATTAACTCATTTTACCAGCTGTTTCACATACAACATGGAGCCAATTCCTCATCCACTAGTATATCAATCTAAATCTTTCATGTTGTTACTTTCAGTCCATCATTAGTGATTATTAGTGTTGCAATTGAGCTTGTTATGTACGTTCTACAAAATGTTCGATTTTTAAAACAAACAAAGGACTTTTACATTGAAGAGTTGAAAAATTCATTATGTACACTAAGGCTGCATTCACATTACCAAACTGAAGTAACTCAAATCAGATTTTTTGCCTAAAAGTGACTCTGATTTTCTGATTTTTTCACACAAATCTGATCTTTTCAAATTTGAGTCTTTTTGGTATGAAGTCCTAGATTAGATACGTATCCGTGCAATATGAACGAGCATCGGAATCGGAATTCATGTGTTTTTTTTTGCCTATATGTATGTGCTCAGTGTGCAGATTTTCTGTCGATGGTGATGCAGATGACTGGTGCAAAAACGTATAAATATGCACATATGGACCATATCGGAGGACACATTACAAATAGATACAGGTCACAAGGTATCCTCTGTCCCCTAAAACACATGGACCACAACTCCCGCTAAACACCTGCAGCTCATTTAAAATGTGTTTTGCGTACTTAAATATTTAGTTGCGTTTGTTGTGAACATTGTAGCAGTCTTTGGAAACTGGATAATTAGTTAATTAGTACCGTGTTTGTGAATTGAGCAGCACTGTCTTTGGGTCCTGTTTTCTGTTACAGTGTGTAGCATTCAGGGATGAATACCCATAGTTTCTTTGGATGGTAGATATTTCTGGAAAATGCATGTTGTCCTATAATCAATACGTTTTCCCTACATATGTAACAAATATAATTGTAATGGACAAATATCATTGTAATGGACTGAAATATGCCAATAAGTTTGCCCCCCCCATGCCCACAGTACTATCGTCAGGGGCCAGGCACCAACCGAAGGGATTTTGCCCAACTCACCCTGGTCACACTGAACACCCCGCAGACCCGCGGGGCACTGGGGCTGACAGTCGCCGGTCACATGATCACAGGGCACACCGGCTGGGCACTCGCATCGCTGTTTGCAGCTGCCGCCATAGTAACCAGCACTGCACTCTGTGGGGGTGATGGACCCAGCTGTGCTTAAATCGATGGTAGATCATAACCCTACACACATACCTTGAACAAACGCCAATGCTTTACAGTAGGTGGACCTTCATTATACATTCATTTTGCATTTATAAAACGTTGAGTGCACCTTCACTACCATCAGTAGTATAGTAGACCAGCCATAAGCCATATGTAAATATACTTTAACATCCTAACATATAGTACCTGAATAACTTTAATGCACAATAATAACAAACATTATATGTTTATACAATTATGCTTATTATCATATAATGTTTGTTATTAATGTATATTAAAGCTGTTAAGGTGTTAAAGATGTTAAGGTATACTGCTTATGAATGTTCTACGAATGCATTATAAAGGCATTATGAAGGTGCCGTTAATCTAAACTGTCACCTCTCAAACCTAAGGATTGCACAATGTATGGGCCTTGGCCATTTTTAATGAATAACATCTATTCGTTCATCTTATTATTTTGTGCAGGTTCAGAGTGATCCATGGCATGCAGGGTGATCATTAAAGATCAACAAGGAGGCATCACCAACCATCTTTGCATGTCTTGCCATGGTAGCCTGGTTTGCACTCGCAGGTGCCATGGCGACGGTTGCAATCCAGCGTGTTTTGCTGGACACACTTGCACTCCTCGGAACAGCCTGGCCCGAAGGTCCATTTAGGGCAAGCTGTAATAGAGGAACCAAGCATATAAAGAGTAATTATTGTTCGTGAACCATTTGCTGTATCTTTTTGACCGCACTAGATGGCGCTCTCTGTTAAAAAAAGGGACAAACGCAAGTGTCATTTTGTTCATCAGTAGCACAATAGAATTTGGAAAAGGATAGATAAGATTAGTGGTTGGAATGCACTGAGAGGAAACACAGGGAACAGCTGCGTAGAGATACCCCATAAAAACCATCAAATGAGCCATGTGTGTCTTATGTGGAAAGAAACAGTGGCAGGTTTGGGTGTGAGGACACTGAGTGGGAGGAGTCAAAGAATATGACAGGAAGTGGGTGGTGGTGTCCGAGGTAGGGCCAGAAAAGACAAAAGCTGGTGCCGGCTCACATGCAACTCACGCAAATGACAGAACCTGCCGTACAGCCCTGGGTCACAAAGGCAAGCCCCGTAGGTGCGATGGCAGCGCCCGTTGTTGGCACAGTTGCACTTCTTATTGCAGTACTTCCCATAGAGACCCTTTGGGCACCCTGCGGACCAGGAGAATGCTGCTCATGGAACCAGTTAGCAAGTTGGCAAAGAAATGGATAGAGAGCTTATAAAGTCTGACAAGTAGACCACCAAAAAAGATCCAAACAGGGAACGCTGAGAGACCTCATAAATTTATGGTCCTGGTTACAAATAACTAAGAATAAAATGTGCCTTGTGACGACTGTTAAAACATAAAAAATAGTACATATCCATTTATAATGAATGACAGTCATGATGCTTTATTTCCCGATATAAAATTCAACAAGTTAAAAACACGCCTGAACAAATATGGCAAAAGGGTGCAGTAATTTAACATGCTTTGGGCTACAGCCGGCGATTATTACCATTCTCACACTGGTCTCCAGTTACCCCAGGGGGGCAGTGACATGACCCCGTCACCGGGTCGCACGTGGCACCGTTCCTGCACTTACAGATGAAGGAGCAGTTCCTTCCATAAGTGCCCTCGGGGCAGGCTGCGCCAGAGAGAGAGGGTGGGGTCAAGCCAGGCAAAGGATTGTGGGTCCAGTCCATTTGGGATTGATGTTCATGTGAAATAGCATCTTCGAATTAACATGTCTTTTAAACCAGACCATAAAAATAAAAAATGATTAATGTTTATTTATAAACCATCAGTGGACTTTTAACGAAGTTAAAATGTGTCTTCTGTCAAATAATTATATTGCTGGGTGCAGTGTGAACTGAAATTTACTATTTACCTTTGCTGAAGATATGGTAAAACATATTTCTATTTCTCAGCTGAAGAATAAAGTCATAAAAATAATGTTGTAAAAGGTCGGATGACCAGGATAAGTGTCACGCCCACAGGGGCGGGACGCACCACCACAGGGACTCACCGCTAATTGCCCCGGACTATTTAAGCTGATCACACGCAAACCGACGTTGCGAAGTATTGTTGCCATGGTTATGTACCTTACTGAGCGTTATTCTGTCTCTTGTCTCTCCACATATCCCTACCTCCTGCGTCTCGCCAGCTTGTTCTACCTGCCTGCCTGCTCCCGCCTGCCCTACTTGCCTGCTCGCTTCCATCTGCCTGCCTGTGATCCCGACCCGACTCCTCTACTCATCCTCCCCTCTTGTGGTCCCATCCTGTGCCTGTTCGTCGGACTGATCTCCCCGACCACGATCTTGGCTTGTGTACTTGACTTCTGTTATACCTGGTTATAGAAGTAAACAATCTGTCTCCTGCACTACGGGGACTGCTTCTTGTCTGCTCTCTCAGCGTCACAATAAGTGTGAATGGATGGATGGATGGATGGACGGATGGACGGATGGATAGATGGATGGCTATGAGTGCTTGGGGCTTTCGGCCATGCCATCTTGCAATTTACTCACTCTGGTTACAGATGAGCCCTGTCCAGCCCTCGGGACAGTCACAGCTGTCACCCCCTGGGCTGCACGTGGCACCGCTGGCGCAGTCCTCGCACGTCAGGCTGCAGTCATGGCCGAAGCTGTGATTCAGACACACTGCCTCAAAAGAACAAGAAGTGACTGTTAGAACACTGCCCATGCACTGAAGGGCCATCTTCCTGTAGGCGGGGCACCTCAGTCAAGTGTACGCTCAGATCCACGCTCACCAAAGCATCCGTACACATGCTTACATAGCAGAAATAAGAAACCATAGCTACTGATTAGACAACAAAAGGTCTTTAATAAAATCTGCCAATGCTTTTTTTCTGTTCAGCAGGGGGCATAATGGTTAAGTGCATGAGTCAGTACCAGCAATTCAATAAATGGTGTGGCTGAGTGGTTCTCAAACATCTTGAATCAAGTACCACTATGGATCAAAATAATGCAGGCAAGTACCACCTGGGTGGAAAAAAATCAAAGTAACCTGAACCGAATTATCACTGTTTTCCCACGTAGCAAAAATTGAGAACCACAATTTGAGGCTTTGGGTGGGGATGCTCTAAAGCGATGTAGAATGATGTAATGTTGTGATAATGTGCTATACAAAAATAAATTTGTTTGTTTGTTTGTTTGTAGAGAACCACTGGTGTAGCTGGTGAAAATAAGAACAATCTCCATAGTAGCTACTGCAGGTCCCTTATTCCAGGCCACTAAGTGTCTCTGGTAAGAAAGATAGTGAGACCACCAGAGATTTCTTTTCTACCTCACCATCTAACTATCTCCATGTATAAACAAACAAGGATCTTGTGGGCCATCACAAGCCAGTACAGCAGCTTCGGTGGACCCTGAAATAGACTGTATAATTGTGTGTTACTCTACTACAGAGGTGTCAAATTCCAGTCCTGGGGGGCGCAGCCCTGTGTAGCTTAATTCTTTTCCTGTTCCATCACAAATAATTCAGTGCAAGAGCTGTTTGGTAATTAGCACAAGGAGTTGAATCAGGTGTATAAAATGAGGGGAAACCCAAAAATGTGCAGGGCTCTGGCCCCCCAGGACTGGAGTTTGAGACCATTGCTCTACTAGAATTATGTGAGACTATTTGTCCATGAGAAAGTTCTTCATTTAGTTTGTTGATGGTGGTATGTTGCTTTTTCAGGCAACGCTGCAGAATTTTCTTGAGTAAACTTTATAGTTTTCATCAAACCAGACGAGGATGTCATCATCATGGAAATTTCCACTGCCATCAGTATAGAAATGCTTCACCACAAGTTTGATCACACAGAATGGGTTTGTACTCATTGGCCCTGACCATACCGTCTATAGGGTCCAGGGAGCAAAAAGTTTGCCAGGAAAATGCACCACAACAGAGCCGCCAGAACCAGGAACTGTGGAGAAAGGAGCCCTTAATCCTGTGGGCTTCATTTGCCATGAATGACACGTGTACACATCTGCTTGCTGAAATACGACCTGATTCATCTGACTGTACGACTTTCTTCCACTGCTCAATTCATCATGAAGGCTTTAGGAAGGTGCAGTTAATGTAAAGCGTTACCAAAAACTAAATAAAATAAAATGAATGCATTTTCTAACTAGCTTCTATCAGATCTAGTTAACCCTTTTCTGTGATGCCCAGAGAATTCCTCATTGAAAATGATAAAGCTGTGTTTACAAATATGTCATGTATGCAAGGTGCATGTTTGGGTTTGGCACCCCCTGCATGTTTGGGTTTGGCACCCCGTGCGTGTTTGGGTTTGGCACCCTGTGCGTGTTTGGGTTTTGGTATCCCGTGCGTGTTTGGGTTTGGCATCCCCTGAGTGTTTGAGTTTAGCACCCCCTGCGTGTTTGGGTTTTGGCATCCCCTGCGTGTTTGGGTTCACTCGTACCGATCATCTCAGAGAGCGCACTCTCGGCCCGCAGTTCCCCCAGGCCCTCCTCGTAATCATCAAGTCGCTCTGGTTCTGGGTCCGGTAGCCAGCTGTAGTCACGAAGCAGCGTGAACCGCGGTGGAGGCCTCTCCACTGCCACACGCTGCGTCAGCGCCTCCAC
>JAABNX020000119.1:2933041-2969183 GCA_015163995.2 Mormyrus lacerda | reverse complement strand
ATAATTTGCATAGTTAATCTTGTTCTTTGGTGTTCAGTTTATAAAGATTTTTCAAATGTTATTTAATAAAAAATATTATCCCCCACCCCCCATGAAAAAAAATCGTGATACGAACCGAATCGTGGGTCAAAAATCGTGATACGAACCGAATCGTGGGTTTGGTGTATCGTTACAGCCCTAGAGGTAATGTATTTCAGCAATAGCCATTTCCATAGGCTATCCCGGGCCTTTTTCGGCACCTGTGCAATCAAACTACCCTAGACATATATTCTTGCCTGGTACACTCCACTTAAGCTCCTCCTTTGTGGTGTAAAGTATTGCCGTCCATGGTAGAAGGGTCAGTGATACACGTGGTCGAAGAAACCAGCTGAGTGGAGGGGTTACATGTTTATATAGAAGTGTGGGTAAGCAGTGTACTTCAGGGAGCATAAATAAGTAGTAATTCAGTTACTACTGAAGTACATGTAAATCATGAGCAAATTCATTTAGAACATTTATTTGGTATTCGTGTTTTATAACTATTAATGTTATATGAGAAGTGTTTTCAGTTAAGGTTGATCTAAGTTGGAATGTACCATCACAGCCACAGCCGTCAGAGTTGAGACGGTATCCAGCTTCACAGTGGCACTCATACCCCCCTGGGTAGTTGGTACAGTCCTGGCTGCAGCAGCTGCTCTCTTCACACTCATCCAGGTCTGAGAAGCACAAACATTCAGGGTGTAAATCCATTGAATCACTGGCATTCTGTGCTAAACGTTTGGACACAAGTATACCCCCTGATTTATAACAAAATTGGTTTGGTCCAACAGGCTAGGAGGTGCTAGAGGGAATAAGCATGACTGTTTGTATCAGTTCAGAGCAGGTGAGCTGGGAAGCTCGGAGATTCCAGAGATTCATCTGCCGATCAGTATCTCCAGCTGATCTTTGTATATGTTTATGGTCTTGAGCAGAGTGGCAACCTGATGAATCCATACAGGGATTCACAAGGATCCTGGAAAGTCAAGCCCAGAAACACTGGAAGGAAGTTAGGAGAAAAAAATGCTTCTAAGCTCAGTGCTTAGGCCTCATATCGTTTTTGCTTCTTCCTATTTGTAAAAGGGCGGCATGCTGAGTCCCTGGACAACAACACAAGTTCCTTCTTTCCTGGATCCGTCCTTGAAAATTTTCCCCTTTCATCTATGCATTTCTGTTTTATTTTTTTCCCCCAGACTCACTACATGTTCTGTATAACATGAATAGGTTTTGAGTCTGGGTTTTTAGAGATTTTATAAGAGGAAAGGGGACAAGTGTGCGTACAGCACACATTGGGTACAGTTTACTTTCTACAGTCCTGATTGTCACCTGCACCCCACTTACCCACACAGGTCTTGAAGTCATCGTCTAACTGGTAGCCATGGTTACAGCTGCAGACAGGTCCGCTGGTAGAGTGCTGGCAGCGGTGAGCACAGCCGCCATTCCCCGTCTCACAGCTGTTGACTATCTCCATCTCAATGCCTGTCAGAAAGACTTGCCCTGAGTTCCGTCACACAAGAAACATAACTCACTGCTGTCTGCTATGTGCTCATGCACTAAGAATAAGCTCTATTTTAAGAGGATAATGAAATACCACTAAGCACACACATCTGCATGGAATAAAGACCCATCACTGTATACCACAGAACTCTTTATTTCATTACTTAGTCATCTCACTCTTCTCTTCCTTTGAACTGAACAGAACAGAATTGTATTCTTAAGGTTTTATTCACTTCCCAGCTGTATTTTGGGTACAGTGTCACACGTCTAACTGAACCTTAACTGAACTTCAGCTTTTGATTTGTAGAACATTGACTACATGGAATCATACAGCACAATCAGCAATTATGAGTGGAAATGGGAATATTTGGAAAGTCTTGAATGAGTGAATGAATGAATGAATGCCTTTATTGTCATTGCACAAGACACAAAGAAATTGTGAGACTATCCTAGTCAATGGAAGAAAGAAAAACATCAAGAAGGACACAAATAAAGAAAAAAATATGATTAATAGGATATAAAATAAACAGAATATAAACAAACAGAAAACAAATATGTAAATAGTGTAGGGAATAAAAATGTAAACAATGTAAAAGTACATTGAATAAATTACAAAATGTAGTTGTTTAAATAAAATGAGCATCATGTCATAGGTATTCCTCTCCTTATGGTCCAGTTTCACAATAAAAATGGAAGTATTACACATTTCAACAGTATTTTCATATTTATAGTGATTATAGTGGGGATTGGAGTCAGTCTATGCCTTGCTGCTTTACGGGAGCACTGAAACTCACGGTAGCACTGCTTGCCGTCAGCTCCGAGCTCGTACCCCAGGTTGCACACACAGACGAAGGAGCCGGGCGTGTTGCGGCAGCCATGGGTGCACGCCGCCTGGCTCGCATTGCACTCATCAATGTCTGAAAGACACACACACAACCAGAGGAGGGTAATCCGGGTACAGTGAGCAAAAGTCCAGACCAAGATTTTGTTTGAACCAACCAGTTGAGCCTAACAAGTCACAGAGTACTCAACTGCTTGGTTCAAATAAAATGTTGACCTGGACATCTCTGGCTCCCTGGACCTGAACTACCGATCTGTGCATACAACATCCTCAAAGTACTATATGAATTTAATCCAAAAATCCTTAAGAAATGGTTTCCTGTTGGAATCATCCCTTAGGATAAGATCACTGGCTTCAGCTCACATTCTGGCCCCAAGATCTTCTGTTCTCTCAACCGAAAAAAACTAATAACCCTTTTCCACACACCAAACCAAGGAAAATAAAAAAGACTAGTGGCTATAAAAATGCAGGCCTGGGACACCCATCCACCATAAATGCTGAACTACAGGAAGTCACCCTGCCACAGGAGGTACCCACCTTCACAGCTCCTGCCATCTTCTGCCAGCCTGTACCCAGGGTGACACTCACAGCGTGCACGCCCTCTGTTGCTATGGCATCTGTGTACGCAACCACCATTGTTCCTTACACAGGGGTTCCTCACTGAAATGGAGTAGATGCCATGAGGATAGAACAATCTATTATACCCTTGGACAAAGTACAAGGTTTAAGATAAACAAAACATGAAGGTGCAACTGGAAGCAGTGAGTGAATGGTATTTGTTTTTATAAAAATTACTGTGATCACTTCCAGGTTTCTGCGTCTGGAAGGAGCCACATGTGTTCCTCAGCCTTAAACAATACTGCGGACTGGAGATGCTTAGAGGTCCAGGGACCGTGGCTGCAGCTTCCAGAGGAATTCCGACACCCGGACCCTGCCAAGTTGGGTTTGGGTAGCTGGGGGCAAGTGCTTCTTCATTGTGTCCTACAGCTTGGGTTAAGGACAGTTTAGAACCTAAGCTGGGGTTTTACAATTCCTGGATTTTTTTGTGTAGATGACCCTTTAGTCGAAGAAATTAGAAATCTCATTCTCTGAACAACGATTGGATTATAAGAATTTATGGTACTTGACATGATTTATGGCACATAGACAACTGCTGTGTGAATTCAGGGCAAATAGTATCACCAGCAAAAATTACTTATCTATAGATCTCACCCTACATGACATATGATACGCTCTTAAGAGAAAGGCTTCATCATCTCTCTGGAACTACTGGTTTTGCTTATGGTGAAAACCACTCCATGCAAAAAGTCATGACTTGTGACCATGCAGGCTGTGCCGCAAAATTCAGCTGATCAGAGGTCATGAGAAGGCAAACAGAAAGCTTGTGGTGGAAAATACAACTCAAAATGGCAACACTCTTTCTAGCTTAAAAATATCGAGGACGAAAGGACTAAGTGACACAGAAGCAACTTGTGGCTATAAACATACTTTTCATTTTAGGAAACTACAGATTATTGGGCTGAGAAAGGAAGCAGATAATCTGTAGAGGGAAGCAGTCAAATTTGTTGAATTTTGGTCCTTTGTGAAGCTGGGAAGGGGGGGGGACCAAGACAACAGCATTTTAAGCACATTTTAACACATGCTACTGGGGTACAGGGGGCACACACACGTGATTGGACACGGAGACTCACACGGACCACTTAGGATGCCGCAGGAACACACACGTGAGTGTACCTCAGTGTACAGTACAGATGGAAAAAGCAAGTACGAAATGACTTGCACAAGAAAGCGCACATACAGATGTGATACACACACACACACGTACCCAAAAACACATGCATGAATGTAAACCTCTACACACAAGCCTGCTTCCCATTTCAATTTCCACGAAAAACAAGGACACCATTAAGAAAGTGGAAGTTGCTGGTGGGCCAGAAGAGATGATGAAGCATATCTATCCTAAATGAATAATCGTCCTCTGTGTGCTGTGGTCGCTTGTCTTGTCCACAGTGAGCTCTGGAGAAGCTCAGGCCTGTGGATCACTTGCCTGGACTACAGAAAGAGGGCTGGCTGAATGTGCAGAGTTTGCAGCAGGGCTGTCAGCAAGGCTGGTCGGCACCGTGGATTGTCAGAACACGTTGAAAAGAGACGTGCTAAACACTAAAGGAAAAATCGTATCGCTAAATGTGTTTTCTCTTCCAAAATGGCTTAGTGGTTTTTGTTCAGTTTTTAAGAGAGTTTATTTAAATTTGATTGCTATTATCTGCCTCCATTTCAAGTTCCCCATATCAAGGAATGGGAGACTGGCGTCACTGAGGAATGCAATGGGTGTGCTGTGGATAGGGTTGCCAACTTTCTCAACCCCAAATGAGGAACACTTTCTTGCAGGTGCGCGCGCAGAGCAGCCGACCAACAATAATGGAAATGTAACGTTTGCATGAGTTTTGACATGCTTACAGTAGTGTCTATCACGACGAGGCTGTGATTGGAATACGGGACTGGAGCTGCCCCTGAAGGGACTAATCAAAATCACCCATATTTCTGGATGTCCCAGACAATTCAGGACGGTTGTAAACCCTAGCTGTGGAGAGGAATGGAAGACTGGCGTCACTGAGGAAGGCAATAGGTGTACTCTGGAGAGGAATGGGTGAAAGTCAAGTTGGAAGTTCAAAACGTGGGAATGAAAACGGCATTGCGATTTGGTTTGACAACTGACCTATCAATAGATGTCAGGAAAGCAAGGTGAGAGACCATTTATCAGAACCACTTAACAGCTGAAAGGCAAATTTAGTGAGCTGGCTAATTCTCCCATAATCCCCCGGTCCAGGCAGATACGTGCAGTTCGCCAGCTGTACGATGGCCCCTCCTCACCTCCCTTTCTTCAGCTGTCTGTCACTGAGTGCCTAAGCTATCCAAATACAGATTTATCATCACGGCTGCAGGCCAAAGACCCACAAGCATCTTTCATCTCCTGCCTAACTATTGCGAAAGAGGAACCCTCACTTCAAGTTAATTATTTGTTCTTTTTGATCATACATTTTTTGCATTGCATCTTGTTCTTTTTATCATTTTAACTTTCACCCATGGCTGCTTGCACCTTTACCCTTCCTGGAGATTGCCGGATATTTCACTGAAGCTCTTCAACAGACGAGGCCAGTCTGGCTGCTCGCTCTTTCTGGCGAGGCCCACTGGCCACTTCAACACACATCTGCGGCTATAAACGCCGTGATGGCGGCGCTCCGGAGCTGCTCACCCCAGCGCCAATATCTTCCTGTAGCTTTTGCAAGCCGATCCGGGCAAATAGCTCGAGAGTGAAAAAATAAAAAGCTTGGCCATCAGCCTCACACTAAAATATGACAAAGGGTCTGTGTGGCTGCTCTGGAGGTAAAGATGCTGTCACAGCACTTTCCCAGTGTCCTAGTTCTTAAAAGAAGTTTTTAACATAAGGGACGCACTCCCTGGCTGTCAGTGAGGTCCATCTCCAGGCTGCAGTAACCCATTGACTCAGAGTAGGAACACATGCCTCATCAGGAGAACCTCAAGTGCAATTCACATGCTCCCACATCATCGCAGAGGTTCCAGCTCTGAACCGACCAGCAGGTGGCGCCATCACTTACGTCGGCAGTGCTTGCCGTCTTCAGCCAACTGGTAGCCATGTCTGCAACGGCACTGGAAGTGGGAGGGAGCCAGCTGCATGCAGTCATGCTCGCAGCCCCCGTTGCTGACGGCACAGGAGTGAACAGCTGGAGGGGGGGGACAGGAAAGGATGGGGGTGAACACAGGGTCAGGGGTGGAATGACCCCCTTCACTACTAACCACGACTTTCAGTCAAACCAGGAAGGTCATTTGCTCATTTTCCCATTTTTCTTGGTGGGGAGATTATGACACAGGAGGGATCAGTTACCCATGGCAACATGATGGGCTCCATCCAATCAGCTGGGACAAAACACACTCAAATAACTACCTCTTCACCAGGCTGAGGTCTGCAAAGCATGTCTGCTGTCTCTTAGTCAGAACTGAGACGCTCAGAAAGAGCTTCCATCCTCAGGCCATTAGACTGCTTAACACTAATTGTCAGTAGTAATTTAACTTCCCCACTAATGCACCAAGCATGTTATTGGAGCTGTGTTCACACATATCTGGCCTTCTTTCTCTTATTACCAGCAACACTTTTTTATGCTGTAACTTTGTTTGCTCCCAGCATTCTTATGGCGGAGTTGACCACCTTGCAGTTCACCCCAGGTTGGACTGTGTACCTTGTATGTGACAAATAAAACCTTTGCATCCTTGAATCCACCACATCCCACATGAACAATTACGGTGATGGAAATCCATGGACTAAGGCTTAAACTAGCTACACAACCAACTTTGTAGAAGACCCAGAATCAGAAAATAACAACCCTTTGCCTTTTGTTGAATTCCCTTTGGAGGAGAAGCACTGCCTGCATTTCTATAACTGTCCAGAGGAATAGTTCTTAGATGTTCAAAGGTCAGCATTATGTCTGTGTTCCTCCATTTGAATTAGCTTGCAATTTGCTCCTAGACAAACTATGGCAATGCCCTGAACTAACTCAGTCCCAGTCCTGAAACCAAGGCACACACATAGGGTAAAAACACTCCAGGTTTAAGGTGCACGGAGCTCCAAGGGCACTCTGTGTCCTCAGAGCAGCCCCTAGCTATCTCATGCCTATTCATCTCATGATAATCCTGCTCAGCTTCGTCTGGGAATGCAGGCGGCAGCCCACCGCTTTTCCATAACCTTCCCTCGCTGTGGGAATCGTGTGCTAAACAGATCAGAGAGCCGGTAGTTTCCTCAGCAATGGGCAGGTAATGGCAATGCCCCCTCCCATTCCGCCCCCTTTCATTAGGCTCTTCCTAAAAGCATCACCCAAGGCTTACACATACCTGCTTGTTACCCTGCTATTGTTCCACTTTGATATTCTGAGGATATTTTTACACTAATGCATGAGGACTGTGAAATGCTGCTGACTAAAGACCGGAATGGACTTAAATCAGGAAAGAGTTGCGCAAGAACCTAGAAAGAACTGCAAGACGACCAGTTATGCAGAACATTCTGCAAAACAATGATGAATGCTTCTGGCATGATGGATGCTTATCTGAACACAATTTAAGTCTCTGGATGGAGCTCGTTCTCTATAATTTACAGCATCCTATTCAAGTTAAAGAGAAGACCCAGACAGATACCACCCCCCCCCCTCCCACCACCTGAGCAAGCAGAGGTCCCTCATTGGGTTTCAACTCTTTCCCTGGGTGGTGGAGGGCTTGTGGGTCACATACTGCCACACGGCTACCAGAACATTTTACAGAGGCCTTAAGGTTCATCACAATCACAGTGAAGATGACATGGCTGAAGCGCCACTTCACCGCAAATCACCGAAGGTACAATGGAGCGAACGAATTCAAGAGTCAGGAATTAGCATTAATATTAAAATTTACAGCTGTGCCTGAAAGCCAAAGTCAAAGAGGCAAATCAAAAAATTAAACAAACATTGTCAATAAGGGGAAAAAAAACGCCTGGCTTGTTCGGAAATGTTTACAAAAGATCCCAGTTCCTCGAAACCTTCAATTTACATGGAAAATGTTTCTCTGAGTGGTAAACACTTCTGGGTTGAGTGAAAAACGCACTCCTGCAATATGAAAGAGCAACATTCACGTTTGAGTTTTTGCTGTCCCAACTGGTACTATCACAGGGCTTTACATTAAACTGATTTAGCATGATCTCAGGTTAGCAAATGATCCCAGGGATGGAAGAGGATGCAGCAGGCCCACTGAAAGTGCCAAAGACCATTGTTAACCTCCTCTGGGCCTTCAGCTGGGCTATGACCAAACAGACTATGATACATAAGCCACAGGCCCAGTACCATCTGTTCTAATAATAGATGTCTTCTTCAGCCAAATTGCATACAATTTTTAGCACCAATGTATGGAATCGACCCATTAGGAGATGCAGATAGGCAGGAAGCAATGCTACTCTCCTTATAATAAACACGTCAGCACATAAATATGTGCGTATGGCACAAATTTATTACTATGAGGGTGGGGGCTAGCCTGTGCCCTTTTTCACAAATACCGTACACAGATATTAATTAAGAATCCAAATTCATTAACATAAACTTTCCAACAGCCTCTAAAAAGAAGCACACTAGCTTGTGAACAGTAAGTATTATGGCCACCCAGACACCATGTCTACAGCTAAGAGTCCGGGATTGGCTGGGCCACCCCCGGATTGCTGAGTTAGATGTCAAAACCCCCCCCCCCCTCATAGCTGAATCTACCGTACAGGATTACAGCACAACTAACACGCACACACTCCAAATGTGGACTGTTTGTATGATATATGTGGAAGGCTGGGCCTTCTCACGCTCCCTATTGATGTCTTATAAAAACTGCCGCACTCCAAATTCAGCTACATGTTCCAACCTTAGCAAAAGCCTGGAATAGAACTAATAAGGGTGGCTGCTTATTAGTAAAGGGCAGCCAGTAGGACTTTCATTTTGTGGCAAACAAAGTGACTCCTGAGAAGAAGGTGTTTATAAAGCGTTACTTTCCAAGACTGAAGGAGGTTGGAAAGGCTTCAATAGGGACATTCTGTTGACTGTGTTGGAGGTATGATGGATGGGGGGGGGGAGGTCCGTTTTGCCATAATATAGTTCTGGACCAAGAGGGAGGAGCAATGGACCCAACATAAGAGACATAGTGCTCCAGACTACTGTTCTGAGGAGTGTCCAGACAACCCAGGCCACAGATGCGCCCCCTGGTGGTTCTCACCAATACAGGTGCGTGCGTCTGTGTGCAGGCGGGTTCCCGGGTGGCACTCGCAGTAGTATGAACCATCTGTGTTCACGCATCTGTGCTGGCAGCCACCGTTGTGGACCTGACACTCGTCGACGTCTGCAGAGAACAGAGAAAGAGGACAAGAGCAAGCAGGTTTTCCATAAGTGGATTCTCATTATCACTGAAATGGGAGATGCAGCACAAACAAGCACAAGGTGCAGCTTAGGAAAGCTGCCGTCTGTGAACAATAGCGCGGCCTGCAGGGCCATTGGGGTTTTAACTGCAACGAGAGCGCAGGAAACAATGCAGCATTAAAATCATCCAGCATGTCATGGGGGGGGGGCTTGGGTTGAGCAAAGCACAAAAAAAAACATGGAAAACAGATCAGCTCACTGATCCATCGGACAGGGCCATCTGCAGAAGTGGACACAAAGAGTTTGGTGCTGTTGGCTAGAATGTAATGTGGATGATTGGGAAATAGGAGGTTAGGAATGTCAAGTCAAGGAAGACTTGGGGGGAGGGGCGCTAGCCACACTAAACACGAAACACACCGAAAACGGCACTTAGCACTAATAGCGAAGCAGCCCATTCCATTGCACAGCCACAGTGAACGCACCAGCCTACTTCATGATCAGCAGAAATGGGGTCTTTACCCCAAAACAGAGGTTTGGAATTCAACCCATGGTAAAGACACACACTCAGCGAATAGCTCTCCTTGTAAATATTCCCTTTGCGTCCGCTCCAGTGGAAACAGGGCCGGCTGCCCCTGTATTCTTGTACACCAGAACGACACAAACTCTATATAAGCCCAACTTGCACAGAAGGATCCAGAACAATTACAGCAACGGATATGGCTTCCTGTGCAAAAAAAAATGTCTTACAAGAAAAGGAAAAACTGACAACATTTTTACGGACAACAAATCATGAATTTGGCCCACGTTCAGTTCCTGAAGGATTGTCATGGTTTTGTCCAACTACGTCAATGCAAACGGTCATTTAAAGTACACGTTGGCTTCGTCTTAGTCTAAATCAATTTTTCATCACTGCTTCAGACTGGATTTTAAAAAATTTGAGGTATGTTTGTCCAGGCATTTCTTTTAAGTTTGATGAACTGCAGCCGTTAGTCCATGGTCAGTCCCTTCAAGTAGAAACCGTGTGTCCTGTGGGTCTGTCTCTAGTGGTCATTTATGATACTGCTTTTAAGCATCATGTATCTGAAAGCTTGAGTGAGTCCAAGAGTACAGCTCAAATTAAGGTAGGAGGTTCACTACGGTTTGGAATAAAGCAGCTTGAATCAATCAACACCAAGAAGGATCAAATGTGCACATATTAATTTTAAGGAGGGAGAGACACTGTCTCTAGTCTGCGGCAAAGGCATTCAAGTAAGAATTTAATTTTACTTTGTACACTGTAGTTTGTACACATGACGATAAAACTTTGAATCTTGAGTCACTTTAATGTTGTCATATAAAAAAGCAACAAATAAATAAGGACAGATTAGTCAGGACTTGCAAACGACTTGTGAGAAAGACCAAAAACCTTCTGTCAGATCATAACATCCGGATGAGAAAAAAAATCTGTTTCTGGAAATTTTATGTTTATGATGTACTGAGCAATTTAAAATCCAATTTGTTTAAAAGTTTAAAGAATGGCACTAGAAAAAAATGTAAAAACTCACAAATGTGTTGGAGGCTGATTAGATCCACTGCTGTTAATGATTTTAGGCCTCACAACAGCCTCTGCATTCTCTTATAAAATTACATCTTGAGGAATCTTGCTTCCTAATTCATGGATCATGGATCCAGGGCAGCTCCATGCTCAGGTAATGTCTGAGATTGTTAAGAATGCAGTGAAGAACAAACATGGAAAAATAGCATACAAATAATTAAATGCAAACTGATGACTTAATATTAGCCTCAATTATATACATTTTTCTAAATAAAATAAAATACAAATGATATTAATTATTCAGTGAGTGTCGCCACATGATATCTAACAGCTCTTTTTAGGTTGTATATATTGGCCGCATTAGGTGAATTTCAACACATACAGTGACATGAGCAAGCTTCCACAATTTTGAAAAAAAAATAAACAAAACAAGACACAGAAGGTTATGTGTGAGTTTTTCAAAATTAAACAGACAAGTGGACCCCCATGTTCAGATATGTTCTGTGGCACAGGACCCCGTTCCCCTACTGTGTGACTTACTGGAGTGATTTGTGTAAAGCGCCTTACAGTATTCAGGAAGGGTATGGCCTGGGATTTAAACCAGCAAACTCAGGGCTGTGTCTTCAACCACTTCAGTAACTGATATGCTCATGGTTCAGACTTCAGGTGTTAGAGATGCACAGGCTATTCATTTCAGGGACAGTATGTTCAGCTAATTGCTTCCTTTTCGCTGTCTTCCAGTCACTTCTCTGGACTCGTCTCATGATAAGTGTAAGTAACACAGCCTTCCCCAGAAGGTAGGAGATGGCTAAGGCCTAGTACTCTCAGGAATTTACATCAGACTGCTTGACGAGTGGCTCTGATGCTGCTGGTGATGACTGAGACCTCCTACGATGCTCCAAACCCAGTTAGCAATAGTGCAGTAAATCAGTTTTCCTCCATAATGTCTCAACTGGGACAGCAGGTGGCATATGGGTTAAAGAAGGGACTCTGCTGCCTTTCAGGAACATATCAGTTCTAAACTGCTCCAGTGTATCATCCAGAAATGGAAACCATCGTGTAAAACAGCAATGAAGCACCAACAGTGAATGAAAAAGACAGTTATGGTTCCGGACTTCATATTAGGACGGTTTGGCCCGGACTGGTGTATTCTGGATGAAGCTCTGACAGAATGTTATAGAGCTAATTCATTCACACTCAGTGCCAAAAAAATGCAGCATCTGAATTTTATTAGAGGAATTTTGGAGAAGCCATTAATCAAACTGGCCCCCGCTCCCCACCAAAGGCCTTGGATCTGGATATGGACGATATTTTCTTTGAGCATCACTAAGGGAGCACTCAACTCCAATGGCGCTCTGCTGTTTGGGGACAAGGAAGGAGGGAGAGGACAACTGGCTTCTTTTGTAATGGTAACAACTTCAGAAACATGATAAGGGTACAAAAGAAGCACTCAGTGGCCTTAGAGGATTCAGTGAAGTGGCACTTCAGGTTCAGCTCAACATGTCTTATGAGGAGAGCTTAGCTGAGCTGAATCTGTTCAGCCTCCAGCAAAGGAGACTAAGGGGGGACATGATCCAGGTATATAAGATTCTAACAGGTCTGGATGCTGTTCAGCCAAATAGTTACTTCAATATTAGTACAAATACAAGAACTCGTGGCCACAGGTGGAAATTAGCGGGAGATAATTTTAAACCAAATTGATAAAGCACTTCTTTACACAGCATGTAGTATGGAATAGTCTTCCTGATAGTGTAGCGGAAGCTAAAACCTTAGGTTCCTTAAAATTAGAGCTAGATAAGATTTTAACAACTTTAAGCTATTAGTTAGGTACTCCCCAAATGGGCTAGATGGGCCGAATGGCCTCTTCTCATTTGTAACCCTATGTTCTTATGTAGTAGAGTGACAAATTAAGTTAACAGTGCAAAAGTTGTGGGTTCAAATCCTAGTGTGTGCAACCCTTCTTTCTACTGTAAGTTGATTTGGATAAAAGTGTTAGACAAAAATGCAAGCACTAATGCAGACATATAGCAACGGAGGTGAATGCCAGGCTTTGGGAGTCAGAAGGTTTTGTATTTGCCTTTCATTGATTTACATGTGACACACAACATGAGGGCAGTCCCAGTTAAGATCAGTTAAGCTTTCATGAGCATAATTAACCAACTTGCTCTTCAGTCACTGAGGAGTGTAGTTTTGTGCTACATGGTACAAAATTATGCTGAAAGCATGTAAGATCTCCTTTCAGAGTAGCTTTTCCTCAATTTCACTGGAGAAGCTGCGGCAGAACCATTGCTTAAATATGGCATCATGTAGGGATACAGATTCAAGTATCAGAAGACACATAATTTATTTGCTGGAGCAAGACACAGGTTTAACTGGATTCATTAGGCATCGTCATATAGTTTGCATTAACAATCCTTTTGTTTTCAGTCCTTGACTGATTCTTAAAGCCAAAGTAAATGTTCCCACTTCCAAGAAGAATAAAAGAAGACAGTTAATGTTTCTTTGCAGAGTTCCTCTGGGACCTGAGCATTCCAGTAATTCATGGGAGATAGCATCCCTCCATGCTTCTGTTTAGGATGATTTTTACTGAGCTCAGCAAATCGCAGACTCTACAATTGTAAACACGCCACAACGTAAAACCTGTGTCAGGCTACAAGACCGTGCAAGACATCTTCTGCAACTTTAATCAGTTCTTCAGTATCTCACTGAAACTTATGAGAGCACATTTTTAATTTAATTGAGTTTCCTGCCTCTGACTTACGAACACTAATTGATGTGGACAGTGAAGCTGAGAGTATAGTTTTACAACAACGTATGGAACTTTGGAACAAAGCCCAATGTATCAAAGCACCCTATACAGCTACTATACAAGCTATAAGATAATACTGTCCAAAAATGTGGAAACCACTTGTTCAGAACCTGATTAAAACCCTGCCCACAGCAGTGACCAGAATTCACACATGCAGAACTCGGCTGGGTAATTGGAGCAAAATTATCGCTATAGGTGGTAACTATAAATTATTAAACCCAAATTGCTTACATGTGTGAGCATCAATGGTTTTCAGAGCATTTCACGGGACGCACAGAAATCAGAGCGGTAGTCCGATCTCTGCAGCGCATTTAGGTACACTGAACACTGCCGTGAGCACTCTCTAAATCGGCGGTTGATGGAAAACAAGCGATGTCTGGACAGCGTAAAATCTCTCCTGTGAATTAAAGTTAGTGGGGATGTTCAAACATGCTCAGGGCAATGTTAGGCAACTGTGACCAGACCTGGACCATGACTGGCCCAAAGATTTGGATTTGTACAAGCCGGACAAGGGACAATAGGCCATGTTCAGTTTATTTAAGTTTATTTGTCATCTGTTTCAGCCCCATGTGCTCCTTGGCCGTGAGCTGGCAAAGGAGGTCTCAGTCAGCGGGGAGCTTTGGGAGTATGTGTGAAGGGAGGAACTGCTGCCAGGAGCACAGAGACTCTGCAGTGCAGCTGCAGGACGACAATCGCACATCAAAAAGTAGAGTAATTCCCTCCCCAGCAGGCAGTATACATAAAGCCTATTGTGGGATCCCGTCCATAACTGAGAATATGCTATGTCTCCACCCCTGAGTGCTCCTTTAATCTAACCCACGTGTCTTTGATCTCCTCCTGAAGTTCACCTGAGGTAGGTTCTGCAATTAGGGCCTGCTCCTCCCCCCAGCTGGCCACCTCTAGCTCTTCAGGCTTAATGGCTGTCCATCTTCAGAACCCACACATTACTTGCAAATACATTAAGTATCACACATGAAGCGGGAAATTATACATTAGGTGGCTGTAGATAAAAGAGTTTGCAAGTCTCTGAATATAAAAAATAATGAGGATTGTAAAAACACGCTCTCGCCAATGCATCGGCGCTCCCAACGGAAGCAGTTTGGGTTGACTTATGGCTCCCGTGGAGGGTAATAATGTACACGGAAGGCACTTGGGATCCTATACATCACACCAAAGCCCCCGGAGGTACTGTGCAGCCAGCTGTGTTCCAGAATCCTGCTATATCAACGGAACGCTCCTGCCCTACATGCAGTGTGCTCGTTCCATCAAGCAGCATAGAACGTGCATGTTCTCTTATCCTCATGTCCAGACTGGGGTCTCCCACAGCCAGTCTTAGTCCTATCAGGGCCACATCCCTGAACAAGTCATATACATGCAATGTGAGTCAGTACTTAGACTGTACATACATCAATTTCAGTTCTACTTCATATGATGTAAATTATGACAACTGCTTAATCTATTGTTTCCATCCTGCCTTGTTAGGCATGTGATAATTCTGTCAAAGAGTTTGCTCTGTTCTACTGTAATTCATCCCAAAGATGTTTGATGGGGTTGAGGTCATGGTTCTTAATACCAAGACATTTTAGACAATGCAAAGCTTACAACTTTGTGGGAGCAATTCGGCAAATGCCCTTTTCTGTTCTAGGGTGACTGATCCCCAGTGCACAAAGCAAGGTTTATAAAGACATGGTTAGCTGAGTTTCATGTGGATGAACTTGACTGACCTGCACAGAGCCCTGACCTCAACCCCATCAAACACTTTTAGGATGAACTAGATCGAAGATTGTGAGCCAGACCTTCACGTCCAGCACCAGTGTCTGACCTCACAAATGCTCTTCTGGATGAAGGGGCAAAGACTGCCACAGACGTACTCCAAAATTTTGTGGAAAGCCTTCCCACAAGAGTGGCAGCTGTTATGGGTGCAAAGGGGGTAACAACTCCCTATGGATGCCTATGGATTTAGAATGTCGTAAAAGTTCCTGTAGGTGTAACGGCAACATCTCCCAATACTTTATTCCGTATAGTGTAGATCGCCATGAAGCTCTTAGATCAGTAATGGACCCCATCACAGCCTACAAGATGATGTTGCAATAACAGAGGCCCCGCCCGTTACTGAACTCAAAAATTTCTCCCGGTATTGTGAAAAGGCTTCTGGGAACCCAACACAACAACGCTGGCTTTTTCCCTGTTATAAAGGCTGAGATAGAATCAAATACTCTAATCAATATGTTCAGATCTGACTTTGAATTCTACCAGTGTGTTCTCTGAGTTTACAGCACCGAATCAGGGAGAAAATGAGCTGAGGGAGGTGAGAGAGCAGGAGATAGCTGGACACACCTGACCACCCACGTCAGTCACGCTGCAGTCGTTTTACGACACGCTTAAGGTTTCTGCTTGCGCTGCTGAGTTCTCTGACGTCCTTAAATCAGGCACTGAAAACCCCACTGCAAGCAATTATAGATGTTTCCATTTTTCACCATGAAGCGAGAATGAGGAAGACTGCCTGCATTTCCAAGGCAGGGTGAAAGGTAACTGGTGTGCAAAGACCTACAGTATGAAGGATGCCAGAAAGTGCTCAATCTTTCTCTCCTTCTCTCCCCATCTCGCTTTCTCTCTTTTTAGCTCTGCCTCTCTCGTTCTCTCTTTCTCTGAAAGGCAGCAACATGGCTGTCACCTTGAAGTCAGTCTAACAGCAGCATTTTTAAAAATAGGAAAATCCCAGGCAAAACGAGAATGGGGGATTCTCTTCCGCTGGAAAAAGGGGCTGTTTGTGTGTTTGTTGCCACATGATGGTGTCAGCATGCAGTCACAGCATAATATAACAGCAGATGCTGTTAAGAAAAACACAAGGCCCAGCCACTGTTACTCTGTTGATGATTTTACCCCAAACCAGAGGTGGACTCACAACAAAAAGCACCCTGGGGTCCCCTTGGTATATTTTACCGCTCACAGTCATATTTGATACATAATTCCGGCATTACAGAAGACTGACCAGCCCATGAAACTCACGACTCACTAAGAAAATTCCCAACTTCCCAATGGCCATTCCACACCTGTCCCAAACTCCCCAATACTCATCACTTTTTCGCAGGATGATATTTCATAGAAGGCAATAAAGAATGGCCCTGTTCCCTAACACCTCTTACAGTAGGTTGTGGGTTTGAATCCCACCTTTGGTCTGTGTGTATAGGTATAGGGTTTGCAAGTTCTCCCTGAGCATGTGTACAAGTTTCCTACCACAGATAACACATATATTATTAGTCGAAATGGTGTTTCTAATTATCCCATAGTGCATTGGGGTATGTGCCTTATCTGCTGCCACGGATGGGGTCCAGGCCCTCTGTGACCCTGTCCAGGATATGCTGTTTGAAGATGGGTGGATATTTAATTGGAACTCTTCAGGCGATATGAGTTACTTAAAGCTGCAAATGCAGCCTCTGCGGGCACTTGAAGTAGCAACCATGAGGCTGACAAGGTCACATGCGACCACAATGCTATGTTGCATTTTTCAGGTAATTAATCCATAAATCACAGGAAAAATTTCCAGTAAAACTATACATTTGCATAAATGAACGAAGTGTAAACTCGCTGGCTGCAAGACGTGCGAGCCACTGGGTAAATTCATCTTCTAAGAAAAAGCACAATACAGAAAAATGGCAAATAGTTCATCGAAATGTGCAGCTCGTATGGATCTGACTGATCTCAAGAAATTCTCACGGAAATCTGAGTGCGGCAGAGGCTGGACAACAAATCATGCATCTCAAGTTTTTTAAAACACACTTTCCCAGGTCCCTTGGCTTAGGGAGAATGATATAACAACTTTCTCATGATCTGACACCACATAAGGATTCCAACAGCAAAGGACAGAAAAAGACGCGATTAGCACACCCCTCAGAGGAAAGCGTGATCATGCTCCAGCTCCGAGGCTTCCTAAACTGAGCAGTACTGCGGCTTAATGGCCAGGAAGACCTGAATGGGTTCCGTCTGTCTGTAACCTTCGTCATGAGGCTATGCCGTACAGGAATCCTGCCCGAGGGTCTACTGACCTTCTGCGGGTGCATCTGGACCAGAAGCGATCAGACCCCCGGGGGAACCAACAAACAGAAGTATCAGCGTCATCATGAAACAATGTTTCCACTGCCATGGAGACAATACCCTCCTCAACAACACACACACATACACACGCGTGTATCTGTTTGCGTTCCTGTCCTTGCGGGGATCTCCCATTACCACCCATTTTACTATAATTGACGATCCCAGACTCCAAACCACCAAGCTGAGAAACAGATGGCTGTTTATAACAATAAAAAATAGTTCTTGCGCTTTCAGTTTGTTTTTAAAACATTAGAGAGCTGCACACATGCCCCACACAGGGACAGGAACGGTCACTGCCAGAACAGGCACAAACTGAGAGATGCAGCCTGGCTTGTTCCCCGTGGGGGTCATTAAAACAGCCATTATGATCAAACACATCCATTAGCATCAAATACAGATGCTAGACTAAAGCGATGCTTTGCCCAAGTGGGAGACGACCACAGACACTTCATTATATGTATTCCTTTCCTCTTCATAAGCATTTGCAGAAACAGAATTTAAGAATTTATAAGTCTATAATAATATATAATAATAAGTCACTTTAAATGGGGCAGAAAATTAATCATCCCAGTTAATCAGTTTAGGTATGTATATCTCTGATGGTCTAAAAAGGATACATTTGCTGTCATTCTGCATAGGTCATGCAGAATATTAAATACACATTCAGTATTTATACACATTCTTGGAAGCAATCTTTTGCCAAAAAAAAACAACATATAGGCAACATGGGTTAATTCTACTCAAGCACTCACCTGGAGTCAGGTAGTCGCGATTATATCCCACATGTCCATGAAAGCAGGGGAAGCAGTTTCTGCGATGGTACCAGGGCCGCGTGTAGCCAGCACCCTCACTGGGGTGAAAGCGACCACCGAGATACAGCAGAATAACAAACCAGCAGAACAGCGGCATTGCCCTACGTCCTGGAGGTCAGCATGAATCAAAGACAGATGCTAAACCGTATATGACATATGCTTAAAAATAACAACATGCGTTAGGCTGTCATGCATTGTCGAAAAAAATGTGAATTCAGATACAGCTGCTTCTGTCTGCAGGAGTTTGATTTGGCTTCAGAGAATCATCTGGATGTGAGAAGAAGCTATCAGAGAGCACTGTCGTTTTTTTTTCTCTTCCTCTCTCACGCGCTCTCTATCTCTCCCTCAGATCTCACAGACATGTGAGGCTGTTTTTGTGTCTCTCTTCGCCGATCCCAGAGACCTCCTCCAGCACGTTCCGCTTTCCTTTCTCCCGTCCACCAGAGCTCAGTCCCACCCTCCTCTCCCCAATCCTCCACCCCCCAGGTAAGACTAAGCAGGGCAGGGGCGGCACTGGTTCAAGTGGGGACTTTAAGCGTGGGGCAATACGGCGCAGAAGCTGCCACGGAATCGGCACGTTCCTCGCACCCTGGTCAGATCCTGAATCGGCTACATGTTGACAGCTGGCTAGATCATACAGAAAAAAAGGAAAAAAAAAAACTGACATTTTTTTTTTTACATAACAGACATAAATTGCGAGTGCCGTGCCTGATGTTAACAAACCCAGTATTTCAGAGGGAGAATTAAAGTTCGCAATAAATCCAAAATTCTAATGAGTCTGGGAATGAAAGCATACTTTGGTAGTGACTGCTGTGAGCGAAAGGGGACAGATTTTACAGTCTCCCACAGCAGCTGTGGATGGGAACTTTGGGCTGGTTATGCTTGGGGGAGTGAGAGGGATATCAGGAGGTACTCTCTCGTTTGCCCTGCTTGCTTCAGTCACTCACACAGACACAGTGGAGCAGAGCAGTAACGCGGTGTCTGGCTTTTCCTCCTCAGACAGTGACCCTCACTGTTGTGCGACTCTTTACTACAGTGATATTGCTGCCAGTGAACATGAAAAAATCAATTCTAAAACAGGTACGACATACACATAGAAATGAAGAGCACCTATTAAAACCAAAGTCCTGCACAGCTCTTCCACAGCCCAAGAGGCCGTATCAAAATAAAAGTCACTTGTCAAATTGCTCAGTGTTTCTTGTGCATTGAAATCCCACCGAGAACCCCATGGCACTGCTGCGTGTTGCTGCTTTTGGAGAACCCCCCCAAAGCCAAGTCATGTCAGGTCAAGCCAAATAGGCTTTGTTGTACCATCCATATACAAGTTTACAGTGGCATAAAATCGCGGAGCAGAGTGTGGTGAGTCAAGTCCTGAGAGTAAAAATCAGACCAAGATTTTGTTTCAACCAACCAACTGAGTAACAGTATTGATAGGTAGGAGGGTTTTCACAATACATAAAGTACAAAACAGGATTGTGCAGAAACGGGGGCTGGACACAGGGGTTTACTCACGCAATGTGTTGTGTATGAATTAGGGCTGTCAAAATTAACGCGATAAAAGCGCGGCAACGGGAATCTATTATAACGTGACAAATGTTTTTGATTCCATTAACGCATGTTGGGTCGGATGGCAGCTTGGGAAAAATAATGAACAAAGAAAAAGGTATTTTGAATGGCATGTAAAGCTTCAAAACTCTGTCAGATGGGTCCATCAACAAGACCAAAGATATTTGCAGTTACTGTCGATGTGAAATGAGTGACCACCGAAGTACACCTAGTCTTAAATACCATACAGGCTGCGGCTCTTCTCAGAACGATAGACGCGTTCGCATTTTCATGTCTTAACATATTATGATAATACTTTCGTAAATATACATAATTTATTTATGGGTTATTATTATTATTATTGTTAATTTAAGTATTTCTTTAGCTATATGTGAATGAGGCGGTCCGTCGCGCACTTCTGTGATGTCTTAACTGCATAATAAGTCATTCTCTACGAGAGAATACTATCTCCGGTCAAAAAAGCTTTCTGGAGTCTTCTTCAGTGTCCGAGATTGGATGTAGGCTTATTAAATTTATTGGGATTCCTAATTCTTTCATATGCTTTTCATACTACGCCTTCCCAAATCTTCGTAAAATTATAATATTTTCTCCGATATACATATTATAGCAGCTGATTTCGGAGTAGTGAGGACATTTTGCACTGCTCGGTCAGCACAGTTACAAGTACTGAAGTGGAAAGTGAAGGGTAGAAAACTGCAGAGCCAAACGAACTTGGGTGAGGGTGAAGATTATTGCTACAGAACTGAACGATATTGTGATATTAGTAACCATTGCGTTTGTTACGTGTCCGAGTGATTTAAAACTGAGAAACCCCCGAAATTGTTTTTCTATATTTTTTGTTAGTACTTGAAGTTTTGTTTTTGTGTTAAATGCATATATACCAATACCGCATTAAAATCGTATCTCAAACCCTCTTCTCTATCCATTGGGGCTCTTTGTAAGTCTTGAGTCACACATTTAGGATAAACTGGCTTTTTGCTTTAAAAAGGTTGCCGACTCTGATCTATACTTAGTTATATGATTACGTAATATGTAATATTTAGCAGGTCAACGTGCCGATCTGTTGCTGGGCTTGTGTTTTACTTAAGTGATGAAGGGTTTCTGATGAACTTTAAACAATTTTTGTTGTTTATTTTTGGTAATTGATTTCCAATAATAAATAATAAGATTTGCATAAAACAATCATGCTTTGGCAACAGCTTTCTAAAACTCTTTATTTCGAGTAAGTTCAGCACTAGGACATACAAGAAAATTAACACCTGAAAAAAAACCCTTAATGGGGAATATTGAATAAATTCATGATTTAATTTGCAATTAATTTGTGATTAACTATGGACAGTTGTGCGATTAATTTTGACTAAATATTTTAATCTATTGACAGCCCTATTATGAATGTAAACAATAGATTACATAGCAGCAGCATAACAGGATGGTATAAACACGGTGGCTAAAAACAGCGAAGTTTAGAAGGAGATTGGCGGCCATCAGCAGCGGCGTGACAAGTGCCCCAACTGCCGCCGTTATGACACCAAGAGCCTGCCGGCCACTGAGGCTGCCTTTCTGGGTGTGCTTTGATTCGACAAGCTTTGCCAAAATTACAGCAGACAGTGCGGTAACAAGTCACAGCCCTGGCATGCAAATCATCCCGATGAAACTGAGAGTGCTGCCTCAGTGACACTGCGTTTGTTATTACAGAGCACATTTTCAACACGCAGAAATAAGACAATTTGAATCAGGACCCTCTGTTATCATTCAGCACTCATTCAGCCCTCAGAAATCCACAGAGTTTATTAGTTGCAGCCTGCCTAGAATTAAGCCACAATAGCAAACATGAGATTAACACTAGGTTCACATGATTGAACCTGGGGGCGGTCTCCAAACCAAGCCTAATTCATACGTTCACCTGCTGTTTCTGTCTCTACGCAGTCATGTGCACAGCCTTTTGCATATAAAATACATTTTGTTGCATTGTCTGTGTATGCAGACGTTCACGGTTGGCTCATGCTTACAGCAGGGATATTCCAGCTAGCGTATCATATAATTGCTGATTGGGGTCAGTAGTTTGAAGGGATATAGCGATCCTCTAGCACTACTGATGTTTAGCAAACCAGACCAACTTTGCTTCAAAAGGAAACGATTTTTTTTTCTGTGAGTCATTTGTAGTAATGCACTTTCAATTCCTTGCACCTGCACTTTGGATGTGCAATGCATACACTGGACTCAAAACCTGGCCTGCATGCGTACAGTCTACTTGGACACTCCTTATGATGAAATTTACACCAATCACAGTGTAGCTAGACCGCACACACCTCTGCAGGCCCCCAGCTTAGTAATCAGCTGTATTTACCACTTCTATCAAAGCACCTTACAATTTTAATTGTACAATCTGGACATATTGCAAACCCTTTATCAAGTAAAAATAAACAATGTTTAGCACATTAAGAGCATTCCTGGTCAATAAACTTTAGAATTTTGCTATGCTTCCACTAAGGTTATATGCAGTGTAAATTACAGGGTCAAACAAGGCACACCCTGGACAGGATGCCAGTCAATCACAGAGCACACACTACAGGCAATTAAGACACAAAAATCCACATGTTTTTGGACTGTGAGAGGAAACAGGGAACCCATATGAAGCCCCTGCAAACGCAGCAGCACATGCAAACACCGCATGCTCAGCGCCAGAGCAGGAATTAGAACCACACGCTGGATGCGTGCGGCTTTCCGTTGAGCCGTGTTGCCACCCCTTGTAAAAGAGAAGAACTGTCAAAATAGCTCTGCTAATTGCTGCCATGTGATTCCCATGAATGAACCACAGCACATACTGTCAGTAAGCAATCCCACACAGGATTTACGTGCTGCATCGGATTTTCATGCGTACGTTCCGGCTGTAATCATATGTCTTGCTGACCTCCACTAAGTAGGGCACAAAACAACATGTTCAGCTGCAGGCAGGGTAACAATAATTTTAAAAAAAATCTTCCGATGCAAGATTCTCCCTTCAGCATTTAATTCTGAATGGACCACATGAACTGTGCACATTTCATTGGATAACGCAAAGCAAAGAAACTGATTTTATCCAAAATGCTTTTTTAACTGCATGCATTTTAACAGCTAGATACCACACTGCAGAAGCTGATGGTGCAGTACTACAGCAGAGACCTTCTGAGGATCTAAGATGACGGATCGGTGGCCATGAGTCAGAAACTTTCCCATGCTGTTCTCTCTGACTCGCACACTGACCCAGAGTTTTCCAGTGTCGATGTTTTATATGGGAATTTGGGATGGGTGACAGAAAACAGATAAAAAATAATTCAAGCAGTCAGTTTGAAGTTAGATGTCCCCTATACAGTAACGTGCCCAGCTTATGATCGCATCTAAATGCTGATTGACGATCGTGGAACTACAGATTCATAGTCACAATAACTCAATCAAAGTCTCTCCTGTGCTTTCCATAAAACAAAATTAATTGTCTGGGCAAAAGCTTAATCTCAGTAAACCTTTATGGATCATTGTTCTTGGATGTTTCCCAGAATCCTCTCTTGCTTCAGCTTTCTGTGGCTATATCAGCTCTGGGGACTCCTCAGCAAGATGTAGATGAAATGTTTCCTGCATTTACTAGTGAGCCTCAGTTCCAGCAGGTCTGAAATTACAGTATAGCACAAACAATAAAACTCTTTCAGGTTCTGCACATTCTGAGGCCTTCTTTATGAGCCTGATTTATGAAGCTGTACCCCTAACCCACTGATGGACTGCTTTACCAAAATTCCTGTGACAAACTGCTGATGAGAGTACAATTCAAGGCTAACACACAAGAAGCTACAGTATCATTTTCATCGATGTCTTCTACAGAAATGGTTTGTAATGTACAATTGTAATAAGTAGCTAGACCCCTAAGACAGGTCATCTATACTCAGAAAAACTAGCTGTCTCATTCCTGTGCTTTTTCGACATCCACTCACTGTACACCAGTACAGTCAAAGGAACTGAAAGAAAACACCAGATTGCAAGCCAAGAAGTAATGTAAACCATTCTCAGTCTTCTTAATCCTTAATGACTTACAGCTTTCTAAACCTCTGCATTTCAAGTAAGTTCAGCACTAGGACATATACTGTAAATATCTCTGAACATGAGCAATATGGACAGAATGGCAGAGTGTACGAATTCCCATTCTCTCCTACATAGTTGAAACCGGCAAAAGGACAAAATGTTTCCTGCACGCGTAAAGTCACGTGTCAGCAAAAACACAAAGTTCTAACGGTGCATTTCATTGGCACTGAACATGCTCTGCACATAGACATTTACATCTATTTAAGAGACACTTTTCTCCAAAGTGATGTAGCCAATCCCCTGGAAAAATAGGGTTTAAGAGCCTTGCACAAGGGGCCAACATTGAACTCTCTCTGTTGGCCGACGGTATTTGAGCCAACGAGTGTGGTGTATGGTGGGTCTTAACCAGCAGAGCCATACCCCCCCCCGCAGATGAAGCAGTCCAGCATGCAAACTGAAAGCTGCAAAGCACCATTCTTCAGAATGCGTACATTGCTTTTCTCTTTGGTCATGTTATGAAATTTACAGGCATGATTGGAGCAGAAACTCATCAAATGTAAATGAATAAAAGAGTTCAGGTTCAGATAAAATTATTTTATGTGAAAAGCTACTCGTAAGGTTTTGCTTTGGCCGTGTGAGGTCCATGGACTTTTCGCTCAGTCATTCCCACTGGATTCCTCGGCAAAACAAAATGAGATGTGCTCTCAACTATGTCATAGAATTATGTATGGATTATGTGAAGATTATATTACTGCACCTATACTGCGACCTTTTCGGTCCAGTAACCCGCAAGGACGCGGAGTATTCGTGACATCAAAACACTTTCGAGCCTTGGTATTCGTAAGGGGTTTGGGATCTTGGAAAAACTGAAGTCACACTATCAGGCACATTACCTACTGATGTTCATGCACCCCAATGAGAAAACAGAGTGAGTTATTCATAATTTCCCAAAGACACCAAACTTTGACACAAATCTTAAAAGACGCCCTTTTTACTTTGGACGTTTTTCCCTGACTGACAGTCTTTCTAAAAACACCCTCGGGGTTACCTGGCTTTTGGGTCCTCCAATTACATCGTCTGTACTGCTGTGGATTAGAGCCAAGGCCTTTTAATGAGAGGGCTCCTTACTAGTTAAACCCAGACAGAAAAGTCAGCAGGCTAGCGGATACCATTAAGCCACTGAGCTTAAGTTGTGTGGGCCGCATACCAAATGATAATGATTGCGGTGACCGGTGCCATGTGACCACTGGAGGATTCGACAGAAGGCCACGGTGGGACTGAAGGCACTCACGGCCACACTAATGAAGGCCCATAGAAGATGATTCTGCTCTTTCTTCTCAATACCCACCATTGACTGAGAAGATGAAGCTACTCATTAGTCCATTATTGCAAAACAAGGATAAACATGGAGTTTATCCAGGAGAGTCTCAGATGTACATTTTCTGCCCATTTTTGGATATATGAGGTATAGACTTAGTAAATATCTTTCTTTGTCTCCCCGGGAATGATGGAATGATCTCAATGTCATATAAATCAGTAACCTTCTGTGCAGTGTGCAGATATATAAAAACAAAAGCATTCAGAACATTTATAAGGTCAATACAGGTGTAAGAAAGGAGGGATGTTCTGGAAGCTTTGCAAGTTCAATCTCCCAGAGAGACGTAAACGAAACCTTGCACAGCTGAAGCATCCCTTCACTACTGCACTACTGATTTGTTCACCATATTAATACTACAGTGTTCCAGTTGTTCTCTGGAATTAATCGCTGAAACTACGAAGAAATATTCCAGTCATCACTTTCCAGCATGCTGTTTCCAGAAATGCCAAAATCTACAAAACAAACAAAAAGAAACACACAAACTAAACAAAATCAAATTAATGGTTTCTTCTGATTTTGAACACAATGATGCACAACCTCTTTTTCATCATTTTATTCATTTACTTTTGATGAGTTTCTGCTCCAATCATGCCTGTAAATTTCATAAAATAATCAAAAGCCCTTTGGCCTTGATGCCTGTGTTTGAGGACAAGAAGAAAACCAAATGCCACTTGACTCATGATTGGAGCCAGTGTGACCACAGGGGTGAGGGAAAGGGGGTCTTAAAACAGATGCACCTCCTAGGTCAGTGTTTCTCAACCCAGTCCATGGGGACTCCCCAGATGGTCTGCATTGTTGCTCCCTCCCAGCTTCTTGTCAGACAGTTGACATTTTTGCTCCCTATCAGGAGCTGGGAGGGAGCAAAAAGGTGGACTGTCAGGGGGTCCCTGAGGACCGGGTTGGGAAACGCTACTCTAGATACTTTGTTCTGTGGTCCAGAAGCTATTAGCCTGAGCTGCAAGGCCTGGCCCGTGATTCTGGAGGCGCTGACAGAGCAGGAGGACGAATCTTGGTGCGCTGAAAGCCCACAAAAAAACACACTGCATGGAAGCTTTATTCAAATGCACATGGCTGAGGGGCAGCGGCCAGCTGGCACTGTCAGATGGCGGCTGGAGATGCGGCTCCTTTTTCAGGCAGATGGAATTCTGTCCACCGTTAATCCTAACAGGGTGTAATAGAGGCAAACAAACGGGCTGCTGTGGGACGTACCTTGGCAGGTCCTGCCATCTCCCTTCAGTCGCTGACCAGCGGGGCACTTGCAGTAGAAGCTGCCGATGGTGTTGCAACACTGGGCCTCGCAGCCACCGCTGGCCCCCTCGCATTCATTAACATCTGTGTTTGGGGTGGTGGGGAGTGGGGGGAGTGAGAGGGGGCTTAACAACCATTCAGTCACCCGGTCAGCTGCATACCAGAGGGCCAATGACACAGCAAGGAGGCAGCGGTGATGCCATTTTGGCGCCAAATCATCCACATGCAAAATGTTCAAGCAAATGTTAACTATGGTGTGCCCATAGCCTCTGGGATAGGCTCTGGTTCCTCTGACACCCTGAATAAGACAACTGGTTACAGTAAATGGATGGATGGAAGGAAGGATGTGAATTATAGAGAAATTATAGAATACTGAAGTATGAGTACCTACATTGACAAGGTCATGCTGTAACGCAGGGGTGCTCAACAGCATCCGGAAAGAAGCTCAATTTAATCTGGACCAATCGATCATTATTGCAAGGGACCCCCTGGACCTTGGTTTTGTGTTGCTGAAGGAATTTGGACTGAACTTCTGTTCTTACAGATACATAAACATTACAAAAGTAGGTAAAATACAGACTTGATGTCTCCTATGTCCGATTTTAAACTAACGCTTTTTGTATGAATCATTACTTCAGTAGCTATCGCAACCAGACACTATAATGACAATATTTGAATTCCAACTTGTTTGTCGGTCCAGACTGTTTTTTCCAAAGCCTGGCAAGTAACTGAAAAGGAACTAAGTCTTTGACTTAAGGAACTAAGTTTCTGAAAAAATAAAAAATAAAAAGTCTTCAGTTTGAAAATTCTATCATTAAATCAAGATCTTTGCGGAGCGCAGGCTATTATAAATCAACTCTAAGATGTTTAATGGAAAAGTGCCCGTCTAGACATACTAAAACTAAAACATGATAGCTGTCTAGAAATCACCAGTGCTTAGCATCTGCCGTTTTCATGGAAGTATCTGGTCACATTCTGCGGGAAACTTGACATCGAATCACTGTAGAATAATCACTATACAAAGGAACCCATAACTTATTTCTAGCCTCAGGAAGGTTCTTCTGTCAAAGTACCGATTCACCACCTCTGGCTTTGGTAGGAGAAATCAGCAGAAGCATTATAGAGAGACACGTGCTGGGATCCTTCAGAGGGACTCTGTGCAAAATCAACTTGAAAAAATACACACGGTTGCAAAACTGTCTTTACCCTGGGTCCTGTAATCAAATCAGGAGCAGAAGTGGACCAGCCGCTTGTCCATCATCACACCATAAATTCCATGTTCGGGGTTTGAAATGAACGTGCGGTTATGAAAATGTGTTTGATTGTTCACTTGAGTTATGACATTTTAACCATCAAAGGCAGGGAGGAGGGGGGAGGGGGGCATGGACAAAAGCTGCCTTGAATTCTTTTTTTGCAAGTACCTCCATATGATGGGGAGGGAACAGCATACCATGACCCTTGATTTGTGAGTATATGCAGTATATATATATATATATATATATATACATATGGTTTTTTTTTTATTTACAGGCTCCGAAAATTGTTATATGTATTGTCCAATATTCATCCAATACTGTCCATATTTTCAGAAGTAAATTACAGCTGGAGAGTCAATGCAAGTCTACATGTAAGGAAAATGGCAGGCAGGGGATCTGTCACCGCTTGTGATGCTGTCCTTTGCCGGTGCTGGAAGTGGTTTATTGGGACATCGTCCCCTATATACACATGGAGGTACCTCCCCTGCAAGACTTGGAATGTATGGCAGGTCCATCAAGCAAACGAGCCCCGTCGCGAGGGTTCATGCACGGCCCACCGGCTCGTGGTGTCGTGGAACAGAATGTACCACATGTGGAGGCCAAGGAATTCCAAAATAAACTCCAACTGGGCTTGAAGAGGAACCTGACCTTTGCGTGTTTAACCCCCAAAGTGGGGGCATGTTTCTGATCAGCAGAAGGTGGCCATGAACATCACATCCAGGTCCAGCACATTTAAGGGCTGTCATGGTTATTCATTTTCAAAACGCCTCTTCTGCGGCTTTGCTCACACACGACTTCAGTCTGCTGCCAAGTCTGGATTTTTACTGTATTTCCACCAGGCAATTAATACTTCAGTAATGCCTCCCTTAACTGACACAAAGGAGGAATTTAAAAGTGAATCACATTAAAAACATGCCTAGCAATAAGACTGCCTACAACTACAAATAGTAGACTATGAACATAGTTTGTCTACTAGGATCATGAAAATGATTTTGGGGCAAGTTGGAATAAGTCCAGAATGTTCACATGGATGTAAAATCTTTTTGACCCTCAAGTGTCGCATGTGAACGAAACAAACACACTTGGAAACAACATGTTCTTAGGCCAAAAACTAGCCGACAACCAGTGAGCTGATGGGTGATACCCCTAGTGGCGAGATGTTCCTAATGTTTCATATCCTTTGGTGCAACATTCTACTGTTCTAATATGTTCATACTCTTGAGTCTATTCACCTGATTCTAACAAGGAAGTAGAGCAAATCTAACAATTAGATGTGCCAGACAGATCAAAGAGGCTTACATTGTCATCTTAAGATGTCCAGTTCTCAAAAGATTGAAAGGCCTCATTACTTCTCAATGGGGAAGACACGTGTCCTTGGTGTTTGTAAGCCAGTCTGATTTGTGTCCACATTACTACACCCATCCTTGATCCAGAATGTGATTTTTTTTACAGCTAGAGAATCAGTGTTATTTAGGGTCAGACTCCTTCAGTGGATTGGTTTTCACCACATGGGGGGTATCAGAACCACAGTCTGTTTGGCCACAGACTGGAATCCATAAACAGTTCACTCCACCATTCTCAGTGAACCAGACACCACATTACAACATGTGACCAAACAAAACCGAATGAGCAAACTTCTCAGGTGGCCACTGCACTCATAGGTCTACGGTTTCCCCTACGCGTGGGAGTCTCAGTCAGAAGGCAATCGATTTACATGTCGCTTAAACTGAAACAAAAAAAAATACTGCTCATCACTCAGACACAGTACTGCTATACTTCTCCAAAAAGACTGCTGGAAGTTACTCTGATTTATATACTGAGAAAACGCATTACAACAGATAGTATGTGATAGTACATCTTATGTGCAAGAAAGTCAAATATAACTTCTGTATGAAAAACAATGCTACATAAATACATGATTCCCTACACTGGACCTACTTGGGGGACGTCAGTGTTGTCTGTGCAGGAGACTAGGGGCTGACTCAATATCCTGGACCAGGCTTCTTGTGTGATCTGAGAATAAAGGTGGCTGGGGGCCACCTCTGCCCCCAAAATTCCACTGGATCTTAGGGAATCAGCACCTGTCAGTTGGGTCACATCAGCCCTGACACCCACTGTACCCTCTGAGCTCAAACTGCCCTGTACACCGTACCCTGCATACCTATATACACCATCAACTGTTTGTATAACAAACGAACACTTTTATTTCTGCACATACTTTCAATTTCAAAAACTAAAATATGAAACCTTGGAAGATTCATGTAGAAGGTTTTCATTCTGCTGTTTAATTGTTTATAACTGCATATAAACTGTTCTGTCACCGTTGGGGGATTTATTCAATTTTGTGTAATTTTTTTGTGAGATGTTGCTACCAAGAAAATTACAAACAGCTCAGAGTAATTTCCTTGTTCATTTTTATGAGCATGCTGCAGCTTTATAGTACGTTTTATAAGGTGAAGGCTGTCTGGGTTTCACTTGGGGGTTAATGGCTTTGACTCCAGCGGGCTGTAGACTGATTCCTGGTGCCTCCGAATTACCGTCATCTATTTACAAGATGCCCTGTTGGGTTCACTATTGTCAGCAGGTCAGCTCTTAAATGTGGCCCACACACAAGGGCATGAGGTTCACTTAAGATTAAAGATTTTGTGAATGTAAAATCATGAATATGGAACACCACCAGAGGGCAGTATTATAATTTAATATTTATATTTTAAACTACTGGTGAGTGTCATTTTAAAATAATCTTTTCATAAATCTCTTGAAAATTTGTTGTAGACCTACAAAAAAAAGCAAACACGTTATTGCTTGTTGGCCTTTGTCTTGTCTTGGGTTGTGCTTTTTTTCCCGGCAACCCCTGAAATCAAGTGTGGGTCGCCCGACTGAAGAGAACGAGGCCCCACCCACGCCTGACTTCAGAGGTCATCACCTGGAAACCATCCTCTGGTTCGTGCCACAGCCGAGCTTCACGTGTCACTTCCTGTCCGAACCCATGCTTCTTTTAGCCGCCCCGGTCTCCCAAGGCACGGCCCCCTGGTCATGGGACCGGCAGCAAATTAAGCACCTTTTTAACGTTTAGCTAAACCTCTGTGGCTAATAGACAGGCACTCTTCAGTGGGATTCGATATCTACCACAGGAGCGGTTTGCTATTACATGGGCTTTTTAATACCACCTGGTTTCCATCAGTGCTCTATTACTGAAAGCGGCAGGCTACCAGAAAACATGAGTATTTAATCAAACGTGGAGCGATCTTGGTGAAAGATTACACAAGTGCAATCCCTAGGCATGCGGCATGTGGAAAAAAATAAACACGAAGGCATGCAGTTCTCTGTGAGTTTAGGAGACCGGGCAGGCGAATGCACAGAGCTATGGCAGATGTCGGTAGCATCATGCACGCTGCTGGGGGCGCATGCTTCAATGCCGGGGGGGGGGGGGCTGATGATAACCAGGCTGCCTCTTGCCCACTGGAGGGGCCAGCTCCTTGGGTTAAACCATGCCGCTCACCTGAGGCCAGGGGGAAAAAAGTTTCAACAATGGACTCCATTCACTGCAAATTAACTTTTTGGGCAGGGTAAGCAGGATGAGTGCATTTTTTTTCTAAATTCCTTCCTTTAAAATTGCTTTCATGAATACAGAGGTTTGTTTTAGGCCTGTAAAATAAAACCAGGCAAACTTTTGTGTCTGTTTCCTTGTGTTTTTGACTGAGGAGTACACCACAGGAAGCTGCATTTGAACTTGGACCAGTGAGAAGATCTGGACAAGTTGTCTGTCTGGCAGTTCCACATTAGCATGCTCAAAACCATCCATCCACCCATCAACCTTCCAGAAAAATCTCCAGGTGAGGGTTAGCTGAGATATTCTCAAAGCATGCTTTTCTAAATTAATATTTGCATTTAAAGTATAAGGGGTCAACCAATGTGACACAAAGGTCATCCATGTCAGTCCAAGTCAGCTGCTGATTTCATAATGCATCATACTGGATTCAAGGTGTAATATTACATATTATCACATGGGGGCAGTGAACTGAGGCCGCAGTGTGACTCACTTAAATCCCAGCCTCATTAGCATAAAAATCACACCCAGCACCCACAGAAGCTGGCAGCTCAAGGTGCAGTTCTGACACAGCATTATTTACTTGTAAACAAATGGTTGTAAAACACAATGTGCGGGGGAGGCGTAGGCCCAGCCGTGAGGGTTTGAGCAATTCTTCTGGTACGCAGACACATTAGCAACTTGATCTCAGGTGACTACGTGATCTTACCCATCCGTGTGCCAATATACATTAACCGGTTTATTGAAAAAAACAAAACAGTATTTAGTTTAGACCAGTCAAACCACTTAAAGAATTACTTTTACACAGGTGAAAATAATATTCCTGGCAAGCGTGATTTTATTTGTCCCTTTTATTCAACTAACAGCCCAGGTAGGACCAAAGCCGGCATACGTCGTATGCCATGTGGACCTGCAGAGTGAAATTATAAATGGACTTTAATTATAGTAACAGCTACTGGCTCTCCACAGGACACTGTCTGACCAGCCATAGTAGCCGCTTCTTTAACGGCGATTTTCTGCTCCTAAAACGTGTTTCTCTACCTTTCAAACTCCAGGGGGAGTCAAACACCACTCTGAAAGCCTTATTTTTTCCATCATACATGTCAAAGATCATTACAGCTGACTGTGAAGAGTGAAGGATCATATCAAAAGAACATACTCAATAAATAAGTCCTTTTAAATTTGTGCATGTTAGTACTATTACGGAACGGACTGAAGCCACAAACCCTTAGGCAGGTAACCCAAAAGGGGGCTGTTAACTAGCCTATGGTTCTAAACCTTATTTAAAGGGGGCTTCAGCACCCTTATTTTTGCCTCATCTCCCCAAAAAGAATTTTTCAAAAACCTTTCAGCGATTTACCCTGTATTTTTGTATACATCTCATATTCCCTGCTTGGCAAAGCTTATCATGGGTAGCCCAGAGGGCATTTCATGAGGGGGCAGAGCCCCCCAATGGTCAAATCCGAGAAACACCCCAGCTTAAACCCTCCCTTCACTGCGTTTCAAGGCTGCTTGTCTATCGGGAGTCTGACTGCGGAAAAACCGGTAACCAGCCATACCCCCATACCCTCCCTGAGCGGAGTCCCTCAGATACAAACCGCTGCTCACCGGGACACAGTGCACTCTCTGCCTCATGCGAGTGCGCGATGAAACTCTGGGGGTGCTTCTGGGGGGGTGATGGGTATTGGCAGAGCAGCGCATGGTGAGGATGATCTGCGAGTGGCCTGGAGCAGGCTACGGAATGTTCCTCGGGAATCAAAATCTGTTCTGCAGATAAAAGCACATCCTGTGCCCCCCCCAGCAAAACCTAAAGCCCCTGGAATGAGAAACACAGGCAGGGTCCGTGTGGGTGGAGGGGCGGGGCAGGCAGTGCTCTGTTACAGGAAAACAATATACCAGATACATTCTGCATCTGTGTAAAGAATTATTGACCTTCTCAGTCAGTAAAGCCAGAGACATGACACTCGCAATCAATAAAACTTCATTCTGAGTTAATCTGGATTTGAATAAAAATATGAACTAGCTTCCATGTAATATAGGTCAGTCTGTATACTGTATAGTCCTATAGTCCTATAGACTTTTTTCTAGCTAGTTTTATTTTAAAACAGTTCCTGTTTGCCTCAGTGGTGAAATATAACATTTAAAGATGCAGCAACCTGATCCAAATCAAAAAGCCACAGCACACAGATCAGGAAGACTGGTAATTACTCAGTTTATAGGCTGATACTGTTTATACAATAAGTATAGGCAGACATTGATCAGCTAGATCGAAAATTCGACTGACTCGGAATAGTGACCTTGATCTTAAGAGCATCCATCCACAGATGGTCAGCAAACCACTTGTCCTAGTCAGGGTCTATCCTCAGACACCATTCACGCCTACGGGCAATTCATTAACTCCTAATTAACCTCAGCATGTCTTTGGACTGTGGGGAGAAACCGGAGCACCCAGAGGAAACCCCACGACGACACGGGGAGAACATGCAAACTCCACAGACACGGAGCCATGATGGAGACTTGAACCCAGGTCCCAGATGTATGAGGCAACAGGGGTAAGCACTGCACCACCATGCCACGCCATCTAAAAACACTTTTCATCAAAATTAGAGGGGGTCGTACGATTAGACTTGTATGGTTGACCCAGAATGATCTCTTTGTGGTTTAAAATCCCCACTAGTGCCCCGAAGTGCAGGGGAACCTGGCTGAGCACTGGCGAAGTTACCCATGACGGTATCGGTCAGGTCTTCCCACCCTCTCAAGGACGGAAGGGCCAACGGAGCCAAGGCCAAAGATACGCGAACTTTTGATGGAGCAACCGATCATTTTAACGCATACCTGCGCTGCCAGATCGTAGGCATGATCCAGCAGGATGCAGGGTGGAGCAAATTTGGCTGCAAGTGAAACCCAAGATTACAGGACAGAACTTCCTGTAAACTTTCAATATTCCCCACTGCCACGTTCTCAGTTATGGCAAAGAGACGCAACACACAAAAACGATACTACATCTACAGTAAATGCAAATAATTGACTCACCCAGAACTTGTATCTAAAATCAGTTACATTTAAACAGTTTATATACAGTTGTGTCTCTACTGAGGGAGTTCAGGAAAAGCTGCTTAGTCATGTTCAGAGTAAAATCCCCCCAGGACACAAATCACCAACTGCATGATCACAAGTCCAGACCTCAGGCACTCGCCTACTCACTCCTATGAAATCACATTTCCTAACATCCTCCTTCTTCACTTCAGGTAGGAACTCAAAATAGAACCACTCTCTCATGCCAAATCCCCGGAGTCCTACTTACAGTAGACAAGCCAGCGGGTTACAGGAACCAATGAAATGTCACATGACCAGTCACAAACTGTAACGGTATCCCCCCCCCAGGATCATGGTAACCCCATTATACCACGAGCAAAGCACGCAAAAGCCACAGTGAAAAAAAAAAACTGATGCCACATCACCTGGACTGTCCCTCCCCACTGGACACCTCCCTCGAACCCGTGCTCTTAACTAAATCTGTTGCTGGCTACTGTTGCGGCCTTTGGCACACCACGCCTAGGGCTCAGAATAACACAGGAGAAAGGAAAATAAATAAGCAAAGATGTGGGGGAGGCTTTGAAGAAGGCAGAGAACCAAAACATGATGAAAGAGAGCTGTGTCAAGAGGGAAAGTCTGGATCCAGCAACGCAGAATGAGCGATCGCCCAGGTTGGAGGGGAAAGGGGGGATGAAACACCTCAGCTGTGGATGAGAGAAGGAGGACTGACAGTAAAGAGTGACAGACACTCAGAACACTAGTTAGGAAACAACTTGTGAAATCAAGACATCAGCCATAGTCTCACCAGTGCTGGCTACGGCTGTACCCATAGACCACTAAATAAATGAATTCAATGCGTATGAATGTCAAAAAACAGGCAAATACAACCAGACAACATAAAGCTAGAAATATACTGGTAGGTAATAATGCCACATAAACAGAATCATCATCTCAATACTTCAGCCTAAATTCCAGAGATATGGGCCCCGCTAAGGATGACAAAGACAATATTAGGGAAGAAGCGTCCATTATTGTTACTTCCTGGGCAGAAAATAGACCTGATCCACCAATCAAGAATTTCCTCACTAGTCTCTGAAATTGTTCATTTCTTTGTGTAACTTCCTGCAGCTCTGCAACCATGTAATAAAACAGACAGTCACATGGCCTCCAGGACCCCATAAGTCAATCAAAGTGGGCTGTCACGGAGGCGGACACGGGAACGGGGCATAGTGCGCAAAGAGGTGGACAACCCACTTGGAGCTCAGGACACAAATGGGGGTTTATTAAATAGAACAAAAGGAACACAAGACAAGCCTAACAAAACAAAGGGACCACGGGGGGTCAAAAGTAAAAGGGAATAAACTAAAGCAAAACAACAGAAACCAGATAAGGGCAACAGCAATCAAATACAATCAGTCTAAATCACAAACAACAAAATCATAAGCAACAAACCACTGGGGAACAGGACAGAAGCAGGAACTAAAATACTAAGGGGTAACGAGACTAACACAGGACAGGTGAGGCTA
>JAABNX020000119.1:2885381-2927779 GCA_015163995.2 Mormyrus lacerda | reverse complement strand
AACCAGTTATCAATCCAGGTCGCTACAGTTCCTAAAATACCTGTCGCTTTGAGTTTAAGTAGGAGCCTCTTGTGGGGAACAATATCAAAAGCCTTTAGGAAATCTAAGTAGATGACATCATAGGCCTTCTTATCATCAACTTCCTGGAAATAACCTGGAAAAACAAACATCTTGAATTAACTGAATTGAATGAATGAATCCGCAGTGCAACTTTGCTAAAAGTGTCTGGTTTGTTGGTTCAATACATATTTACGAATGATACACTTGTTCTGACAAAATTTTATTTTGGGGAAAAAAATGGTGTTAAATTGCAGCTACAGTCTCTTGTCTCTTGCTGAGCATACATGGATTAAATTATAAAAAATTAAAACGATAGGCGAACAGCTGAACAGTTTACATTAAAATCAAAACTTACATGGGTACACCTTCTGTACACCTGAAATACAACCTATCTACATGTTGGGTTTGGTTCTGTGCTTGAGATTAAAGTATAACAAATGCAATTTTGTCCTGAACTGAAATAATGTTTCACAAAAACTAGAATAGACCCATTGTTAAGAAATCCATTACAAGATGGAGGTCTAGAAAAAAATGTATCATTGAATCAAGGGTTTTTAAAGTGAAAACATAAACACGTCAAACACCTGTAAACAGAACAGTCAAGCACTACGCTCTACTTATCTTTATTAAGCTTAAGGAAAGCACTCCTTTCCAATGTAACTCTTGCTCTGTTACAGCGGCCACTGGAAAGCTCTCCAGTTAAACTAAAGACTCGCTCAGCAAAGGCTTGGGAAGCTGGCATTGTACACAGAAAATTGGACCAAATGTCCTGTTGGTTCTTTCTCCCGCTCCTTAGCATTGCAGCTCTGGTGCAAGTAGTTGCCTGTAGTTTTGTGTAGCATCTGGAGGGGCACAGGTGGTTTGGTGGACTCTTGTGTAAACGAAAACGAGGAGGGAGTTTTGTTTAGTTTTTATTTCTTGCAAAACATTTTAGTTTCGTTTTTATTCGTCAAATATAAGGCACATTAACAGAGTCTTAGTCAGTATTTTTAGAACATTGGTGCGGTTTCATCATTGTCTCGTCTTAGTCATGGGAAAGAGGGTCCTTGACGAACGCATTTCGTCTCATCTTGTCTGACATAATTAACACAGACAAAGCAATTTTCTATTATTGATACGTTATGACAATGAAGTGTTCTTAAAAATATATAATGAACACTGTGACAACCATGTTCATACACCCCTAAATGCCATAAAGGTCAGTTCAGCTCTGATGTGTGATGGCATTAATGCACCACAACGCATATCTACATCACTGATGCCTCATTTCTTCCTGCTGGGACAGTTTCCTTTCAGGACAAGAACACTCTGACCCAAAGATCTCCCGTCCTCGACATCTGACCACTGCTGTCATCGACCTTCTCCCCTCCCATCCTCTGCCACATATAACACTGCCAGCAAGATGTTTACTTAATTTCTCTCTCGGTGCCTCTCCCTTTTGCCTGACGCGATGGCTTTGGTGTAGCCATCATCTAGCTTTGCCAACATCTTAAGCACCACGGACATCTCCCTGCAACCCCACCATGCATCCACCTCTGGCGGGAGTCTCGTAAATATGTCAGTAAGGAAGGTGTTCATCACCATTAAACAAAAGGACCACCAACAACTAGAATGGCAGTGCGTCCAACAATCTCTAGCTGGAAACACATGGTGCCAAGAACCAAGAAATCCTTGGGGCAAACTGTCAAACAGTGAAGAATGTCTCCTTCCCCAGACCCAACCACAAAAGTACACAGAATGTGCCCCCAGTGGCCTTGTCTCTAATCTGATTAAATCCATGTGCTGAGTACAGCACCCTGCGTGCCCTGAAGACATAACTTCCCCAAGAAGTTACACATCCTGTAGTAATTTCAATAGGCTGATTTCAGTCATGACATCAGACTTACTGAGGAAGTACTATGTTCTGTCAACAAAGCGTGTGACATCTGAACTTTGACCTCTTGAAGCACCCATCTTTACTTTCTTAATTGGTTTTCCCCATTTCCAGCTAACTGATCGGCTCAGGATGACTGTAATTCAGATACTGTCACTAGATTTGGCAGCAAGAAGCAGCAGGTTTAATAAGAAGCAGTACAGGAACGTCTCGATGGACCAGAGAGCAAAGTCCAGAAGTGAGGTTGTGGAAAGTTACCTCAGACACTTAGGGTTGAAAGTTCTCCGTGCTTGGTAAAGCCTAAAAAAGTGTTTCTTAAAAAAAGTGTAAACTATTTTAACAGATCCTGATGAGGAACTGCTGAAGAATGTGGATAGTGCTCATCTGGCTAAAGCCTGCGATTAACATCTGAAAACTAAATGTTTTTTAAAAAAAAAAAAAAAAAAAAACCAAAGCCATCCATAACAATAAACTATATTCTGAAATCTGCAATCAAGGCAAAAACAAGATCAAATATGTTTCAGTTTTTATCTGGGTAAAGCACTGCTGTTGGGCCCAAATATGTTTGGAATATCCACTTGGGTCTACATGGTAAAGCAGACCAGACGCGGACTGTGAAACATCTCATCAAAGATCTACAGCTGGAGATGCCGACTCCTCACAGACCACCATGTGATCTCCAATGACTTCAGAGGGGAGCAATCTCTGGCTCCTTTGGGCTGTCTAGCTTAATAACATTGCTGAATTCTCACTCTCCATTACGTGGTACTGGGATGAGGACACAAACCCCACAAGTTTACTGGCTGTCCCTAGTATCCAGGCCAGAGTAATCAATAGAAGGGTTTATCAAAATGAATAAAAGAAAGGAAGTAGCAGTGGACACTAAGGCCCAGGCAAATAGCAAGACCGGTACTCTATCATTAATAAAACACAGCAACTGCTAACAAACAGGTAAATAAATACAGACATTTTTAGGTCCACCATGTCTTACCTGCCATGTCCATCTCACCCTCCTGTCTCCTCCCTGGCGTGGCCCTATCAAGACATGCCTGTTACTCGTTTGTGTTGCGTCTGGCTTTGATCACTCCCAGTTGCCTCTTGTTAGCTCCCTCATTTGTTCTGTATATACGTGCTCCCCAGTCCTGTGCACCCCAGTCCAATCATTGACGTCAACCCATCCTGTTGCTGTGCCCTTCCTTGGTTCTAGTCCAATCCACTTTTGACCCCTCGTGGTCTAGTTTGTTTCCGTTTAGTAAAATAAACCCCCTTATTAATTTTCTGAACACCTGCCTTTGAGTCCTCCATCCCATTTTGTTGTGATGAAATGTCTTTATCCACATAAGGCTGACAAAGTATCCTTCCTGTATTCAGTGAGCATGGATATAAATGGGATTAAGAACTCATAGCCTGGAGCCTCCTGGTCATTGTGTCATTCAAAGTTTGCTTGAGAACGAAAAACAAAGCAAGACAAAAGTCAAAGAGCTCAGGTGCCACTGCCATTTCCTAAACCGACTTAGATTTACAAGCAACTCAAAGCTCCAGACCCATTTGTATATTTGACTAGAGAATTTGGAGTCGGGTTCCTTGACTATAACAGAGGCCCTCCTGGAAGTTAAATCAGTAAAGCCTCAGAATACAAGGCCATGCCCTAAACCACTGTTCCTTTACTGGTCCAGCTTTTTAGATGGAGCTTCAGAGAGTTTGTACCCTTAGTGGTAAAGGCATGATTTATGGCTCTAAGATGGAACACTCATCCCTGAACATCTGCATGCATCTGTACAGCTGAAAATCTGCGCAATAACTGCACATTGTGTGGGTTTCTATTGCTATTTCATTCCATAATTTTCCCTCTTCTCTTGGGATGAAATATTCCTGGTCACACCAGCCAGACGAACTTTTATTAGCAAATAGGGAAATTAACTATGTTCATTAAATTATCATCATATCAAGATTCCTCCTTTTATCCTGCTTAAAAAACACCATTGATCACATTCCAGTATTTTCATTAGACTTGATTTTTTTTTATAAAGTTTTCATAACTGAATGACCAAAAAAAAAAACCTGATGAGAGATTATCAGAGAAAAAGCTTAGCGTTTTTGCTGTCGTCGGCTGCCTGCTTTGGCATTGTTTTGCTAGTGCTCTTGGCCAAGACATTGCCTCATAATGCAGAAATAACTTCATCAACGGAAGAGCTAAAACAATCACAGCTTAAGAGGTTTTTTTCAAAATGCCCAATATGCCAGATGGCCAGTCCAGCCCTGGAGAGCAGCAGTGTTTCACCGACATGTAGCCAGTCACCTAATAAGAACAGAGGCCTGTATCACATAGCATGATTTCTTGCTTAGCCAGATAACTTGTTAGGTTTAAGGTAGTCTGGCCTAAATTTAAGTGAAAAAAAGTCCATTTTAACTATGGTATCTTAAATCCAACAAGTTAGCCAGCACAGCAAGAAATCCTGCTTTGTGGTACAATGCCACTGGTCCCTAGTTTAAATGAGAGTCACCTGTCATTCTCATTTATTTCAACATGATAGGTTAATGTCTTTAAGTGTAAGTCAATAACATTATACTGATTATGACATAAGCAAAACTCAGCTAGTGGTCTGGGTCTTGGGCCTGTCATGTGAGCTGAGATGTAGGTTCTGCAGTTTTCTCAGTGAAGCCCCTCCGGCCCCCCCCCCAACAGTCTGATAAACTCATCCCTCCATCCATCCATCCATTTTCTGTACCCATATGTCCTATTTGGAGTCTGGGGCCAAAGAAATTTGCATCAAGCTTGTTTGGGGAGAACCAAACTAATAGCTCAGAGTTGTCAAAATCTTATCTAGCTCTGATTTAAAGGAACCCAGGGTTTTAGCTTCCGCTACGCTACAGGAAGATTATTCCATACTCTAACTACACACTGTGTAAAGAAGTGCTTCCTCAAATTCATTTTAAAATGTTCTCCTGCTAATTTCCTCCTCCGCCTATCCCAGATCCTATGGGTGTGAGGCAGGGAACAACTCAAGATGGAGTGCCAACCCATCACAGGGAACATTCACACACTATTTACTCACACATAGACACCTGTGGGCAATATGCTTACTCCAATTAACCTCGGCATATTTATGGACTGTGGGGGGAGGGGGAGGCTTGTAACCAGAGGAAACCCCATGAGAACATGCAAGCTCCACACACAGGGAGCCATAGCAGAGTTGGACAATGGATGAAATACCAAACTAGCCCTTCTTACATGCTCAGTCACCTCGATCTAGGCCTTAATTAACATTCTAAAAACACATTAGAGCAGTTGTGAAATAAGTGAGAATGCTTACCTTTTGAACACACAATTAAACTGAAACTCAAGTAATTAAAAGACCAGTATGGCTATTGCATTATTTGTAACTGTACATTGAATTTCAGAGCCCCAAGCAGCATGTCAGCATGTCATGTGATTTAACTAGGAAAAAAAAAACTTAAAAACGAATCTGTGCTTGTTAAACCCTGCATGCCCATGTGCATGTCAGACATGTATTCTGATTTCGGCCATAGGGCTGTGGTTTTGAAAAACATCTGCCTTATTCATTAACTTGCATGAAGGTCCCAGACCATTCAGGCTATAAGGACAACCCTGGGAGTGATTTCCTTAGTGGGAATCTGATCCATCTCCCCCACCTACAGCTAATCCACCTATTACCAGGCACTGCCCGTGCCATGCTAGCAATATCAGGCTAAAAGCAGGGTGGCCTTGGCATGTGGTACAACTGTAGCGTTTCTGAGAAGACACACATCGAATATATGGTTTCCCAGCTTGCGAAGAGAAAAGCGCGATATGGAGATTTTCCAAACCAAGAAATACAAATAACTTGTCAGATGATGCCACATCAGAAATAAAGTTGCCTTCCAGACTTGTAGAGTCATGGATCTGGTCCCAGCTTTAGAAGTCTAGTCAACTCAGTTCATTACTTGGGGATAAACAATATTTGACACACAAGAACACGTTAGACATATTCATAGAAAGGAAAAGGAACACTTAGGCCAAGTGAATTAATTAGCATCATGTTATACTCATTATACTCTAATGATTCAAAAAACAGCTGGGTAAGACGCTGAAACCCAGTAACCAATTAGAGTCCCTTTTTTAGAGGAGTCGGGGGATACTGCTTGAGTCTTGGAGTTAAGAAGCAGCTCGTTTTACCACACAAGAGCCAAAATCAAAAACAAACAAAAATTCACATTCCGCCCCTTTTGACCTGGATCTGCCCTCTACCCAGAGTGATGGCGGACGGGCTGAGAGGTCTTCATGCTTAGATACGCTGGAGTAACTCCCTCTGTGTAACAGCCAAAGTCTCAAATTTCCAATTCGATGCCGGTGTGGGGAAACCAAGGAAAGAGGGACATGTAAGTATCTGGACAGGTCAAACAAGCCATGCAGGGGTGATCGGTTCAGGCTGTGAAACAGATTCCCACAAACTGCACCAGTGGTTGGGCTAATAGCATCATTAGATACATGTGGGTCTGGTACTGTAGATACTCCATGACAGGAACCAGAATTGCTGCACCCCAGCTTCAACATCCTACCATGAGAAACTGTAGAAATGCAGAAACCTTGGTTTCATCACTATTTGTAGAATTATGCCGCGGAAGCTGTATTCTTCTTTATAACATTTTAATTATGCCCCCTCTGTACTCCCATGTTCCCCATTGTGAGACACGTTCTGCAGAATTGCGTACAGTACCCAGGAAAGTCCTACTTTGCTCTCCTGCAGATACAGACAGCCTGGTCCACACAGAAGCTCTCTGTGTTTTTTCCCACAAAACAATTTTCTGAGCTTAAAAAAAAGACAAACTCAAGACTGAGCTGACAGGATGAATATTATTACCAGACAATGCATTCTTATATGTACGTTGCATGTACCTTTTTCTCTTCTGAGCCTCTCTTGCTATTATTCATTTCATAATTGCAGCAGGAGGGGATACCAGCCCGGGAATTGAGATGTTATATGTTCTAGTGCCAGTAAACCCAACTGGAACAACCCTGACCACACGGGGACCCGTGTCTGGAAGTTTCCATTGCTGAGTCTCTGACCTTGGCAGAGGACAGCTGATGGTAGGACCGCACCCTTTATCTTTTCACCCAGAAGGTAGCCTTAAAAAGAGAAGCAGATCCTCTGTTTCAGCAGGTAACGTTATTGGCTGTCAGAGTCACCCACAGAAGGGAAAAGGATCAAATTCTACCATAAAAGCCCCCAAATTAGGTTTAGGTAAATCACTTTAAAATGTTAGCTTTGTATCCTTAAATGATTGCCAAGCCTCTTTTCTTCTCTTCCATGTCACTATTCCACCCAAAACTGTACAAACTTATTTTATTAAAGCCTCAATTCATTATAGCCAATCAGGGTTTGTTTATGGTGGACCAGGAGAAGCGGAACCAAGGGTAGGATAAATGCCTGAGGCCTTTGGGTCATCAGCCTAGGGGTGAAAGGCAGTATCTCACAAAACATTCCAACAAGAGAGCAGGAACGCAGAGGTGAGAGGAAACACCCTGAAAAAACAGCCGCCATTGTCGATTTATCACCTGCGGCTCTCAACGCGACTCCTGGCCATAGTCAGCTCAAGTAATTACTGCCATTCAGTGCCTGGAACACAGTCAACCAATACAGTCAAGGATCCGTCACACAGCTCCGAATATGCCAGAAGTTAACAGAGTTTTTAAATAGTTTCTCACTTCAGCCAAAAACCAGAAACTGACACTAGCACCTTGATCCTACGTACCGCTCTAATCGTCCAAATAAATCCTCCTCTCGGTGCCTTTCCTCCAACAGCTATATATCACCCAACCACAATCACTAAACCCCTTTCATTATCGGCCACGATCACCAGACATTATTTTCCATTGTCCTATTTCTATAGGTCAGAGAATCTACTTACACTTTTCATAAACTGGCAAATTTACTTTTTTCTGTATTTTTTTTTAACCACCTGGGGAAAAATACTGTAAAGTACTTTAGGAAAGTATGTTGTATTAAATTACACTTGATTTACTGATTGATTGACTTGCAGGAAAGATGCCCAGACCTGTATAAAAGGGAGACTGTAGCTGTGAGAAGTGAGCAGAGGTCACACATGTTTGGCCAAACGAGGGAAAAGTGCAGATCCATAAACAAAGAGGAATTCTGGGGTGCAGTTAGAGGCTCAAACAGGAATTCTGGGGTGCAGTGAGAGGCTCGAACAGGAATTCTGGGGTGCAGTGAGAGGTTGAACAGGAAGTCTGGGGTGCAGTGAGAGGCTCGAACAAAGGCTCCAAGAAGGTCTGAAGGACAGCATCAAGGAAAGGCAAAGGGAAGAAATTAAAAAAAGGCTCACCATACTGACAGCGGGGCCCATCAAAGCCTGGGGGGCATTCGCAGAGCTGGGGGGGGCCTTCCCGGCACAGTCCACCATTAAAACACACACCGCCACTGCAGACCGCTGGGGAGAGACGAACGGAGGAGAGAGAGAACAGGGCTGTGACTGCAAGGCCTGCACAGACCCCACGCCTGCCAGGGGTCTGCAGCCATCCTCACTGCATGTGAAAGTGAAAGTTACACATTCAACACTGGATTTACTGCATGTGCTGCATATGAGTTTGAACTGATGCCCTTAACCTGTTACTTAATGCATTTATTACTGCAACAAATAAACATTCATAATATATTCCAGTATCTATAATTAATGACAACCAATCCTTTTTGTTATAGCTGAAGAAATCTGCATCCAAATTAAAACAAGCAACTAGATTATGATGGAAACATCAAGTAAAGAATCAGGATTAAATCTGAATTAAAAAAAAAAACAAACACAAAGCACAACGGCGCGTTGTTGCCTCACACCTCTGGGACCGAGGTCCGGGTGGGTGGAGTCGTCAAGTTGTCCCTGTGACATTGTGGGGTTTCCATCAGATTTCCCCCCACAGTCCACAAACGTGCCCAAGTTGATTGGAGTTACCAAACTGCCCAGAGGTGTGAATGTGACCTACAGTGGGTTCACATCTCATCTTGAGCTGTTCCTTGCCTTGTGCCCTTAGGCTCCAAACCCCCTGTCACCCTTAATAGTTCACGTGGCACGGGGCGTGCAGTGATTACAGCACGTTGCTGCGCCCAGCACACGACAAACCGCCAGAGGGATGAGACCCGACGGCTGTGTAGCGGGTGATACCTCAGCACCACACTAGCCCAAATGGAACAGTGTGAGTTTTTCTCAGTGGTGGGAGTGACGGTCCTGCCACTAAGCCCCAAATTTCTCTGTAAGTTGGAGGACCTCCTCACAGGGCTGGATGTAGATTAACGTCATACCCAGGACGAAGAAAGAAAAAGAGAAACTGTATGGCAAAAATGGATGCATGCAAAATGAAAGGCCATGTTCATAGTCTTAGTGATGTTTAGGGCTCCACTGAGATATGGTCTAAATTATAGTTAAAATGAGAGGGCCACCTGCAAATGCAGGCAGATGCAACTTAACGTCACCAGGTTTGCTTCCATCGTTTTGGAACCCATCTCTAATGTGGGGTCACCTGTCCAGGAGACTTCATGTGAGTTCATGTCACTCAATGCATTGCTCTCATTCTGCTTCACATTCAAATCCAAAGACTGCTTTGATGTGCTGGGAACTGCAAACCAGAGATTTACAGTTATTGCTCTCATATAAAACAGGTGAAGTAAGTTCAATGTTCTGACAAACATGAGTCAGAGCTAGTCAGATTTGATCGACGTAAGCCTTATTAGCACTGGGAAAGTGCTCTGAGTTATGGAAAATGCAGAAGATCCTAGAAGGTCCTTTACATTCTTATCACAGTGCTGACCCTCATGGATCACCCTCATCACAGAAGGACACCAGCAATTATCAGTCTGCATCATCAAAACATACTGTAGTACTGACTTACAGTATAGCAACCTTTGCCCCTGGGTAAGTTAACAGGTGCTTCTCCAACAAATCTCTTGCTCCATGTAAAAATGTATAACTACCTTCGCTTTGAATTGTGTCTAATACGTTTTTTTTCATCTGCAAATTTCAACTTCAGTCCACATAAGTAGCTTAGAATAACTGTTGCCAATAGTGATTGAATGCTAATTCAAAAACATTATACCCATGAATAGGGAGGCAAGAAGGGCTTCTTTGTAACGGCTAAACTATGATTCAGCTCCTTATTGCTGCCTTAATTCCTGGTTTATTCTTTGCTTTGTGTTTCCCACTAAATAGGTGAGAAAAGGAGGTTATTAGTAACACCAAGTGGACACAGGGAAAAGACAAATTTCCATGACGGGGTAATTTTGTCTTTCTTTCAACGGTTCGCAAGCAGGACCACTAACTCCAATCTCCAGTCTAAACATCTCCAGACAACCATCTGGCCCCATCCCAGACACCTGGCTGGGTTCTGGCATGTTCTCCCACACATCACACAAGTCTGAACTCCCAGAGCCCTGGACTGACTGTCCCAGTGGCAGACACGTCCACATTGCTCTGCCATAGATAGCCTGTTCATTTTGGCAGGATATGACCTGCTGACATTAACTTCCTGGTCTTTATTACTGCACGATAACTCTCACTATTTCCCCAACAGCTAAGTCACGGAAACGCAGGTCATCCAGTGGCCAGCAAAATGAGATTTCTTTTCTTCTTTTCACAATTGTGTTTATTGATGATATTTCAATACACTATTGCCATAGGATTTTAATGAAAAGCAAACCGAATTTATTATTCTTGGCAAATATGAGGAAGCAAGTAACTGAGAGAGTATCCCATTAACTGACCACACAAATAATATTTAGATCTCAAAATATCGCCAACCTTGACTAATGGAGCACATATCCAACAGTGGACTCAAAAATTATAATTCTTAGCATCTACGATCAGCTGAAAAAATTTGCAAAATTATATTCTTTCATAATTCTTTCATAACTCATATACGGTTATTCAGAGCACTATATGAAATAGCTTCCAATGTTTCTCAGGAGTGGTTTGAGTTAAAAGATGTTTTTTTTTATTTGAGATGGTACCACAGAGCAAATTTTGGCCAACAAGCGGATGCAGAGGTTCCTTACAGTAGGCCAACCCAGCTGTCTTCATCAGGAGCAGTAGTGACATAGGACTGTAACCGAGCCAATTTCAGTCATTCCTGATACTCAGCAACATGCCATGAAATTATTTTCTAACACATTATTTTCCGGCCATCACCCAGATTGTTTTCCACAATGAAGAGGCTTTACAGTATGTGTGCGGATTATCAGTTGAGTCAGAGGAGGAATGGCAAACCTCACTAGCATTTAGCAAAGATGTGCTTTATACATCCAGTAGCTTTAGCTCGTAATAAACCATTCACCCATTTTCTGTAACCATTTGTCCTATTCAGGGTCGAGGGGGGTCCGGAGCCTATCCTAGAAGCTATTCTAGGATGGGGGGTCAACTCATCGCAGGACACACTCACACACCGTTCAGACACACTAACGGGCAATTTGGTAACTCCAATTAGCCTCTGTATGTGTTTGGACCATGGGGGGAAACTGGAGTACCTGAGGGAAACCTCACAATGACACAGGGAGGGACGTGCAAACTCCACACATGGAACCTTGGCGGAGGTGTGAGGCAACATCTTAATAAGCGATTTAATAAAAGCGTTAAGAAACGACAATATGATTCTTCAATTACTAGGCTTACAGCATGAACACATCTTCACATTAAATTTCCATTCTGATTTCAATTCAAATGAATCATAGTCTTCTCAGCCATGAATAAAACACACAGTACAGACTTTCTTTTGAAGCCATGGTGCAACCGTCATGGCAGGACAGACATCTCAGTGCTAAAGGCTATATGAGTCACGCTTTTCCTTCAGCAGTGCACGAGGTGTTTTCATTCTGATTTGTCATTCAGCACCTTATGCAAATCTAAAGTCTGACCATCATATTTGAGAAGTGCCCACTGCATAATGTACATTAATGACCTCTAAGATTTGAAGACTTTATTCCCTGTTGCCTCCCTATTCCATCAGGCAGGGCCAAGTCCTGCTCCTTTTTCTCTGTTGCGATTATTTCCCTGCATCGAGCTTCCACAGACAAAGGGCCACGCAAAACAGGCACAAGCATCCATTCCTGTTCCAGGGTTATTAGTAGAGACCTTCCTCTTGGTCCCACAATGATTTGGTTGCTATTCCATAGCTAACGTGGAAGACAAATGGATAGATTCATTGTCCCCAGCTGACTGGCTTGTTAGACCTTCTTGAAGGCCACCCCTGCCCACCTTTGACTCCCAGGCCTCCCCTTCAGTGTTTAGCATCCTTGTTCACAGTGGAACTTGGGGACTCATAAAAAGAATGGAGGTCATAAGTTGACATGTCCCTCAGGGTCAGGAGGTTTCTCAGGCTCTGTCAGTCATGTGCCTGGTTACGCTAATTAAAGGATTGATCTGAATATATTCATAGCCTTTTTTAAACTTATTTTGATGTACAGTAATGACACGGCCAAAGTGATTTAAAGATTTCAGCGGCACGTCGGGAACATCAAACATGAAGCATTGGCCGCGTACCACACTCATACTGATCCCCCCCAGAGTTGTCTCAGAAATGGTTTTCTTTAGGAATCTGATGTGTGCAGAGTCTAATGGAGAAGCCACCTGTCAAAATGTTTCATTAAGCTTTTTATGTTGAGTAAACTGTCATCAAGGCACCTAGACATTATTTACATTTTTCTTAACATGACAATTTCCTAAAAAAAGTAATTAGATCAGCAACTTATGAAGCTTGGCCAAGTCTTATACCAGAAAGACAAAACCGTTAAACAAAGAAGAGAACAAGTTCGAGAAAGCTGTCATGAAGGGAGAAGCTCTGTAATGAAAGCTGGACTTCAGGACAGTATAATCTATCCACTGTATAACCCAACGCTGTAACCTGCTAACTGACACAAAGAGGCCATTGAAGTTGAGGAGCAGAACCAGGAAACTCTCTTCCTCCAAACAGGGACACCTTCCCAGCACAGGAACCTAACGCATGGCCAAAAGGTCACAGGAGGTCACACGGTGCCTTGCAGCTCCAGTCATTTCAAATTCAGGTGTTTTCCAGCTGTTTAAATAGATAGTTAAATAGACCGGTGAGCAGGTTGGCGCCTTTGCATGGCAGCCGTCGCCACCGGTGTGTGGATTTGTGTGTGGATGGGTGAATGTGAGGCATGTGTTGTAAAGCGCTTTGAGTGCTTGTAGGAGTAGAAAGGTGCTATATAAATGCAGTCCATTTACCATTTTTACCATTTATATGTGGCTTGCTATATATATGCACATGATATGCACACTATAAGTACCATCAATTACACATCAGTGTTACATCACGATATAAATTACACATATACCTTGATTATTCAGAAACTCTTTTTGGTAACATGAATTTCATTTCACTTGATACAGCATTATTTTCAAAAAATGATTTGATGACAGTAATCACAGCGAGAGCATTATGCACGGCATGGTGGGACAGCGGTTAGCATCTGAACGGGTTTGCATGTTCACCCCGTGAGGTTTCCTACCACGGTCCACAAATAGACTGGAGTGAATTACAGTTGGCAAGCTGCCTGCTGGTGGGAATGGTGAGTGTGCCCTGCAATGGGTTGGTACCTCATCCAGGGTTATTCCCTGCCTTAAGCCTCTAGCGTCCTGCATAGGGCAAATGGGAACGGGGTATGGATGGGATGGAACAGCATTATATCTGTAAGATGTGGGTATGACAGGAACTGTAAGCATACAGGGAAATACAGCACCTGGGTGAGTGAATGGTCTTTTTAGATGGGTTTCCACCACATTGGACTTTGTCTTTCCCCACTCTGCATTCAGTGCTTTGTGGTTCAGTGTTAAACCTTACTGATAGTTATGACAAAATCAACCCAAAAAGGTTTATTCTATACCTTCTCTGTACACCGATTCACTTTCTGCTCATCTCCACTGATGGTGCAGGTGGCTTTTATAATGATTTAGAACATGACAATGAATTTGGGAGGAAATCCATGGCGGACCAGCATGCTGAGATGCTTCTATCTTAAAACTGCAACATAACATTTGGTGGGTCTGCTACACTGGCAAACAAAAGTGTGCAACTTGTGGGGAGAAGGATAAATAAAGGTGTGAGCTGTAAGGAGGGCGTCAGGGAGACTTACGGTGAAGACAACCCGGCTCTTCGTCGAGCTGTGACCACCCGGGGCAGCACCTGTAGACCGTCTGGTGGTCATGTCTATAGACCTGCCTGTAAGCTGTGTAGTAGGCCATCCTGCGACAGAAGAGAAGATGCCCACTCCATTTTGAGTTGACTAAGACTACTGCAGATTAATTATCCAGCCATCCATCCATCCATCTATCTATCTATCTATCCATCCATCCATCCATCTTCTAACCAGTTTGCTGGTCAGGATTTTGGGGGGAGGGGCGGGCTATCTCAGGCACAAGGCTGGAGTACACCAAAGGCAGGATGTCATTCATAAATGTATCATATCATAAAGGACACCCTGTTTTCTCACATCTCCTGGTACTGATACAATTGAAAAAACCTGATGTGAATCTGTTGGCCAACACAGAAAAACTGTGGAAAAATACAATACAACTTTAACGCAATCTTCTTGTTTCCCTGCATTGTCATGCTAAAAGTATGACGGGTCATGGGGATGAAATGGCAGATTATACTGGGTCTAGGCTTCCCATTAGTTAGCAAGTCTTTTCACCGCTCAGCAGCAATTTCCAATGCTCTAAAATGTCCAGTTTACAATTTACAAACTATCCAGTCTGTCATAATTGTAAGTCCCAGGTTTGTGCTACAAGAAATTAAGATTGTTTTGTATGTGTACAATGACAGTTAAATACATTCTTCTTTTTCTTAAAATGGCAAACAAAGCAGAATTTGTAAGCTGTGTTTGGAAACTGCTGTGCTTCGCTGATGAGTTTTCCTTCCCTGGTGAATGTGGATTATCGGAAAACAGAGATGAAGCTATGATGTTTCACGGACATTGAAACAGAGACGTTTTCCAGAGTGTGCAGTGTAAGGTCTGCATCCACTCATTCTCAGAACTGACCCACGCTTGCACCAATTAGATGACTGCTTGTTAATTCTATTTCCTTCCAACTCCCAAGTGTCACGCTGTTCATTAAATGGTTTCTGTAAGTTCACAGTGTTGGTCCCAGTGCTGTGATCATTCTAAAGAATTGAATTTTCCTTTGATCCAAAGTGGGGGTGGTGGATGGGAACTCTAATAATTGTCCCTCAACAAAGAGATCAATTTCCATCCTGGGTTTCCATCTTTCTCATGGCACAGCAGGCCCTGGATTTGATTTCCCTGGCACGGGTCCGTGAGCACATCCCCGACCGCTCAACTCGAACGATTGTTCGCAATAATCTTTTTAACCCCCCCCTCCCCTCCCAAAATGTCTGCATTGCAAATGTGAGTCATGACTGAAGCTGGCTGCCATTTGTTAAGCATGCAGCAAACAGCTGAAATGCATTTTAACCCACCCAACCAATCCTGCTCCTAACTTCAGTCTCAGGACGGGACAGAAGCCGGATTCTGACCAGGATTCGCTTGCCAGTGTAAACATGGGGGAGAGGGAGAGATGTGATACTTTTTTACACACTAGACCTTTTACTCAAACACAATTTTTTTTGCAGAATAAATACTTACAATTATTTCAAGTCCTGCACAGATATAACGGTCTACAGCTGTGGAAATGTTTTGCTTATTTATTTATTTTTTTGAAAAGCAGAATTGCAGTTTTCAGGTTTTATTGTATTAGTTTTGGGTGATTCAGAGTCTTTTCCTTCTCAGATCATCATGACTAAGCGGAGTGAGATGGAGTAGAGAGCCTGGTGATACACACACTCACAGATGGGGCTCACCTCCTCTTGTAGCCGACACACCACATCTGTCCGGCGCAGCCCTGATGCTGCACTTTGACCATGCGCACGAAGGCCTGGACACAAGGCTGCGTCTGGGTCACCAGCGTCAGCTGTCGGGCAGCGCACACATTGGGCCTGCAGGGGGCAGCACATAGACCAGCAAACTTACTAGCGCATTGCTTCATGCTCCAAAAACAAAAACAAACATCCATTCAAAAACCTGGCATATATAAAATAAGCTTATTGTTACATTAATGGAATTTCATAACTAAACCATACAGCACTGTCCGTTTCTTCTCCTCCATTGTCTTATTCTCTTTGTCTTTCCTTTTCCCTGAGTTTGTATTGTTCTGTCTTAATGATGTTGTAATGTTACCACAACAAAACCATGTAAAGCACCCTGGGGCGACTGCTGTGAAAGGCGCTATATAAAAATAAATTTAATCGAAGTGAATAAGACATGCTAACAACCAGAATAGTTTCAGTTATTATTAACATATCAGCGTGTTGTACAGTGATCTTATCCCTGCTTGGAATCTTGTCGCACCTCTGCCAGTGCACATTTGTGTCAGCCGCATGTCCACAGCTGGAAGCCATCGTTCCCAGATGTTTCACCCCTACCCATACATACATCTCCCATTTTTTTGAAACCATAAAAAATCACTCATTCAGCTCATTTAAATAGAAAAAAAAAATCCAGACTGTATTTTATTGAAACACCACAGTACCACTAAGTCAAGAACAGAAGTTATAATGTACAAATAAGTACCTTGTATGAAGTCTAGTAAATGACAAAAAACCATCTAGACGCTATTTAAAACCAATAAAATCAGTGCTATAAAAGTTGAGTCTTGGAAAAAAATAACGGTACCTACCCAACAACATTCAGTGGCACCTGTCCTTTACTGGATAAGATGTAAGGGTGTAAATGCAGGCATAATGTTCTTAATGGAAACACATTGGTGGCTGAGCAAATTCCACAGCGATTAAAACACAACAATATTTAAGTGGATAAGCTATGAAGAGACTGAATAGCATCCTGTGATTTACAGAAATGTTCTTCACCTGAAAGCAACGTAAGGTGTTTTTCATTAAGTAGACTGTATATGATTATAACGCTGTTGCTTAGGTTATGCTGTCAAACATACTGTCACATTTTCTCCTAGCTGAGTGTGTGACATTAGCGGGAGATCTGGGGATATTATTAATCTTGTAGTTTTAGTCCTGGTCCCTACATGAGTAGTACTATCCGCCGTCGTTACTCTACTTCCCTTTGATGAAAGAACCTACAGTGACTGAATGGGATCTGACCACAGAGACGCTTAACATTGCACTGGTGCGATCACTTCTAATGATACCTGAGGTCGGTGTGCATTGAGAGTCTGATGTCCATCATTTTTTTCGTGGATACCGAAGTCAACAAATCGAACCTGGTACCTCCTAAATGGTGAATAAGCTGTGTAGCAAATACCTAATAATGTTTCAAAAATTAAGATGATGATACATTGGACAACTTTTCGGGCAGTGTTTTGGGGGCAGTTGACAAACAGGTGAGACAATGGGGCAAATCCTTTGGATCTTGATGATTACGAAAGGCTGCCCACTGCTGATTAGAGTTTTTCAAATAGAAATGGTTTCCCCAGTATTCGTGTTAATACGCGTACTTATACCGTTATAGTGCAGTTACGTGTAGTTATACCGATAAAAACTATAGTTATGTTAGTCTGAAAGCTTGTATTTCCTTATTAGAACGGGTTACCACTGTTAAAAACTATAGGTATTTTATGTTGATTGGGTAAGTTTCCTTAGCTATTAGGGCACCTTGCCTCTGTTAAAATATAGCTTCTATTGGCATCGTAAGTTTTCTTATCAGGCAATTTTACCCTCTTTTATATATGCAGGTATGCTATTTTGATAAAGTATGACAGACCGATTGATAGCAATATATTTACACTACCAGTATTGCGTTCTAATTAAGTATGCCAAAACGTCAGTACACCGGCAACATTATGTATCGTCACCCTCAGAGTAATGACATGATAATTAACATACCAAAAGCATCGGACACTACGCCTATAGACTTGCATGGCAAATTAAAAGGAATGACGAAATTTCTAAGAATGCACGGACAATCTAAAAGAAGCCTAAAATAACTTATATGACCTACTTACATGTCAGGCTGAAGGTTTCTTCCAGGACGAAATGCCCAGATCCCGTTAATTATAAAAAGAAGAATTACAGCAGCAGAGTTGCGTCCCATTGCTAAGCTACAGAGAGATGCCTTTGAAAGAACTTTACAGATTTCAGCATTAGTAACTGACTGACGAGTTAAAACATAAAGTTCAGGAAAAGTCACATTAAAGTACCAACATCTCCTTTTTGAAAATATCATTTAAGCTATTGAAAAATCCATAAAGAAAAAACAGTGAATACGCCAAGCAGGGTGTTAGTTGTGCTTTGCCACCGCAGGATAAAACATTGATTTTTGTCACTTCTCCATAGATTTCAGAAAAAGCTCTTTGGGGAAATGCGTGGTTTTCGTTTAGCCTGCGTGATGAGTGGTGGCAGATCTCTCCGTACTGTATGTCAAGGAAGAGAATGGCACCGCAATCGCCTCCTTCAAATGGCTATAATGAAGAATCCCACAGGTTAAGACACACCCATTAAAAGTCTAATATTTTTCTCTCTTTTTTTAACTTATCTGACTGCAGAGCCGAGACCGTCAGTAGGCTGAAGGACGATCACTTTGCCATTCATCACCTGGACGATAATGACCCTGACACTAGTAACAGTTTTAAATGCCGTTTGAGAAAATTCTTTCACTCACGCTCCTTAAAACGATACAAACACAGACATTAATTTGTATTTAACCGCAGTGTAGCAAGTGCAATTTTGTATTTTGGGCAGAACAGCTGCTGAAACCGAATTTATTTCTCTGCAAGTTGAAAATAATAGAGGAACACGGGAGAATGCATTTTTAATTTATTAATAATTATTATAAATTATGAAATACACGAGTCAGAGTGAATGTTGGAAAAAATGGGATGAACTGTAAAATATTTCACTTGTTTTTAACCAAATATTTAAAGCAGCTATCAGACTGAAAAATATTTTTAGAAAAATTATGTAATTATCTTTTGCTGAAACAACTGAGGTTACAGTATACGTAAGTGCAGTAGTAGTGATTAAATTAATTCATATAGAAACACAAAAATTTAAACAACTGCAGTATTACTGGACAGATGGTACAGTGGCCTCCCTAGGACTCTGTACCTGGCGGCTGGAAGTGCATGAATGTCGTTAATGTAGAAATTCAGTTAAAATACCTGTAACGGTACAACAGCAAGAGCTCTACCAACAGACACCAACATTTTTTGGCTCCCTAATGCCCCCTACTGACCAAAGTGGAACTTGGCCAGAAGTTTGTCTCAGGATCATCACAGATATACAATAGACCTTTGACTTATTAACTCAATTCGTTCGCAAGGGTTGGTCATAACTCAAGTTGGTCGTAAGTCAAGACTATTTTCCCCATAAGAAATAATGGAAATACCCATAATGCGTTGCACCCCTTACCTAACCTATTCATAATAAAAAGGGATGTATAATGTGCGTAACTTACCAGAAACACCAATAATTTTCCCAGTGTACTCATCATCTGCCATTCGATTATCCACACTAATGATAGTCTTTCTGCCTCGTCTAACTCTGTTGATCGTGACTTACTAATTTGAGGTACACCAATAGCAACACTACCTTCCTTATACAAATCTTTTCTTTGTAAGATTGGCGAGATGGTGGATTTCGACATGCTGTACATGTTAGTGAGATCGGTCACATGAACGCCACTCTCATCTTTCTGTACAATTTCCTTATTTGTTTCCATTGTGATTGCTTTCTTTACCTTACATTCCTTCGTTAGCTTCTTTTGGGGGCCATTTTGATAGCAATTAGCGAAATTATTTATATAAAGCACCGCACTGACCAAACTGACGCCCACAAACAGGCGTATCTGGGCTCAGACTGACGCTTATGGGCGCCTCTTACACACACTACTGGTAGTGTACTTACACACATTATGATCATGTCCAGGATAAATGGATGAAAGAAGGATGCTGAATAAATCATTTTTAAAGGAACCAGTCCTAAATAGAATCTGTTTTACCATTTTCATGATTAAAGAGGATTCATTTTGAAATATTTACAGATGTTTACTTTTATTAGACGTTATTTCTTTTGTATTTAAGCTTTATTTTAGTAAGCTAAACCTCAATGGCAATAAATATAGCTGAGCTGGAGGCTGTTTATGTCACTTAACCGCACCACATCAGAAGTGAGTGCCCACTTTTTTAGATTTACAGCTGCCTGCATTCCTAAAAAACACCCATGTGGGTTGGGAAAAGGTCCAGCAAAATGCTTTTAGCACATCCTTAAGCTGGTCCAGATGGAGTCATCCCAGATGCTATACTTGCCCATTTGGTCTCTCAAACCAATGCTCTGAAGAAGCTGGGGTGAGCCTGTAGTAGCAGTGCAGCAGTAGTGCACCAAAATACGAGATGCCAGGCCCAGCAGAGAGAAGCATGAATGCAAATAAACAGGATTATTCAAAGTAAGCCCCACATTGAGAACCTGAAGGTTGCACACATAATTGACCAGATTTTCATTTTTGGTCCTGGAGGAGAGAGATGCTCTTCAAATTACATAAGCAGAACTAAGATGGAGAGAGGTAATCCAGTTTTCAGATGCTAAACCCAGCTAGGATTGCCTTGGAGCCTACTTCTGGCGGTGCAGGACATCAGGCAGGGGAGACTCCGCTTGAGATACCACTACACTGCAAGGCACACACATGCAAACATAAATCAAACTACGGACAATTTAGAGATGTCAATAAACTGAACCTCATGTTTTCGCACGGCTGGAAGAAACTGCCATGACATGAGCAAAACAGGCGAACACCACATAGCCAGAGCTAGTACCGTGAAACTACAGCACTACAGTGCTCAGATGGTGTTTTAGGCAAGCATTTCTGTATTGGATTTCGTTTCAATTCAACGAATGGCTTTTGCATTACCATTTTTGATTTCGATGTAATTTGGCATGTGGATTATACCTACCTTCCAATGCTCAGAAATGTCTTTGTTGATTTAAAAAAAAATCCTTTGAGATATAGCGCCTATTCTTCAGTGCAAATGGCAACAAAATATTTTTTTTTTCTTAAAGGCTGTATTTCATTTTACTATTACAGCTATTTGGCTGAGCTAGAATGTGTTTGAAAGCTCAAAAAAGAGAGATAAAAGAATTCATGTTGTAGTTAAATGTACATTTTGCATAAGTTTCTTTTTTTCAAAGTTCATCTCACAAATTCCATTTTTATTATTTTGGTAAAAAATAACTTAGAATAACAGCTGAATTTATTATAATGCATGTGTGGGTTCTACTTCTACATAAACACTGAGCTGTTAATTAGTCCCCTATGGAGATAAAACTTGTGTACTGTTGCCATGGTTATGAAATTCTATGTTTGAGGCTCAAAAAAATGCATGTGGGAGGAGAGGTGCACATTTTTGGGGTATTAGTCACAAGTGACCACTGGAACAGAGGTGACAACTATTAAATTTCCATATTGCCAGGCATAGATTGGTTTAAAATAATGATGTTTTGCAGAATAGATACAGGAAGACCATTACAAATCCACAAACGCAGTGTTGACCTCATCTTCTGCACGTGGCACGACTCTGAGTTACACTTCAAGTCTGAGGTGTAGTGGATGACCAAGACAGGAGAGATAGTCCGCGATCCAGGACACCAGCTTATCATTCAGTAAGAGGGGCTGGATGATGCTTTAGGTGCTAGAGAATTTGAAGAACATGATCCTCACAGCACTGCTCCCCTTGTTCAGGTGCGAGCAAGCGCTGCGCCGCAGATAGATGATGGGATCCTCCAAACCCACCTTCTCCCTACAAGTATAAGAAAACTGCAGAGGTTCGAGTGCATGGAAGGCCTGGGGTCTGAAGAGATGCAACGGCAGCTGTCCCGAGGTCTTCGTTATGTATGATGTAACAGCAACTGGCCTGAAGTCACTCAGCACACTATTAGACTTGAAAATGGGAGGCAGAAGACAGTCAAAGATCTTCCTCCATATGTGAAGAGGGCCAATGGGACAGGTGAGGAGAGGGAGGAAAGGATGCTATAGCACTGGGGGAGACAAATAATGCTTCACTGAGGCTGGCTGACAGGATGGTCACGGCAGAAAGGGTTAGGGACCCATACACCTTCTTTCTGCCCCATGTACATGACTCATTTCATCGGTACAGTTACTGTATATTTATATTTTAATAGATGTTTGCAACAACTTTTCCATTTTCACTCTCATTACCGAACTGTTACATAACTGGCTGTACCAAATCGAAAAGGCGAGAGATAAAGCCATGGCAAGAAATGTTTTGAAATTTTGAAAGGGACTTAAAAATGTTTGGGTACATACCCATCTATGCAGGCTGTATTAATATACATCAGTTGCTGAAGTAATCACTTAATGCCATGCGCACGTCGGCTCCATCCGCCTCCCATGGATCTGTCGACGTGTGAGCAGCAGGTTGCTTGTCCTGTTCCTGCAACTGAATATCTTCCAACAGATGATCCCCGTGCTCCTCACAAATGTTGTGCAGGACACAGCAGGACAGAGCGATTTTCTTGGTCAGCTCCAAATGGCAGTCGTTTCTTTTCAGTAGACACCTCCACCTACCTTTCAGTTTTCCAAAGGTTGTCTCCACAACTGCCCTTGTACTGCTGAGCCTAGCATTGAATCGCTGTTGTTGCACGTTCAATTTGCCCGTGTCAGCGAAGGGTTTCATCAACCAGGTCTGCAGGGGGTAAGCAGCGTCCCCTATTAAGTAGTGACCCACTTGGTGTCCGGAGATACTGACTTTATGGTGACTGAAGAACTGCCCATCGCTTACCACTTGCCACAGGTAAGATTGCTGCAGCACACGTGCATCATACACACTCCCAGGATAGCCAACACACACATCCCAGAAGAGACCTTTTCCATCAACCACACCTTGCAATATTATAGAATGCCAGCCTTTCTGATTGCAGTAGTCTTGAGGGTATTCTTCCGGTGCTATAATTGGAATATGGCTGCTGTCTATTGCACCAACACATTGTGGCGTCCCCCTGCGATGATCGAAAAAATCTGCCATCTCAACTAACTTTCTATCATTTGGTAATGCAATGTGCAGAGGGAGCAGCACTTTGATCACAGCGTTGCAAAAATCCTGCAAACAGTGACAAGCTGTAGCAATGCCAACACCGAACAGATGACTCACACTCCTGTATTCACTGTTGGTAGCTAGTTTCCACAGTGCGATGCCAACCCGTTTTTCAACTGGTATAGCTAAACGAAAGTTTGTGTTTCTTTTTTGAAGGGAAGGGCGAAGACGACGGCAGATGTAATCAAATGACTCCCTCGACATACGAAAGTTTTGCAAAAACTGCTCCGAGTCAAAGTCAGGCACTACAGTATCCCACCAAAGCTGTGCCCGTGGATGTGCCCACACAGCATGCGGCCGTCGTACCATCCTGTTTAACAGCGCCTAAAATGAGAAGAGAAAATGGAAACTAGCTATATGCTATTGGGATCGGTAAAACGCTACAAAATGTTACAAATGCGCATATCTTTCATACCATTCGTCGTGCCCGGAGTCTCCTTCTGCGTCTGCGTGTTATGTACAGAGCTGTCATGTAATGCCGCTGGGAGTGCAGACGTAATTTTAGTAAAATTACGAAAGCCTGCAGGTAAGCAATGCGCTCCGCCATCTTGCTGGTGTTCTCTTAACTCCGCCTATTCTGTCACGCCCAGCACTGACGCGATAATTGTGATTTCCTGGTTGGCTCCTACATCAGAGGGCGTGTCTAAAAAAATAGGAACGCCCCCACCGTGACGTTACGTCAGGAAACAAACCGGACAACCTCAAGGGAAGCAATATATTTCGTAGAGTGGTACATGTCCGTGTGTTATTTATGCATACGTTTTTCTGCATTCTTCCAAAAGGTAGATTTGCTAACGTTCACTTGTATTCTAAGTTAGTGTATGCTGTATTTTGTTAACTTGAGTCCTTCTTTACATCTGGAATGTAAATGTAATGATTATAATATTTGTGGAATGGATTTCTTTATTCATAAATACAGTAGCTTGTTTGTAAATATATTGCCGTGTTGATATAAGGATTATATTACCATTTTGCTTCTTTGCTTTTGTCATTTGAGATTTTATGAGGTACAAGTGCAACTCTGGCTGCAAACATGATGAACACCTTCATTTGTGCTGTGTCGCGACAAAAGCGCCTGTTTGAAATCATATGATACCCACAAAAATCAGCATCCATCTAGAGAATTCTTCTCCAGCACAGCCACCGTCAGAAACGTAGCCGTCAGCACCTGTGCAGAGTTCACGTCCGTCACAGCCATAAGCAAGCTTGAATTAAAAAAAGACAAACTTAAAGTAGCACATATTAGAAGACAAATATTATTATTAGTTCACGAATGTTAAAGACACAACTACAGCCCATTTTTAGCACGTGAATGCATAGACCCAGTCAATGGAATATGGAATAAAGTCCTTCAACAGCAACACCTTTACCTGTTGCATTAAAAACATATATAAAAAAATAACACACTACTTTTAATTATGTGAAATTATATATTTGACAGGTTCTTAAGCCAAGATTGAGAGAGATTTACTTATTATATATATATAAAAAAAAAAAAACGCACTGTTTTGGTGATGGGTGCCGCAAATGTGATGCAGTGTTTGCACCTGCTCTTGTCAAATTCAGCATTTCATGTATAGTTGTATTTAACAATCTTTTTACACCTTTATTTATACATGACAGCTGAAAAAAAATGTGTTATGTTGAGATGCTTTATGTGTAGATGATCTATAATTTTAAATTTCTATGGAACGTCTTACTTCATTTTAAAAATCATAACTTTAACTGTGCAGTAAAATTATTAATTTCCCAGCTATTCTTTGGGTTTTGGTTCCTTTTTGTTTGTGAAGGAATTAAACACACTGATAGGAATAGTGTCATTTTTATTCAAATAGTATAAAAATATGCTGCAAATACATGCTCTCTAGATAAACTGGAGTAAACAAAAGATTTTTTCCTTTTTCAACATCTGCCTAGAATACAATTGAATTATTTTACAAAGAAACAAGTACATCCCAAAACATGTCATCTTGCATGCAGGATTTTATTTGTTTTATGTCACAAGTATATAAATTGAATAAATGCACGACTGGAGACCATAATCGCACGTCCATGGCACCACCATGTAATATTGATGCCACTGCCACCATGTGGTGGAAAATGTTTTAGCATATTCAACACCACAACTAAAAGCTGATTTATTTGCAGTGTAATAAATGCAAAAAAACTGATTTGCCCAATTTGCATCAAAATATTGAGAGATTGGCCTTTTTCTCAGAATTATACATTACTACACACAGGAAACAATGCATTAATAAATGACTTATAAAGGTTGTGCTTTAACATATATCAGTCCTGCAGGTATAAATACTATAATGATCTTCCATTGGATTAACTGACTCACAGAAAAGGGTTGTAATTTTAAAAATGAGACACGTCCCTCTTAATTACATGAATCACACCTGAATTATACCATTATGGCCCTTTCTTGTCAAAGGTTAGTGGTATTCGAACTCTGAGTTATGGCAACAATTTTGTGATTTTAAAGGAATGAAGTATAAATATTGGGCGGTTGATTATATTAATACACAATTCTGAACAAAGCAATAAAGAATAACAAAACCTTCATACATTTATTTAAAGAAAATTTGGTTTGTTTGGTGGGTCACATTAAAACAGCGAAATAGATTTCACAGCTGAATTAAACTTCACACAGCATGTTATTCAGTTTTTACTTATTTGCTAACAAATTCATTGCAGTTCTCTTAGGTTACTTTTAAGAATGAAAATAACTGACAGTACTCAGTAGGAAGTAGTGCATAAATACATCAGTGTGCTTGAGGGCTCTCTAATCTCAGTCATGACATGCTAAGGCATAGAAAGATTGTGATTCTGCTTAAGCACTTTGGCGTTGAACTCAAAACACTACTTTCTCAACTGAACTAATTTACCCTTTAATTTCAATATACATGCCATTCACGATTTTAATAGCCAGAATTGCTATGTGTCACAGCACAGCTATGCAATATGAACGGTTTTAAGTAAACAAGTGGCTCTGAAATGTTCGGCGTTGCTAAAAATACAATGCAGAGAACACTCAAATGCATGAATATTCTGTTGCTAAAGGCACTAAAAATTTGCTAAAACAACCATCCAGCATGGGAATATCATTGCACTCTCTCCTCTTACTCCAACAAGAAAGCATTTCAAATACAAAATAATACAAAACTTCCAAGCTTGTTGACTGGAAATATTAATCAATATAATTAATTTACACATCACCTCCTATATGAAATTTATTGTCATATCAATAAAGTCCTTCATCATTCAGACTTTTAACCAGAGATATTAAGCGAGACACTTTCAGTTGCAGTCTGGTTGACTTCTGCTTCTCATATTTGAATTTCTTTTTGACGATCTCCAACTGCTCGTTCAAAACGTCCACTTTACGTTTTAGTTGTCTTGGCGACTCTAAAACTGCGTAATTGTGATCGTAAACATTTGGAGTACTTAATGGGGTGGCTTCCGGCGTCGCCTCCAAACTACCAGCCCCTGAAGTGATCGCTGGAGGACTAATGCTGGGCGTTACCTCTCCTGATGCGCTTGCTAATCCTTTCGGATTCTTTCCAACGAATGATTTCTTCAACAAAAATATCCAAATAATATTTTCTATGCGTAAAATCTGAGCATTGGGTTAAAAAATAAAACTAACTAACTAATAATAATAATAATAATACAGAAAACCTATTTCAGCAAGAAATAATATCAATATTAAATTGACAAATTGTTCAGATTATGCATATTTTCATGGGTGTTTTAAAATTATGAACAGCAACATTTTTTCCGTTTTATAATAATATATCTTAAGCAATATCAGGTATAATTAGGTAAATTACCTTCTTCGCTTGAATTGATGGAGCAAAGATTGTCGGCACAGCGGAGCGTCTCAGCCGCACAGTCGCGCCGCTCCTGTCAAAACACTCCTCTTCGAAGTGACTGGAGCACAGCACCGATCTCTCCGATGGCTTCCACCTGCGCCTCCTCATATTAATAACCCACTGTCGTACCTTATGGGGATCCTTTGCTGGAAATCTTTTGGGGGCAAGAGTAATACAAGCGTATATGTTATATATAGAAAATTTTACCATGTTACATTTCTGCCCGTGGCAGTTCGCAAGCTGAATGAATTATGAACATATTTTTCCTAGTGGCTAAATTTGCTAACTACCTTTGGAAAAGTGAAGATCGACACGTAGATTATTAGGAATCTATCAAATCTTACCTGTGAAATGTAAGGCCTTTACTCTTAGTGTCTTCAGAACGGTTAGTACAACGATGTGCTGCACAGGAAGGCATTTTAAAAAGCGTGACTGAGCTATGTTCAGATTACATTTTAGATGATATAAAAATAAACGCAAATTTATTTGTTTTCAAAAGTTACAAACTTTCATAATTAAAACAGACATTATTTGAATGCAAGAGAAAGACTTTTTGGGTGCAGTAAATGTCACTTCCGTTTGCTTATGTTGAGACCATTCGAGTGCATTATGGGATTTCTGCTGGTTGGTGGTCCTCAGTTAACGTAGGCTGACTGTGCACTGCCTGAGACAAGCTTTTTCGTCCTGCCTCTATAAAATTGCGTATACTGTCTTATTATATGTTTAAATGGTAAAACTGTATACACATTTAGTATCTATCATTATATAAATAAACACATGAATTTCTTTTACATTTTATTCAATTGCTTGAGGCAGGCCACTGCTAAGAGTTCCTTTTTTCTTGAAGTCGGACGTACGTCGAGAAGGGGATTTGTGAGGATCTTGGGACATACGAGGAGTAGACTGTGTGTTGCACTATGGCTATTTTTATATCTTGGTTTGTATATTTCTTTCTGCTTTTTCGTTTTTCGTTTGCTGTTTTTGAAGATCAAGTCGGGAAATTTGACTGGTGAGTGTTTAATCAAGTGAAGCGCTGGTCTCTTATTTCCTTGATGGTGTTAAGGCAGAATGCATCCGACTGTCAAACATGCCGGCGTTTTAGCACCAGATGGTGACATTCATTCTGAATGCCCATGTTTAGCTTCTAGTTGGATACATATAAGGTTTTCCGTCAGTTATGGGCTTAATATTTTATGAACTATCGCCTATTTTGGCGATGGGTATTAGCCTAAAACAGAAAAAAGTCTAACTCTGTTGTTGGAGGGTCCATGGACACTTTGTGTGATTGACCTGTTCATTGTAATTGAACCGTGTAATAGTACCGTTGTGAAGTAAGTACAGAATATCGGTTTTTTTTTCTTGCTATTAATTTTTGCGATTTTTTAATACTTCTTTATACACAGGAGACAGCAATATATTGGCAAAGTCCGCTTTGCTTATTTTGATTCCCAGTCACAAGCATCTAAAAAACTGCTCCTGGCTACAGAGCAAAACGTTGTGGCTTCAGTCAACTCCAGAACCGGGGACCTTTGTAAGTCTGTTTTAAAATAACTGCTCATACTGTGTGGCCTGTGTACATTTACACAGGCCTCACAGCAGTTTGATAGATTGGTAAATAAATCATTTTTATATGTGTTATCATTGCATGCAATCGTAGTGCAATTTTTAATAGTATTATGATATTTTTATGTTAGTTTGGAGACAGGTAGACAAAACAGGGCCAGAAGGACATATAGACACCCTGCTGTTCCATGGACAAGGTGAGTTGAGATGATTACCTCAATGTGTGATCAAAGGACATGTCTTTCACGGTGAAAATAATCCTGTCGGTGTAGCTGTTTTCTGAATATAGTTACTATGGATCAGCTGCTCAGTAGAACGTGACATTTGGATAGCGGTTTTTGCAATGTGCTCATATCAGTGTGTTTTCTGCTCGTGAGAGCTTTCTCTCTCTCCGTATTATATAATTATGGAATGATCAGCAAATCAAAGGTGTTATTTAGAATTTAGAATTTGGTGATCAGTGGTCATTGTTACACACCACAGCAAAGCACACAGTGCTCAACATCGAAATGTGTCCTCTGCATTTAACCCATATGTGACTTTCGTGACATAGCAGGGGGCAGCTAATTCAGTGCTTGGGGAGCAATGCTTGGGGACGGTACCTTAGTAGTGACTTGCTGGTGGGGGATTCGAACCTGCAATCTTTCGATTACAAGTGCGCTTCCCTTGTAATTGAAAGGTTTATTGAGGTTTATGGAGGCTGTGCCACCACACTCTCATTTGGACTCTTTGCAGTGTTCTGATAATGCCCCTCCTCATCTCTGTTCCCTAGATGCTGTGGTGATTGCTGGGAACGGCCGCCTCCTGCGGTCCTGGGAGTCTAATATTGGAGGTCTGAACTGGGAGATGGTGTTGGACACTGGCAGGTGGCTTACCGATTCCCCGAGATCAGTGACTGAGATCTCGACATGCTGTAGCCCTGCCAAGGGGCTGCCTTTTGACGTGCCTCCGTCTCTTTCAGTTTCCAGTCGGCTGCTTTAATAGGAGTACAGGACATGGTGAAGTATGTAGCTGTGCTAAAGAAGGCCGCGCTCTCCCTCCACTATCTCTCCAGTGGGCACCAGAAATGGGTGGAAAACCTGCCAGACAGGTTAGGGGAAAACAGCTGTAGCAGACTTGGTTTCTGCCTCAGTTTGTCTAATCTGTTACTTTAAACTGGCTTTTGAAACTTTATTCTATAACTCGGCACTTCCCAATCTGGTCTTCAGGGACCCACAGTCAGTCCATGTCTTTTCTCCCTCTGAGCTCCCTGCCTGACAGTCCACATTTTTGCTCCTGGAGCAGGGAGGGAGCAAAAACCTTGACTGTATGTGGGTCCCCCAGGACCAGATTGGGAGACACTGCTTTAACTATGTCTTATTTCAATTTCGAAAGATGACTTGTTTAACCCCTTACGTGGTTGTCATGTGATCTGCAGTGACACGGTTCAGTACCAGTCTGTGTACTCGGGGGGCGGCCCAGAGATCTTAGTACTGGGTGTCGTGCCACACTCCCATCTGACTATCGTCGCGTTCAACATTGAAGACGGGGAGATTATGGATCAGGTACCATCTTAATCCCCTCGCTGGCGTGCTGTTAGAAGTTTGTACACTCTCTTGACCGCATTCCTTCCTCAGAGGTCAGTCGATGCCCCTTGGCTGTCCGGCCTGCAGCCCAGCTGCGCCGTGGTGGGTCCGGGGTCTCTGATCTGCGTAGATGCCGTTACCGCTTCCCTCTACGTATTGTCCTTGAGCAAAGCGGACCGAGCCGCCGTGCAGCAGATTCCTCTACAGGTACAAAAGGCTATATCTGGTCACCGTGTGCTTTATTGGGGTAGGAGCAAGCTTGCCGTGTCTGCATTTACCTGTTTAGCGAAGCGAAGTTAGGTGCAAGCAGGGCAGATATAACATTGCAAGAGTACAGCTGTCAAGCAGCCAGCTTAAGTTTAAATACAGTTAGGCTGAGCTTCCAAGGAGGGACCAGAAACAAACGCTAAAGTTAGCATTAGGACCGGAGCTACAAAACCCCAGGGAAAGCCAGCTGAAGGACCGTTCACTTATAAAGACTGCATTTCTGCAAAGTGTAAAAATACAAGAGTGGCGTGTTGTAACTACTGTTAACTAGTGGGCTTGGGATTCATTTGAATTTTGGTTGATAATATCAGCGGAGCGCTGCTCTCGGGATTTAAACTTGTTTTCATGATGATCTAGGAAGTAAAATGGCTAGTTGTTCACAATGCAGTTTACGGTACAGTGGCTTGTGTTGTCCAACCCGTTTCCAGTCCTGTTCACCCCCCCCGGGAATTTTCCCATTTTCCCAAACCTCCTGATCTGCCACGCTGGCTGTGGTGATGACTTTTGCAAAATGATGACCAGTCATGTTAGCAGTTCTGCATATTAGTGTTACAGCTGCTGGTATTGTTCATTCGCTCATGTTCTGCACCCTGCAGTAAGACAAGGCAGGAAATTTCTCCGACATCATGACAGACTGCAGGCATAAATAACACCGCGATTCCCACAATCCCACGCTATGTATTATTAAATGACGGGTCTATTTGAAAATGTGCACATAGGGATCGATAAGCGGAATTGAAATTTTAATTTTATAACACGTATCTGACTCCAGAATCCTGTTATCTAGACTCAGTTCCCAAAGTTACCAGAGCTGCTGATAATGCAGCAGGTCATTGGGCGCATGAGTTACTCGAGGAAACGAGTGTTTCCCGATTACTTGTGTTCTCTGAGCTATGGAGCTATTTACATGTAATATTAATGTAGCTTTGGCACTGTTCTCTACAGACCCTGGATCTGGAGGTGGCTCCTGGATTCCAGCCGACCATACTGTCCACACAGCCTAACCCTGCCCGCCCAGCATCAGCCCAGTGTTTCCTGCAGCTGGACCTGGATCACTACGTCCTGCTGCAGCTGGCTGACGGCCTGATCAGCCCGCTGAGGGACTTCAAACCGGTATCCATGATTCTCCCTGCACCATAGATCGTATTCTCATGTTTAAACTGAGGGTGATGAACTCGCATGTGAGCCTGTCGCTGACTGCTGGACCTCACCGGCTTCTTTGACCGTTGATTAGACTTGCCTCGCTAAGCAGAAACTCTGCCCAATGTCTCAGGCATTCCTGGTCTCCTTCGCAACATCTGGAGAGAAGACTGTGGCAGCTGTCCTAGCGCCCAAGAACGAGACGGTGAGCGACTGTAAATGTGATTGTTTTTGCCACCACAGCAGTGGACATAGACTTGGCAGCACCTAGTAATACTTCAAGAATATATAACTTTGCACGTTTTTAGCTAAATTAAGTCGCTTGACTAGTCTGATATGAGTTTGGGGAGTTCCCAAAACGGGATGGCCCTCACGTCTAACCAGTTTCTGGCATTGCCACAGCACATCACGGTGACAAGGAATATTATGGGCTATAGACCACAAAGAAGCACTCACTGATGGAATAGCTTGTGTCTTCCTTGTTAATGTAGCATCCTTCAGGAGCTCCTTATGTACATTTATATCTAAGTTTTAAAATTTGTCTGTACAGTTGCTATGACTGGCACAGCAGTAAGAATTACCCTGTAGTCACCCAGTGAGTTAGACCCCCATGTCTGACTTTGTAACGTTACGTCCGTGTGTGTGGGCAGTCGTGCAGCGTCAGCCTGTTCTCAGCCGACTCTGGAAGGAGGCTTTTGGACACCACGGTGATTGTGCACCTGGACCCCAATGGGGGAATGCCGGAGAAGGTGGGCACCCACGGCCGGGGGCCTGATGCTGGGGTGGGGGCTGGGGGGGTGCGTCTGTGACACGACTGTCTGCTCCCCCCAGCTGTACGTGCAGGCCTTCCTCAAGAAGGACGACTCCGTGGGCTACAGGGTGCTGGTGCAGACCGAGGACCACACGCTGACCTTCCTGCAGCAGCCAGGTGAGCGGCGGTCTACACTGACCTGTCGACGCACCTCCCACACTGTGCTGTCAGTCGGGGGTGACAGACCAGCGACACACTGGCTCTTAGTGGGATGCTGCCCGGGGGACATTCAGTACTTCAGCATAGTACAGAATTTTATACACTTTATGTTCAACTTCAGAACTATTGTTTTCATCTTCTCTGTTTGTTCGTTTACACGCCATGAAGCTGTTTTGGATGTGCCTGTTAGTATACGTTTCTGTGTGTAACGCCACCACCAGTAATCATAAAAATGTATTTATATTTAGATGGTTCTATCTGCTGCAGATGGTGGGGTGTGTATCGTTTGTGTAGATCGGCGTGCATAGTGGTGATGGCCTCCTTCCCATCCTTAGGCCGTGTGGTGTGGTCCAGGGAGGAGGCGTTGGCGGACGTCGTCACCATGGAGATGGTGGACCTGCCGCTCACTGGGACACAGGCGGAGCTGGAGGGCGAGTTTGGAAAGAAAGCTGGTAACGTCAATGGCTAGTTTGTTTGGGTGGAGTCGTCCTCTGGGTCGTCGTGGCGTAAGAGCATGTGGTTTGCGGCTTTTCCCTCCCAAGTTCCCCCATCCTTCACTCTGCATTGATCCACTGCGTTTGCACTCAGCCTTGACCCTTTTTTGCTTTCCCTTAATGCTGTGCTTGGATCCAGCCATTCAAGGTAATGTGAAGAGCGTCCTTCTAGATTTACACACAGTATATATCAATGGCAGAATGCTTACACGTTATCCTCTTTTCTGATTATGCCTGCTGCCTGTTATCGGGTGACTAAAAGCAGTAGAAATGCCAATAGGTTTAGGCATGGAACTTGCCACTGAAATAATATGTATACCTCTTTTAAATTGTATTTAAAAAATGCATCAGAACTCCAAGCAAGTTATTTTTGTCAGCCCCCGTATACAGTGGGTAAAATGAATTAGGTCCTGTGCTTAGTTATATGCCCCACTTCACAATGCAAAAAGCACCACTGATAAAGTTTTCTGCTCTTGTAAGTTTTTTTTTTATTATTATTATTTTCGATAAATGCTGTTTTTCTTTAGTTTCAGAGTAGCTTAAATGTACAGCCTTCCTACTAAAGCATATTACTTTATTTAATCTTTGCTCACTATATTGTTTTAGACCCGTAGCCCTACTTCTACTATCCATTGCTTGTAAACTGAGGGTACAAAGACGGGTCTGTCCTGGGGTCCGAGGCAGCAGTCTGGCTTTTGAGTCCGTGTCTTTAACATGTGTGTGTGTGTCTCGTCCCCAGACGGGCTCCTGCACATGCTCCTCAAGCGGCTCTCCTCGCAGCTCATCCTGCTGCAGGCCTGGCTTGGCCACCTCTGGAAGCTCTTCTATGACGCCCGCAAGCCGCGCAGCCAGGTGAAGAACGAGGTGACCATCGAGACATTGGCGCGTGACGAGTTCAACCTGCAGAAGATGATGGTGATGGTGACAGCCTCTGGGAAGGTAAGCCGACCCAGAATCCCTGCGCAGGACCCCACACCTGCGACTGGGATGAATGAGCTTTCAGGAGTCTGTACCTGATCCATTTTCACCCTGTTAGGTAAATCTGGGGTGTGATATAGGTGTTAGCCAGCTTGGTATCCCTGACATTGTGTGTGAGAGATCCATTTCCAGCCTGTCCGCTCCTTATTAAGGCGGCGGGTCGTCTCTTGTCTCAGCTCTTCGGCATTGACAGCAAATCGGGAACGGTGCTATGGAAACACTACCTGCGCAACGTCCAGGCCAACGCCTCCTTCAAGCTGATGGTGCAAAGGACCACCGCCCACTTCCCTCATCCCCCACAATGCACCCTGCTCATTAAGGACAAGGTAACCTGCATTAAATATCCTTCCACCATGCAGGGCCCAGGTGGTCTGAGGATCTATACTTATTTCAGTTGATAGTCAGTTGTCGTGTCTTTCACGTCATGTAACGCTAGGTTTGTCTTTAGTAACTCGGGGATTTTCAAGGTTAGTGTATAGTGTATGAGAAGAGAGAAAGTAACATGGTAGATGTGTGTTCATGTCTTTGGAAGAAATCTAATGGCTAATTTATTTACATAGGGTGGCTTGTAGCTATGATTCGCTGTGCGCTTGGCAGTTACTGTTAATTTACTAATGGTTTAAACACTGAGCACTGAAGTGCAGGGGCTTAGAGATCCTTCCATAAGGCTGCACATTTGCTGGCTTTCTGCAGGAGACTGGTCTGACAAACCTCCACGTCTTCAACCCCATCTTTGGGAAGAAAAGCCACATCTCCCCCCCGGTCCTGGCACGCCCGGTCCTCCAGACGCTGCTGCTGCCCCTCATGGACCAGGACTACTCCAAGGTCCTCCTGCTGATCGACAGCGAGTACAAGGTGGGTGCTCTGGAGCTCGGCCGGGTCTCGGGTCCGTCGTACGATTGTGATTTTGGAAGGAGATTCCAGAAATGGAAGTAAATGAGCGATACGCATTTCTAGGTGACGGCGTTCCCCTCCACGAAGAATGTCCTGCAGCAGCTCCAGGAGACCGCCTCCTCCATCTTCTTCTTCCTCGTCGATTCCAGCCAGGGCCGGCTCTCTGGCTTTCGCCTCAGAAAGGCAAGAAAGGGCCTCCTGGTCGGTCTGTGCCTGGCGTGGTTTGATTGGGATGCCTGACCTGCGCGATGCAGACTGAGCTTGTGTGCGTGTCGCCTTCCAGGACCTGTCCACTGAGCTGATCTGGGAGGTGGTGATCCCACCCGAGGTGCAGCGGATCGTGGCGGTGAAGGGAAAGCGAGGCAACGAGCACGTGCACTCGCAGGGCCGCGTCATGGGCGACCGCAGCGTGCTGTACAAGGTGGCGTTACCGGGGAAATGCACTCATTAGGCACATGATCAGTTACCCGGGATACTCATTAACTTACAGCAGAAACAGGAAATGATATTGAGTTCAGCACAGAAGTACCATTTTGACAGCTGATTACTGGGTAAATTAGTTGCCTTACACTGTCAGGAAAAAAGGACCAATTTGTACCTTTGAGGGTACAAATACAAGTCCATTGAACTGTACCCTCAGGGGTCTGCCAGTTGTACCCTAGCTGCAGGTAAATACACCTTTTAAGGTAGAGAAAAGGATTCTGAGGAACATTTTGTACTATTGTGGGTACGTTATTGTTTGTACCATGGGTAACAAATTTGTACCAGGCCTGTACCCTTTTTTTCTGACAGAGTAACAGTAGTCTCGTGAGATTGAACAGCTCGATATGGTATAAGTAATAGTCTCCAGGAGTTTGAGGTTGTTTGCCCCACCCCGCAGTATCTGAACCCCAACCTGCTGGCGGTGGTGACTGAGAGCACGGACACACACCAGGAACGCAGCTTCGTGGGCGTCTTCCTCGTCGACGGGGTCACGGGCCGCATCATCCATGAGGCCGTGCAGCGCAAGGCTCGCGGGCCCATCCACCTGATCCACTCGGAGAATTGGGTGGTGGTGAGCATGCTCCCTTACGGCCACCCCACCACTGATATTTCAATATAGCTGCAATATCGTACATCCTAAGACTGGGAGAGTTGAATAATTAAGACAAATGTAAATAAAGGAAATCACCTCTATTTTAGGATCTCTCTGTTAAATAGCCCCAAAGTAAAGGTGTGTTTTAAGGTAACATAAATCCCACATTGCTGAGAATTTTGGTTATACGAGTAAACAGGTTAATGAATTACTTGAATAGTCATATGACTGAGTTCCTGGAATTAGGATGATGCTTTACAGTGTTTCCCTGCGGTTCCTTTAGTATATGTACTGGAATGCCAAGTCCCGGCGGAATGAGTTCTCCGTGCTGGAGCTGTTCGAGGGGATGGAGTTGTATAATAGTACGGTGTTCAGCTCCCTGGACCGACCACACCTGCCCCAGGTCCTGCAGCAGTCCTACATCTTCCCCTCATCCATCAGAACCATGGAGGCCACGCTGACCGAGAAGGGCATCACCAGCCGACACCTCCTGGGTCAGTGCCCTGGGGCAGGCATGCGGCAGGGAGATGAGCAGGAAGGTGTAGCCATAGAAGTGTGTGCTTTCGAAGAAGTAGCTGATGACGTCACCTGACATCCTTAGTCCATGCCTAAGGATATGGCACCCTAGTCAGCATGAGCTCCGAATTGGTGGTTTATTGGGGGCTGGAGGTCCTTGTTGTGAATACTGAACTTGGAATTCCAATTTGATAGCCTTTCATTTGATTATAATGTGATATGTATATTGGCATGCCAATAAAAATGCTTTACTTTATTGTGAAGTAATAGCAGAAAGGTTTGAGGTATGCTAGGCATGTAAATGTGTGTGTGTGTGTGTGTGTGTGTAGTGGGTCTGCCATCAGGAGCTGTTCTCTCGCTGCCAAAGATGTTCCTGGATCCTCGCAGGCCAGAGGTAGTGTCAGAGCAGAGCCGGTGAGTCCTCTCCTTCTGCTTCAATGGCATTAGAGGGAATCCTGAGCACTGAGGGCCAATCAACAGGTTTTTTTTTTTTTTTACCTACAATTTTAGGGAGGAGAACCTTATTCCTTATGCACCTGAGATGCCAATACGCACAGAGTGGTATATCAACTACAATCAGACAGTGTCAAGAGTGCGAGGAATCTACACTGCCCCCTCTGGCCTGGAGTCTACCTGTCTGGTATGGGTTAACAAATATGAATACAATTTTTCAGGCAGGGGATTAAAGTAAAGTTGAAAAGTGTGCTGCTTTAGGTTTGACTAATTCTAAGGGCTTTGTGCTCCTAGGTGGTTGCATATGGTCTGGACATCTACCAGACGAGGGTTTATCCCTCGAAGCAGTTTGACGTGTTGAAGGACGACTACGACTACGTGCTGATCAGCAGCGTGCTCTTCGGCCTCTTCTTCGCCACCATGATCTCCAAGCGCCTGGCACAAGTGAAGCTGCTGAACCGCGCGTGGCGATAAGGGTCCCCGCCTGGCCCCAGACGGATGGCCCCGCGGCGTGCCAGCGTCCCTGCCCGGATGGCAGCCCTGTTTGCGCAAGGATAGTGGATCCCCAGCTCATCCTGTTAGGTCATCAGATGTGTCCCGATTACGTTTGCAAACAGTGTTTATCTGGGATTTTTGGAAGAACAACAGTACGATATCAGAGGCTGTGATACTATGTCGTTTTCACTGTTATGAGGGCAAATGAAGAAAATTCTAGCAAATGATTCATTTTCATTCCCCCAAACACTTGTCTTTTGTTTTGTTTTTTTTTGGACAAATTTTAATCTACCTTGTTTGCATTTCACACCAGTGGAAAGAAGAGGAAAAAGATTATATGTGATTATAATGATTACGTGGAGCCAATGTTCACTGGTTAAAAGATTCTTGCTGTAAATTCCACTCAAGATTTTGAAATTCGGTCTTTTTTTACTGCGTTCCTTTTTTATTTGCTCAAAACATGTTTTGATTACCATCCTTGTGTCTGAGTATGAGGATTTTTTTTTTTTTTTGGGGGGGGGCAGTAAAAACTTAACACCTCATCAATTCACAATGAAACCTAACTACATTTGTCCATTGTAGAAATTACTGGTTTGGTTGTACTATACTGTTTTGTTGGAAAGGATGGATTTTTAAAAGTTGCACAAATTAAGCTGCAATTTCATTTAAGTCTGTAAAGCACTGGATACAGAGTAATTTTTCTGTTCTATTTAAAAAAAAAAAAAAAAAGTTTGTATTGGAAATATTTATTATGCAAAATATCATTTGAAGTTTGACTCTTGAATTTGAGCAAATGAAATACTCCGAAAGCAGGGCTGCACCCTCTGTCCATTCTCCCCGTTTTGTTCTTAAACCTTAAGTGTAAAATTTTATTCAGTTTCCTTTACTGGTTTTGTTTCATGTTGCGGCTGAAGATGTTGCTGCTGCTGCCTCTCTGCATGCATTTTGTCAAACTGGCATGAATGTCGGCGCGTTCATAGAACGCAAAATTACATGTTTCATTAAGAAATCTGAAAGAAGGAAAATGTTCCTGTCACATAGCGGTGGGTTCAGCATGCAAGAAGTTTTCATTAATTTCAGAAGACTCACACTGTTTTATTTTCTTCATTCTAGCAAAATATAAATTAAGTACAGAACAACCGGTGCCCAGATACCTATGGCTGTTTTTTTTTTTTTTTAGAATAAGTCTAATAAAGTTATTCCATCCAAACTTAGTGTTTCATTTTTGGTGAACATTTTGCACAGTAGAATTTTACACAAGCGCGTTCTCCAGTTACCATAACCACTTATCCTGGAGCTTGGAAGTTATTGTAATTGCAAGAAAGCACAGGGCACAAGACACTGGACACCCTGAAAGGTGGGCTAGCTCACATACTAATATATTATCTTTCATTATATTTTTGCATACAGAGCTCAGCTACACTTCGAATCAACATTGAGACTCGTATGGCAGTAATACAATCCTGGAAGAAGGACAATTTATGATCCTTAGTGTTTTGCTGCTACTATTGCTCAAGCATATTAGACAAAATACTTGACAGCTAAGTACTTTGAGAGTCAACAAACTTGTAATCAGGACCTACCCATCCATCTTTGAAAGCATCCTAGCTTCATCCATTATAGCCTGGTATGACACAAACAACAAGATTCGAGCTCATTATTTGTAAAGTGTCTAACTGACCTTCCCTCTCTTAACTGTCTAGATCCAATGCATAACTAAATATTGCAACAAGATTATCTTCGATCCCTCATACCCTGTGCATAACGCCCAAGCAGATGATTCAGATGTCTGCCAAAAAAATACCTCCCAGTTCACAATTACTTATATAGACACTGAATAATTAAGATGCTACTGTGGGTTTTACAAGATGTAATATCAAAATGGAATATCAATCAGTACTTATTTAGCATTGCTAAATTACCCATATCGTGTGAGTTTGTGCATCATGTACCCTGCAATGGGCTGGCATTCCATGCAGAGTGTACCCCATTCATTTGCCTTTTGTTGCCTAGGAGGGCCCAGGCCCCTTCCTGTAACCCTGAGCATATTCAGAATCTCTTGATGTCATGTTTACCTGTATACCTATGTTACATATCCCTATTTGTCATTGTCCTCTATATGAATTGACACCAAACAATTTCTATCAACATGGAATAACAATGGTGTGGCAAAACATCCTCATATTCCCCATGGCTGAATGAGGTATTTTGGTATATTTTTGTTAAAAAAATAAAGTATATTAAGGATACCCTCGCCAGTGTGACGTAACGTTAAATCACAACATTCACGACGTCAACCGTTTATATGTCGTCACTTCCTGTTGTTTTGGTGGCTGGACGATTAACCTCATTTCCTTCCTGGGGGTTGTCTAATACAGGATCTCAAGATGGCGTCGAGTGGAGGAGATGGAGAACCCGAGTGGACCGCAGCCGTGCGACCACTTTTATCAGCGTCGTACACGGCATTTGAGACGAAGGAGCTACCTCAGCTCGTAGGATCCATCATTAACAGGCAAGCGGTCGCCCTGTCCGATGGTAGAAGCGACTGCGCTTTGCGAAAAGGGGTGCGAAGAGCGCTCAGTCAAGTAGCCAGTTAGCATTTCAGGCTAAAGCAAGAATCTGCTTTATCATCAGGCCGAACAGATCAGGGGGGACCGCTAAATCAAAAGCATATTCAGGTTACTTCTTATAGAGTTCTCACCTTATTTTTTGGGTTAACTGCTTGACATTTTCCTCTGTTTCACTGGGTGTCCGGCCGGGTTTTCCATTTTCTACCAGACGCGAACTAGCACGGATTTGTGAGCCGGAGTCCCGAGCGCTGAGCTCTGCGGTCGCTCATTGGCTAAGCTAGGCTAGGCTAACTAGCGCACGGCTACCTGTCACCCTCGCCGGCTTCCTCTGGCGGCTTATTAAAAGTTGAACCCGAGACTGTCTCGGTCGTTTTTGATTACAGATTAGACCTTGCCTCCTTTCTGCACCCGCCGAAGTAGTTTGTCGAAGTGGCGCAACTAAGTTGCACGCTGTCATTGTGGAGAAGTTATCGGTGTCGCCTGACCAAGCGGGGCGCCTGAACGTCCTGCCGCCGACACCCCCCTCGCGTTACGGCGCCACGGCTGCCTGTCACTTCTGTCAATAACTGCTGGTCTGATCTCTTCTTACGACTTTCAAGTAAATCGATTTTGATGTTGGTAGTTTTCTCTCGATTCGGTCTTTCGGGATTTTAAAGATCGAAAAGTCGCTGTTAAGAATGGCTTGCCCGGTTCTTCAACTTTTGTGACACCGTACCTGGCTATGGGTCTTCCTCTCTGCAAATGTTGTTCCCGGTGCCGAACAGCCGCACTGAGAAGGCATGGCTGCCCATCGTGCCATTTGCCGCCTAAAGATCAACATCATTGCTTTCAGAGCAAACCTGCTGAATAGCGTGGGAGGAGGGGGTGTGCTGTCAACTTTAGTTCTTTGACTTAGAGGCATTTTCACTGCAAAATCTGTTATCACGTTGTCATTGCAAGTAAATAAAACCTTACTGTATTTGATCATCTTTTCAGTACTTTTCAGGCTGGGCTGTTTTACATAGTATAATCACTGGAATGACTTAGTATTTCTTATACCTAATTGGTTATTTGATTACCAAGGGTATATTATATTATCATATTTTGACTAGTTACCCCCAAGCAAGTTTTTATTATTTTTTTTTTAATTTTTTTTTTGGGGGGGGGTGGTGTTTAAAGTAGCTGAGTATAGGTACCACGAGTGTAATGCACCTCCACATGACTGTTTGCTCTCCCCTATTGCAGTGCATCGGAAATCCTCCATCATGACAAACAGTACGAACCCTTCTACTCCTCTTTCGTGGCTCTCTCCGCACATTACATCACCACAGTTTCTGGACAAAGTACGTATCTGACCATTTTCTTGTTTGTGTGTCATAACAATGTGGACACAATATTAATTGCCGTCCCCTTTTTGATTTCTGTAGGTTAATTGTTCCTGCTGATTTGTACTTAAGTATAGCTTTTAATTTAATTTGTAAAGGTGTGTCGGTCCAGCATCTGTTCAGCTTTACGGTGTTCCTGCTTCTTAATCTGGCTGGATTGCCTAAATTCAATATCCCTAGCTACAGTGTAAATACCCAGTTCTGCATTCTTTCTTTAGACATGCAAAGGGCGTGTTCTGAAACATGCTGTGAAAATAGGTGCTATACTATGCTAAGTATAAGGTACTAAAATGTGCTATACGGTCTTGTCCTTTGTATTCACATCAGTGGTTTGAGAATCTTGATTTATTTAAAAAAAATTCTGTTAAAGAATCACACCTTTCAGAATCATTTTGACACTGAAATGGTTTGTGAAATGATATTCTTGGAATACCAGAGAATATCAAAAACTGAAGGATGATACTTAAAATTTCCTTTCTCTTTGGAGGTGAACCTTGTTAACACATTGGTGATTGGTAGCTGGCAACTTATGCTGATAATACAGCCTTGTGTTGGCCTGTACTCGCGTTTTGGACTGGGACCCCCAGATCCAAGTCACTTTGGGTGTATCTCAATATTGTCGCAGTCCATCGCGTATACATTAGTGTATGCATACTGTCTTGGTTAGATATGGACAGTGGTTAATCATACGGCTGACAGTGCTCCCCCTTCACCGGCACGTCACTCTAAGCGATGCACCTGCTACTTTCCTACTGTCCACTTTCAGGTCTCAGTCAGTTTATATTATTGGCTATAGGCCTCAGATGTAAATGCGATCAGGCGTGACCCAGTCGGGTGTAAGTTGAAGTAGGACTGTTTGTACATGATCTCTGTCTCATCGCTTGCCCCAGTCAGCACTTTCACAGGCCTTCAAGCGATGAATAGTTGTACCGATTCCCATATTCATTTGAGTTCTTGACTTCTGCCGCTGCTTCTCCCAGTCCCCAGAAACCAGCTGCTGTCAGTAGCAGCAGCCTGTAAAGTACTCATCGAATTCTCCCTGCTGAGGCTGGAGAACCCAGACGAGGCATGTGCCGTGTCACAGGTGAGCACCCCC